>OZ005738.1:15950178-16550178 GCA_963930755.1 Eudasyphora cyanicolor | reverse complement strand
ATTTACAAAGATTATATATTTGTGAGAAGTTTTTCGGTTTGCCAGGAAGCAAGAAAAGGAGACTTTGATTTCTTAAGAAATGTTTAAGATTCTTTGTTGGTTGGGTTTTTTCTTCTTTTCGCTTAAGGACTCCCAGAAATTCTGAATGTCTGCCAATCGTTTTGACAAAGATTTATATGTAAATTTGTAAAAGAAATTGTTGTTAGACCTTTGCATAAATCAAAACAATGCATGACCCCAATTTTATGTAAATAATTTGTAGAAGAAAAAGGGAATCTCAAAAACATTTCAGCTTTCAAATTCAAAGTTGATTATTTTTTTTCTATTTTTCCTTTCCCTTTCCTTCTATATCTCTATCTCTAACTATCTCTAGTCCTATTGCTTTCGTTTTTTTGTTGTTGCCTGACAAAATAAACATTGGCTATTGAGAAAATATGGGAAAAACCATAGACACAGCTGTGTTTTCCTTTCACGAAGAGAGAGGGAGAGAGAGAGAGGGACAGCGACGTAGAGTGATGATGAGCAAAAAAATAGATTTTGTATCTTTGTTTACTTTTTGTTGAATGGCAACACATGGAAGCAAATGATTTTGTTTTCAATAGAATCCTTTCTCTTGTCGTTTGATAAAAAAAACTCGGAGGCCTGAGTTGTAGGTGAAAGATATATAATAGCCCCTAAAAGTGTGCCACACTCCATATTGCCAACCCCGAGCATATGTGACAATTTTCATTGACCATGATGAGTTATGTGAGCTCTGTGTTTTTGCCTCCTAAACTTATTTTTCAATCATTAAAAATGTGTGAGTTTCTTTCAGAAAAAAAGGAGATTCAACAATTTTCTATGAATTTGAAATTAGTTGGCTGTAATGTTTTTCTCTTTTTATATTCCTTTTATTATGGAGTTTTTTCTTTTTGTCATTCTCTTTATTTTTTGCAGAAACCTTAAAAAAGAGATTAATTTTTGTTTATTCCTTTTTCTTTTTTTTGACTCCCTTGATTTTTGTCAAAACCTCAGTAAAAGATAACATTATTTTACCTTTACCTTTGTCCTCATTTTGTTCATATTATTTCCACATAATTTAGTTTTGGAATACCTTTGATTTGTGTCTGATTTTTCTTGGTTTTCTTTTTATTCTAAATAAGGTTTTTCTGTTATACCTTTTATTTGTTGGCGTTTCTTAACTTTTGATTTTTATTTATTTTCCTTCCTTCTCTTTTTGATATTTGAGAATTTTCCACAAAACTTAGTTTGACTTTTTCGCTTGACATAGATTTCTTTACTGTAACTTAATGAGGGGAGTATTAAAAGCGAATGATAAGAAAACTTTTATCATTAGAAAGATTTCTTCAGAGAAAAAAATTACCATAAATTAAAGTATAATTTGTAGAAATTATTATATTTAAACTTCCGAATGAATACTTTGAATGAAAAAAAAACAACCATTAACTATTTAAATAGAGCTCTTGATTTTAAATGTTATTAAATTAAGTTCGAAAATGAAACGAAGCGATATAGAAATATAGAGCAATTTTAATAGATTTTATACTAAATCATATTAAGTATCCGCAACAAGGTTTCGATATACTAATGTAGAAATGATCCGATTGAACTCAATTTCAAAAACCAAGCATTTGGAAAAAAAATCAAAACACAAAAAAATTTGTATAAATTAGAAATAAAATGTTTTAATACATTTATTATATACCCTACACAACACTGTGGTACAGGGTATTTTAAGTTTGTTTCATGGCAGATGTTTGTAACACCTAGAAATGCTATAGCTACACCCACCATAAATTATACTGATCGACTCAGAATCACTCGATTTAACCATATTTGTCCGTCCGTCTGTCTGTCCATCTAATGTTGTTCACTCCGATTGTGCTGAAATTTTGCAGTTGGTTGAAATCGGTGCAGCTTTAGCTATAGCTCCCATATATATGTTTCGTTCGATTTGGTCCGTTAGCCCTTTTGAACCTGTAGATTACATTCAATCATTTTGAAACTAATCATGGTAGAGTTTCTTGATCCATAGAAAACATCGCCGAATTTGAAGAAAATCAGTTGTGATTTGACTATAGCTCCCATATATTGTTTCGTTCGATTTGGCCCTATAGATGGCCTTATATAGTTCAAAGTTTCTACGAAATTTTCTATACTTATAAAAAAAATCTAAGAAATTTTCTATATACACAAATTTTATAAGAACTTTTCTTTAAATATAAAATTTCGAAGAAATTTTCTATAAATACAAAATTTCCAAGAAATTTTCTATAAATACGAAATTTCGAAGAAATTTTCTCTAAATACAAAATTTCGAAGAAATTTTCTATAAATACAAATTTTCGAAGAAATTTTCTATTAATACAAAATTTCGAAGAAATTTTCTATAAATACAAAATTTCGAAGAAATTTTCTATAAATACAAAATTTCGAAGAAATTTTCTATAAATACAAAATTTCGAAGAAATTTTCTATAAATACAAAATTTCGAAGAAATTTTCTATAAATACAAATTTTCGAAGAAATTTTTATAAATACAACATTTCGAAGAAATTTTCTATAAATACACAATTTCTACGTAATTTTCTATAAATAAAAAATTTCGAAGAAATTTTCTATAAATACAAAATTTCGAAGAAATTTTCTATAAATACAAAATTTCGAAGAAATTTTCTATAAATACAAAGTTTCGAAGAAATTTGCTATAAATACAAAATTTCGAAGAAATTTTCTATAAATACAAAATTTCGAAAAAAAATTCTTTAAATACAAAATTTCGAAAAAAAATTCTTTAAATACAAAATTTCTAAGATGTTTTCTATAAACACAAAATTTCTAAAAAATTTTCTATAAATACAAACTTTCTAAGAAAGTTTCTATAAATACAAAATTTCTAAGAAAGTTTGTATAAATACAATATTTCTAAGAAATTTTCTATAAATACAAAATTGCTAAGAAATTTTCTATAAATACAAAATTTCTAAGAAATTTTCTATAAATACAAAATTTCTAAGAAATTTTCTATAAATACAAAATTTCTAAGAAATTTTCTATAAATACAAAATTTCTAAGAAATTTTCTATAAATACAAAATTTCTAAGAAATTTTCTATAAATACAAAATTTCTAAGAAATTTTCTATAAATACAAAATTTCTAAGAATATTTCTATAAATACAAAAATCCTAAAAAATTTTCTATAAACAAAATTTTGAAGAAATTTTCCATAAATGCAAAATTTCCAAGAAATTTTCTATAATTACAAAATTTCGAAGAAATTTTCTATAAATTCAAAATTTCCAAGAAATTTTCTGTAAATACAAAAATTCCAAGAAATTTTCTATAAATACAAAATTTCCATAAAATTTTCTTTAAGTACAAAATTTTCAAAAAATTTTCTATAAATACAAAATTTCTAAGAAATTTTTAATAAATGCAATATTTCTAAGAAATTTTCAATAAATGCAAATTATCTAAGAAATTTTCTAAAGTTTCTTGGAAATTTTCTATAAATAAAAAATTTCCAAGAAATTTTCTATAATTACAAAATTTCCAAGAGATTTTCTATAATTACAAAATTTCGGAGAAATTTTCTATAAATACAAAAAATACCAAGAAATTTTTTTATAATTACAAAATTTCGAAGAAATTTTCTATAAATACAAAAATTCCAAGAAATTTTCTATAAATACCAAATTTTTAATATATTTCGAAGTAATTTGCTATAAATACAAAATTTCGAAGAAATTTTCTATAAATTCAAAATTTCGAAGAAATTTTCTATTATCACAAAATTTCGAAGAAATTTTCTATAAATACAAAACTTCTAAAAAATTTTCCAGATATTTTCTATAAATACAAAAATTCCAAGAAATTTTCTATAAATACAAAATTTACAAGAAATTTCGAAGTAATTTGCTATAAATACAAAATTTCGAAGAAATTTTCCATAAATAGACAATTTCAAAGAAATTTTCTATAAATACAAAATTTCGAAGAAATTTTCTATAAATACAAAATTTTTAATAAATTTTCTATAAATACAAAATTTGTAAAAAAATTTCTATAAATACAAAATGTTGAAGAAATTTTCTATAAATACAAAATTTTGAAAAAATTTCTATAAATACAAAATTTCGAAAAAATGTTCTATAAATACAAAATTTTGAAGAAATTTTCTACAAATACAAAATGTCGAAGAAATTTCTATAAATACAAAATTTCGAAGAAATTTTCTATAAATACAAAATTCCCAAGAAATTGTCTATCAATACAAAATTTCGAAGAAATTTTCTATAAATACAAATTATCCAAGAAATTTTCTATCAATACAAAATTTCCAAGCAATTTTATATAAATACAAAATTTCGAAAAGAAATTCTATAAATACAAAATTTCGAAGTAGTTTCTATTAAAACAAAATTTCGAAGAAATTTGCCATGAATACAAAATTTCGAAGAAATTTTCTATAAATACAAATTTTCTAAGAAATTTTCTTTAAATACAAAATTTCGAAGAAGTTTTCTATAAATACGAAATTTCCAAGAAATTTTTCTATAATTACAAAATTTCAAAGAAATTTTCTATAAATACAAAATTTCCACGAAATTTTCGATAAATATAATAATTCCAAAAAATTTTCTATAATTAAAAAATTTCCAAGAAATTTTTAATAAATACAAAAATGCCAAGAAATTTTCAATAAATACAAAATTTCCAGGAAAACATTCTAAACCTATATTTGGCCTTTTAGCCCTATAGAAGCTGTATATAACATTCAATCGTTTTGAAATTTGGCACGGTAGAGTTTCTTGATCCATGGGCCAACACCGTTTAATTTGAAGAAAATCGGTTCAGATTTAGTTATAGCTTCCATACATATGTTTCGTCCGATTTGGCCCTTAAGACTTATAGAAGCTGTATTTTACTTCCGATTGTATTGATTTTAGCCTGATAGAGTCTCTTGATCAATGGACCAACATTTTCGAATTTGAAGAGCTTTAGACAAAGCTCCAATATATATGTTTCGTACGCTTTGACTACAGAGGCAGAAACATACCGAATGTAAATTGTGTAAACCAATATTTGTTGAAGTATACATTGGATATTTTATTATTATCCAATCTTACTAGAGTGGTGTAGGTTATTATATAGCCGGCACCGCCCGACTTTAGCCTTTCTTTACTGTTGTTGTTTTACCCCTGACGTTTCATAAAATAGTTTTATTTTCTGTATGTACTCCTCTACGTATAATTAATATAAATTTATACGTATACTTATTACATGTAATGCCATGTATACGCCACAATGTTTTTTTATATGAAGATAAAAAACAAATTTTAATAGTATTTATTTTCAAAATTTTTTAGAATTAACAGCAAATGTAATATTATAAAAATTCTCTTTGAAATATAATAATTCAATTTATTGTTTCTCTTTAATTTTCAGGTAAGTTCTCCAACCTTTCCTTAATATATAAGAACGATTGAAGTGTAAGTAAACTACAATAGTATAATTTAAAAAGTATTTGTAGTCTCATAAATATAATCGATATGAAGCTGAGGAACAAAGAAACTTAGAAATTGAGTAAATCTCCTTAAATCGGATACTTTTCTTAAGAACAATTTGAATCGTCTAAATGAAAACTATTTACTTGAATATATATAATGCCATTTATGGCGCTGAGGCATTAGGTAATCACAATTATTAAGGACATTTTATAGAAAATAACAAAAAACACTCAAAATGCAACTAGAAAAAGTACAAATACTATTTATCGAAGGTACCCCACAGAACAATGCGATAAAATAACTTCTAAAGACAGTTATCAGTTTAATACTTAATAAATTTATATATATATATATATAGATAAAAGAAGATTTATATATAAAGAATTTCTCAATTTTCAAATGTGACTTTCTTGCCCATTAACCATTTTTATTATCGCAAAAATAATGCTGATTTTATGACATTCATTTCAACCTAATGCCTAGGCACATAATTAAGAAAATGTATTTTAATTAATTTTCCTTAAAAGCCATAAAGCACTTTAGGAAAATCATAATTATTTGTGGTAGAAAACATTCCGAAAAACGTCAAGCACCACTCCATAATTTCCCTACTCTCCTTCCCCTCTTCCCTAGGCTATCCTGTCAATTTGCTTTCTCAAATAATATCATTCCTTCTTCTTTTCTCAATACACAGATAATCTCTTTTGTCCGGCACAAAATATATTTGAAAGCATCAAATTATCTTCATGTATTTTACAATATTTAATTAGTCTTTGTATTACAACGACATTGCTACGTATAGAATGAAAATGACATCCTTATTTTAAAAATAATTATCATTATCATTGCCATTGTCGTCATCGTCATCAGCAGCAGGAGCAGCAGCAGAAACTTTGTCCTGATTTATGTTAAATACTAAATGGCCTACTGAGAATCAATTAAATCACTCACACAGGGACATAGAGATAGATAGATATATAAATATCTAGAGAAAGACAGACAGAGACAAAGTAAGGACATAAAACAATATCAATTACATGCAATTTCCTGTAACGATAATAAAAAGTTAATAACATCACAAATTTAAATATAATCAATAAATTTTGCTAAAGTGAAGCAGAGCAAAAACTCTCCTAAAAGCAAACAAAATTGGCAGAGGCTTAGCCGACGGAGGACTGGACAAGGATACTTGAGTGCTTCTTGGGAAAGAGGATGGGATAAAGCGGTAATATTAAAAGTAAAATTTTGGTAAAATTTACCTCTCAGTTACTCCCCTGTTTTTGCTTTACGTACGTGTACGAGTATAATGTTTATTAGGTTGGAAATTATTTATTATGGCATATTTTTAAAGTAGTAGTATATCCTACATAGGCATATATTAATTGTTGGAATTACAGTGGAACAAAATGTTGAAATAATTGTAAAATATTTAATAAACTCGAATATATTTAAATAATCAATCACCTTTCATTACTTGGATTACCTTGATTTTAGAGGCCCAATTTTCGTAATGAAATCTCACGTATTTGTTTTATCAAAATTTATCTGGGTTTTCAAAAACATATTTATTTTTTATGTGTTCGGTACTGTTTCTAAGAAATTTTCTATAAATATAAAATTTCTAAGTTATTTTCTATAAATATAAAATTTCTAAGAAATTTTCTATAAATACAAAATTTCTTAGAAATTGTTTATAAATATAATAGTTCTAAGAAATTTTCTATAAACATAAAATTTCTAAGAATCTTTCTATAAACATAAAATTTCTAAGAAATTTTCTATAAACATAAAATTTCTAAAAAATTTTCTATAAATACAAAATTTCTAAGAAATTTTCTATAAATACAAAATTTCTAAGAAATTTTCTATAAATACAAAATTTCTAAGAAATTTTCTATAAATACAAAATTTCTAAGAAATTTTCTATAAATACAAAATTTCTAAGAAATTTTCTATAAATACAAAATTTCTAAGAAATTTTCTATAAATACAAAATTTTTAAGAAATTTTCTATAAATACAAAATTTCAAAGAAATTTTCTATAAATATAAAATTACTAAGATATTTTCTATAAATATAAAATTTCCAACAAATTTTCTATAAATACAAAATTTCCAAGAAATTTTCTATAAATACAAAATTTCCAAGAAATTTTCTATAAATACAAAATTTCCAAGAAATTTTCTATAAATACAAAATTTCCAAGAAGTTTTCTATTAATACAAAATTTCCAAGAAATTTTCTACAAATATAAAATTTTCAAGAAATTTTCTATAAATACAAAATCTTTAAAAATTTTTTACAAATTTTCCAATAAATTAAAAATTTTCCAAGAAATTTTCTATATATACAAAATTTCCAAGAAATTTTCTATAAATACAAAATTACTAAGAAATTTTCTGTAACTATAAAATTCTTAAAGAAATTTTCTATAAATATAAAATTCTTAAAGAAATATTCTGTAAATATTTTCTTAAGAAATATTCTATAAATATAAAATTTCTATGAAATTTTCTATAAATATAAAATTTCTATGAAATTTTCTAGAAATATAAAATTTCTATGAAATTTTCTATAAATATAAAATTTCTATGAAATTTTCTATAAATATAAAATTTCTATGAAATTTTCTATAAATATAAAATTTCTATGAAATTTTCTATAAATATAAAATTTCTATGAAATTTTCTATAAATGTAAAATTTCTATGAAATTTTCTATAAATATAAAATTTCTATGAAATTTTCTTTAAATATAAAATTTCTATGAAATTTTCTATAAATATAACATTTCACAAAATTTCCAAGAAATTTTCTATAAATACAAAATATCCAAGAAAATTTCTATAAATACAAAAATTTCGCAGAAATTTTCTATAAATACAAAATTGCGCAGAAATTTTCTATAAATATATAGATATCCCCGCACAGGATTGAAATACGTATAAGGGTATGTGTTTACATGGCTTTCAGAGCGCAGTGTCTTATCTTTTCCAATACACCACAAAAACCTCTCTTTCGAAAGGAAGAGTTGATCGAAAAAGCTTAACAATTCGAATGTGAAAACATTCAATAAATAAATCTAAATAAACCTAAATGTTTTTTAATTTATTTTTAGATTTTTTATAAGAAATTTTAGATTTATAGAAACAATTGTTTCTAAAATGCTTAATTTTAAATGTTAATTATAATTTTTTCCTTCAATATATGAATGATTCGCATCAGTCCACCACTTCGGATGGTTAATATAAATTTTTGCGTATAATTAACAGAGAATATAAAAAGTTATCTTTGTAGATACAAGGATATTGTTCACAACTAAAATTTTAAAAAAAGAAATTCTCTAAATAAAAATGTTCTAAAAAATCTTTAAATTAAAATAAAAAAAACATCTTTAAATTAAAATTAAAAAAATTTTGTTTTTTATAATAAGAAAAAAAAAATTTCTAGAAAACAGTTTCCATAAATTTCTAATTTTTCAAATTAAAATGTTCTTTTTCATTTCTCCTTTAATCCACGAAGGATTCTCAATCAGTACACCACTTCTAATAAGTAATATAAAGTTTTCGGTATACTTTATACATTATATATATCAGATCTCCTTGAAGCTATTGCAAGATTATCGCATAAGTTTCAATTTTTTTTTTGTCCAATTTCAAAGACGCAATTTTTTTAAAGTCGTAATTTCTTTCATAAGTTTCTAATTTTTGATTTTGAAATATATTTTAATATTTATTCCCTCAGTCCACTGTCCTTCCATAAGATACTTATGGACAACATCATAAATTATGTACAAAATTTAAGCAAGTACATATATGGTAGTTTGAAGGCCATAAACTCAATACAATATTCTCGAAATATTCTCTGTGTGTTATATCATTTGCATTTAAATGCCAATACATACCTATGCATATGTGTATGTACAGGATAATATCCTTCCCTATAAGATAGCATGAGTGTGAGTATGTGCAGACGAAGCCAAGTTTGTGTTCGCATGTCTTTGTATTTGTTTATCTGTTCGTGTCATAATGATGTTATTTGGCTTTCTGTATATGCGTAATTGTGTTATTTTGTTGTTATTATATTTGGCTACTGTGGTATATGTACATGTTTTGTGCGATATTAGGTCAGTTCCGAGGTTAGGCGGTAGATGTGAACATTTAAACTGTTAGACATTTTCTTGGAATATAGATATTCAGAAAATTGCAATCAACTACTTTGTGTATCAAAATTGTTCCTAGAAATATGCCATAAAAGTATTTTGCGAAATATCCTGGACTACATGTTGGGAAAATGTAATTATTATTTTAAAACCACCCAAAAGTATTCAATTATGTTCAGACCTTGAATCTATCCGCTACAATGAATGAAATACAGTTAATAAATAAATTCCAAGAACTTGTGGTACAAAATAGTTTATTCTTTGACAAAAAAAATGATTGTGTGGTTCTGATATAGAAGTTAAGATTTATTAAGTTTTTCTGGCAATGCAAACATGTCTACTAATAAAGGCATTTATTTAAGGAATGCGTTATTCTGGCAATTGAAGCTTGAATGCTGAAGAAATGACCCTACTTAAAGAATTCTATAATATTATAGCGCATACATATAGCGCTGTTGTCGATTGTTTACGTGCCTTCCATCTTTCTATGCGAGTTTCAAATCCGGATAGATATAAAACCGAACACAGATAGGTCCTATTTGTGTCGATACAACTTCCTTCATGCCCGAGATATAATACTGAAAATCCCTTATTTTATTTCGCCTTTCTCTTTATTTCACTATCAAAATTACATGAGTAAGACCGTGTGAACGGTCTTACTATTACTTTGACCTCCCCCCCCCATTGACCAAAGCTGTTGCTGTGTTTCTTGTTATTAGAGCAAAAAGCGACAATGTGTTGTTATGCTTTCGATGATGTTGCTGATGTTGGCAGTTTTACTGTAACTGCTGTTGTTGTATTTGATGTAGTAGTTGTTGTCGTTATAGTTGTTGCTGATTCTGTTGTTTACATAATAACCAAAGTGTTGTGTTGGCACTTTCAATGTCCATTCTGAAATCACACGCATTCTCGTATAGACTTAGGCAAATATTCTCTTGTGTGGATAGATTAGATTGTATCGAAAAATAATTACACTGTTGATTTCAATGGACGACGACTGTGCTCCACTGCGTATGAGTAATATAATTGAAGAGTATACTTTATCTGCCAAAGTCCATAAATAGCATATATTTAAAAAAAAATTTCAAGAAAGTGAATTCAATGTAATTTCCAAAAATAAAACAAAATTTGTAAGAAATTTTCTTTAAATGCAAAACACAACATTCCTAAGAAATTTTCTATAAATAAAGAAAAATTTAAAAAAATTTTCTTTAAATAAAAAATTTATATAAATTAAAAAAAATTATGAAAGTTTCTATAAATACAAAATTTTGAAGAAATTTGTTAAAAATACAAAATTTCGAAGAAATTTCCGATGAATAAAAAAATTCCAAGAAATTTTTTATAAATACAAATATTTAAAAAAAGTTTTATAAATAAATAATACTTCTAGGAAATATTTTATAAATACAAATATTTCTCCAAAATTTTCTATGAATACAAAATTTCTAAGAAATTCTCTATAAATACAAAATTTCTAAGAAATTTTCTATAAATACAAAATTATCTATAGATAAATACAAAATTTCGAAGAAATTTTTTATAAATATAATCTTTTTTAAGACTTTTTCCATTATTAAAAAATTTCTAAGAAATTTTCCATAAATAAAAAATCCCTAAGAAATTTTCTATAAATAAAAAATCCCTTGAAATTTTCCATAAATAAAAAATCTCTAAGAATTTTTCTATAAATACAAAATTTTAAGGAAATTTTCCAAAAATTCAAAATTTCATGGAAATTATCTATAAATACAAAATTTCTAAGAAATTTTCTACAAATACAAAATTTCTACGAAATTTTCTATAACTACATAATTGCTACGAAATTTTCTATAACTACAAAATTTTTATGAAATTTTCTATAACTACAAAATTTCTAGGAAATTTTCTATAACTACAAAATTTCTAGGAAATTATCTATAACTAAACAATTTCTACGAAATTTTCTATAACTACAAAATTTCCACGAAATTTTCTATAACTACATTTTTATGAAATTTTCTATAACTACATAATTTCTACTAAATTTTCTATAACTATAAAATTTTTATGAAATTTTCTATAAATACAAAATTTCTAAGAAATTTTCTATAAATACAAAATTTCTAAGAAATTTTCTATAAATACAAAATTTCTACGTAATTTTCTATAAATACAAAATTTCTACGCAATTTTCTATAAATACAATATTTCTACAAAATTTTCTATAAATACAAAATTTCTAGGAAATTTTCTAAAAAATTTTCAATAAATACAAAATTTATAAGAAAATTGTGATAACTACAAAATGTCTAAAAAATGTTCTAAAAAAAATCTCAGGAATAATACTTCAAAATTTCATAGAAATTTTAATAAATTCCTATATAATTCTTTTAATAAATTTCCTAATAAATACATCTGAAATCTAAAAAATTTTCAATAAATGCAAAATTTCAAAAATAAATCTATAACAGTTTCTTTAGCAATAAATTTCCAAGAATGTGTATATGATACTTAATATTTAGGAAATCTTTTATAAAATCAAAATCTTTAAATTCGATTTTAAAGAAAATATTTAAGAAACTTCCTGCAAAAAATTTGTATGTAAAAAATATTATAAATTTTTTTTAGAATTTTTATAAAAAAAATTTTAGACTTTTTTATTTAGAAAAAATTGTTTAGAATTTCGTTTTTTATTTTTTATTTACGAAAAATTCTACAAAATATACTATTGAAATATTTTAAAAAAAAAATATTTTAACATTTTCTATTCGATAAACATTTTTCTTTTTATAAATAATTCCAAAAATCTTAAAATGTTTTTTATTTTAATATTATTATTTATTATTTTTTTTATTTATTATTATTATTTTATTATTATTTTTATACGAAAGATTTTATAATTGTCTTTTTTATATCTATAATTCTTTCTAGAATTTTGTGTTTAATATTTTTGAATTTTTCTATTTTTTGTTTCTGAAAATATCTAGCAGTTCCGAAAAATTTTGAATAAATGAAAATATTCTTACGGCTTTTATTAATACACAACTTGAAAGGTTTTTTAAATAGACAAACCTTTAGGTAAGAAATTGATAAAAATTTTATCTGAAGAATATACTATAGAAACTCTTTCTATTTTCTATATACATGAAAATATTATTAATTCTATCAAAATTTTATCATTTTTTAATAAACATAAATATTCTAAGATTTTGGTATAAACAAAATTTGAAGAAAAACGTTTTGTTTACTGCTTATTTTCTACACGCACAATTGTTACAACCTGTACTAAAAATAAATATAAATTTTCGGTAGACCCTAATGTAGTCACATACCTACTCATGCCTGTATTGAAGGGTTTACTTAAAACACATTAAATATTTTGTAATGGCATATTCTTGCACTCATGCTCACGCATACTAGCAACGCCACACAAATACCAGACATTCACAGACTCACAGAGTATAAAGTCTCCTTCTCACATTCTCATAATTTCACAGCCACAATAATGCATAGATTACAGTGAGCGTGAAAAGAGAGTAGTCAATTGCAAAATTTCGGTTCTATTACTTATTTTAAAAGAAAAATAGGACAAAACAAACCCACATTTCTTTATAATATGTTTCTATTTGTTTTTCTTCAAATTTATAATGTGAACAGGATCCCTGAGTTCTTTTTCGACGCTCTTTGTATATTTGATACTTCATTCATTCATTATGCACATTAAGTAGTGGACGAGGTTCCATTACAAATACTTAACTACAGATGACGGTGTGATTAATGCTTATTATGAATATGAAAGTGTGTGAGTAAATGCGTGAGTGTGTGTGAATTTATATACATGACATATGTGTGAGTTTAACTTAGACTGGTCAAGCCCGTAAGGTTGAGTGGGTCCACATCATAACCATCATCACATGATTGGACATTTGTGTCTTGTCTTAATGTCCAAAGTCTTAATGTATTTACTCAGCCACTCACACTGCCTCAAATATACAAACGTACATGCACACACCTACTCCTTCTCTTTCAACTACACCTATACCCTCAAATATTGTCATGGATATTGAACGATGTATGGATGATTTGTATTGAATTATATTGCGTTTGATTGACACAAAGTGTAGAACGTACATGACTTCATTTATTGATAAATGAATATTGGTTAAAAATCATATTAATTGAGAATATTTGATATGATTAGGTCAACTTCGACATGATTCATTAACCAATGGAAATGAATGAACTAAATATACAGACAGATATACACGCAATCATGTAATGTTTCTAAGAAAATTTACATTTTAATTATACTTATATGTGAAATTATTGATCGCACAAGATGTTATGAACGATAATTGTATAAATGTTGTGTATTTATGAGGAAATTAATGTAACTTCTTCCGGTTGAAGATTAAGGTAATGAAAAGAACAGATCTAAAGGACAATGTGTAATATATAATTAATTATAGGCATTTGACGTTAGAGACTTGGCAAAATATCTGCTTTACAATGAAAAATTTAGAAATAAATTTATATAAAAAAGGACAAATTTCATAAATTAAAAAAAAAATATTTATTTATCAACATATTCTTGGAAATTTTGAAGCCAAATTCTTGGAAATTTGTATTTATAAAAGATTCTTGGAAATTCTGCATTTTTTTAATTTCTTAGAAATATTGCATTTATTGAAAATTTCTCAGGAATTTAGTACTTATTGAAAATTTCTCAGATATTTTGTATTTATAGAAAATTCTGAGAAATTTTGCGTTTATAGAAAATTTTTGCGAAATTTTGTATATATAGAAATTTTCTGAAAAATTTTGTATATATACAAAATTTCGCAGAACTTTTTGTATTTATAGAAAATTTCTTAGAAATTCTGTATTTATTGAAAAATTCTGGGAAATTTCGTATTTATAGAAGATTTTTGGGAAATTTTGTATTTATAGAAAATTTCTGGGAAATTTTTTATTTATAGAAAATTTCTGGGAAATTTTGTATTTATAGAAAATTTCTGGGAAATTTTGTATTTATAGAAAATTTCTGGGAAATTTTGTATTTATAGAAAATTTCTGGGAAATTTTGTATTTATAGAAAATTTCTGGGAAATTTTGTATTTATAGAAAATTTCTGGGAAATTTTGTATTTATAGAAAATTTCTGGGAAATTTTGTATTTATAGAAAATTTCTGGGAAATTTTGTATTTATAGAAAATTTCTGGGAAATTTTGTATTTATAGAAAATTTCTGGGAAATTTTGTATTTATAGAAAATTTCTGGGAAATTTTGTATTTATAGAAAATTTCTGGGAAATTTTGTATTTATAGAAAAATTTCTGGGAAATTTTGTATTTATAGAAAATTTCTGGGAAATTTTGTATTTATAGAAAATTTCTGGGAAATTTTGTATTTATAGAAAATTTCTGGGAAATTTTGTATTTGTAGAAAATCTGGGAAATTTTGTATTTATAGATAATTTCTGGGAAATTTCTTAAAAATTTTGTAAAATTTCGTAGTAATTTTGTATTTATAGAAAATTTCTTCGAAATTTTGTATTTATAGAAAATTTCTTCAAAATTTTGTATTTATAGAAAATTTCCTCGAAATTTTGTATTTATAGAAAATTTTTTAGAAATTTTGTATTTATAGAAAATTTCTTCAACATTTTGTATTTATAGAAAATTTCTTCGAAATTTTGTATTTATAGAAAATATCTTCGAAATTTTGTATTTATAGAAAATTTCTTCGAAATTTGGATTTATAGAAAATTTCGAAGTAATTTTGTTTTTATAGAAAATTTCGTAGTAATTTTGTATTTATAGAAAATTTCGTAGTAATTTTGTATTTTTAGAAAATTTCGTAGTAATTTTGTATTTATAGAAATTTTTTTCGAAATTTTGTATTCATAGAAAATTTCTTCGAAATTTTGTATTCATAGAAAATTTCTTCGAAATTTTGTATTTATAAAAAATTTCTTCGAAATTTTGTATTTATAGAAAATTTCTTAAAAAATTTTTATTTATAGAAAATTTCTAAAAAATTTTGTATTTATTTCCTAGAAAAGTTCTTAGCAATTTTTTATTTATTAAAATTTTTTTTAGAAATTTTTTAATATTTATAGAAAATTTCTTCGAAATTTTGTATTTATAAAAAATTTTTATTTATAGAAAATTTCTAAAAAATTTTGTATTTATTTCCTAGAAAAGTTCTTAGCAATTTTTTATTTATTAAAAATTTTTTTTAGAAATTTTTTAATATCAAAAATTTCTTAGAAATTTTTAATTATCAAAAATTTCTTAGAAATTTTTTTATTTAACAAAAATTTCTTAGAAATTTTTTTATTTAACAAAAATTTCTTAGAAATTTTTTTTAACAAAAATTTCTGTCTTTATCGAAAATTTTATAGAAATTTTGTATTTATCGAAATTTTCTAAAACATTTTTTATTCATCAAAAATTTTTTAAACATTTTCTGTACAGATTTATAAGGTTTAATTTTGAAATTTGGCTAATCTATATATATATTTCATATTTGCAATTTTGTTTAAAAGCTGCTGTCTTCATATCCATCACCTCCTCTACATTCTGCAACAGTACCAAGAATTGAAAATATTCAACAAAATCTGCATTCAATTTCCGTTCTGCATTTACAATAAATGCTCATTAATGAGATCCCTTAGGATGTCTTACCTTCACCTTCAAAGTTGCTCTGACATAAAGCAATTGTCTGCAGTTCATCAAAAGGACAATGTTCCAGCGTTTTTATGCTGCTTGTAATTCAAGCAGCAAAAAAATAGTCCCTAAGGAAAACAACATGACAATGTGGTTGGGTGTATGTGTGTGTACAACACACATAAATGTATTTGAACTATGCATATGTGTCAGATTCAGATTTTTTTGCTGCTTCTGTCTGTATGTGTGGGTGACATCCCAAAATGTCTCATTGCATTTTATTGTTGCATTTCGGTTCGGAGATCCTTTCATTTGCCTGTGCTGCACTGCACTCACATGGCCTTCACTCCTCAGGGATATGCTATGTATTTTCATTTCATTTTATATCCTGATTGTGCGTTGTGTGTATTTGTTTTTTTTTTGCTTGCTCCCATTGAATATTCGTATGCATTTTTTTTGTACGTTTCGTTTTTGTTTAACAATGCAAAACACTTTACCCTTGGAATATTGGAATATTCTGATTCTGGGATTGAAATAAAAACTTCTAAACAATTGCAAGTATATGAAAGTTTTCCTTTTTCGTTTCTTTGTCCCTCATGTTGGGATTTGAGTTTTTTTGCTCGTCCCATGCCTTTCACATGCGTCTCGCTTTTGTCCTTGTTTTCGAGAAATAAAAACAATAAGAATGGCATTGCAATTGAAGGGTGGGAAGGGGAAGAGCAAAAGCAATTTAAATTTAATTAAAGACAACAAGTAAAGGTTAGGAAAATATAGGTTGTGGCAGAAAGAGGTTTTTTTAAATTTAGAATATAATCTTTAAATAGGAATTAGGGAAAACCACGGATATAAGGATCTGTATCAATATTCATAGGAGTTCGAAATAAATGTACCAAAAAATAGATTTCTAAAAATGTTATTAAAGCTAATCCATTTACAATAAACAGAGAAATTTTATATATATAAATTCCAAGAAATTTCCATAAATACAACATTTCTAAGAAAGAATCTATAAATCCAATTTTGTAAGACTTTTTCTATAAATCAAAGTTTTTAAAAAAATCAATAAATACAACATTTTTGAGAAATTTCCTATAGTACAAAATTTTCTAAAAAAAGTCTTTAAATACTAAATTTCTAAAAAATATTCGATAAATGCAAAATTTCTAAAAAAAATTCTATAAATACAAAATTTCTAAGAAATTTTCTATAAATACAAAATAAATTTTCGATAAATTTAAAATGTCTTAAGAAATTTTCGATAATTAAAAATTTTCTAAGATATTCCGATAAATACAAAATTTCTATGAAATTTTCTATAAATAAAAAATTTCCGATAAATAAAAAATTACTAACAAATTTTCGATAAATAAAAAATTTCTAAGAAATTTTCGATAAATAAAAAATTTCTAACAAATTTCCAATAAATAAAAAATTTCTAACAAATTTCCGATAAATAAAAATTTTCCGATAAATAAAAATTTTTTAAGAAATTTTCGATAGATATAAAATTACTAACAAATTTGCGATAAATATAAAATTACTAACAAATTTTCGATAAATAAAAAATTTCTAAGAAATTTTCGATGAATGAAAAATTTCAAAAAAAAATTCTAAGATATTTCCGATAAATAAAAAATTTCTAAGATATTTCCGATAAATAAATTTTTTTAAAAAATTTTCATTAAATATAAAATTTCTAAGAAATTTTCGAAAACTAAAAAATTTCTAAGATATCCCGATAAATACAAAATTTCTAAGAAATTGTCGATAAATAAAAAATTTCCGATAAATAAAAAAATTACTAACAAATTTTCGATAAATAAAAAATTTTTAAGAAATTTTCGATAAATATAAAATTTCTAAGAAGTTTTCGATAAATGAAAAATTTCTAAGAAATTTTCGATAAAGAAAAAATTCCTAAGAAATTGTCGATAAATAAAAAATTTCTAAGAAATTTTCGATAAATAAAAAATTTCTAAGAAATTTTCGATAAATAAAAAATTTTTAAGAAATTTTTGATAGATATAAAATTACTAACAAATTTTCGATAAATCATTGTTTTTTGTTATTCGATCTGTTGTGACTTTTCATAGTTTTTTTTTGACTATTTAGTTCGAGATCGTTGTTTTTGTTTTCTGTTAAACAGAAAAACAAACCTTCTTTAAATAAGAAGAATAAGAAATGTGTGAAATGTATTAAGGGTGGTCACTGGTTGGTGGACGATATCGTTTCGGAAGCTACCAAGCAACCTCATCGGCACCTTGGACAAAATACCCTGTCAATAATTGGCACAATATGAGAGCAGGTCAATATGAAACATCCAAAACATTGCAGACAGTATTTCTCAACCTTAATACATCCCCACACTTCTTGTTTGTTTTTTGTGTGTCCCTGCAATTTGCGGGGAAGGCACACGATTTGTTGTTATTGCCGCTTCTTACAGCGACAACAAACTTTCGGCCGTACTCTGCCTCATTCATCATTGTTTTTGTTTTTTGTTATTCCTTAATACATTTCACACATTTCTTATTCTTCTTATTTAAAGAAGGTTTGTTTTTCTGTTTAACAGAAAACAAAAACAACGATCTCGAACTCAATAGTCAAAAACAAAACTATTTTCGATAAATAATAAATTTCTAAGAAATTTTCGATAAATAAAATATTTCACAACAATTTCCAATAAATAGAAAAATTCTAAGAAATTTCCGATAAATAATTTTTTTTAAGAAATTTTCGATAAATATAAAATTTCTAAGATATTTTGGATAAATAAAAAAATTTCTAAGAAATTTTCGATAGATAAAAAATTTCTAAGAAATTTTCGATTAATAAAAAATTTCTAAGAAATTTTCGCTAAATAAAAAATTTCTAAGATATTTTCGATAAATAAAAAATTTCTAGATATTTTCGATAAAAAAAAATTTCTAAGAAATTTTCGATAAATTAAAAATTCTCATAAACTTTCGATAAATATAAAATTGGTAAGAAATGTTCGACAACTAAAAAATTTCTAAGAAATTTTCAATAAATAAAAAATTTCTAAGAAATTTTCGACAACTAAAAAATTTCTAAGAAATTTTCAATAAATAAAAAATTTCTAAGAAATTTTCGATAAATAAAAAAATTCTGAGATATTTTCGATAAATAAAAAATTTCTAAGAAGCTTTCCATAAATAAAAAATGTTAGAAATATAAATAAAATTTTCAATAAATACATAATTTCTGTGAAATTTTCTACAAATACGAAATATTCTATAAATACAAAATGTTTAATAAATTTTCTTTACATACAAAATTTCTAAGAAATTTTATATAAATACAAAATTTCTAATAAATTTTCTATAAATACAAAATTTCTAAGAAATTTTCTATAAATACAAAATTTTCTAAGAAATTTTCTATAAATACAAAATTTCTAAGAAATGTTCTTTAAATATAAAATTTCTAAAAACAATTTCTATAAATACAAAGTCTAGAAGAAATTGTTTTGAAATACAAAATTCTTTACTTATGCAAAATGTTGTATGACAATTTAACTTTATTGAACAAATTCATCCTAAGAAAAATTCTTCTTTACATTTCTGGGAAACATTTGGTAATAAATGTTGTATCACAAAATTTTAAATATTAAAATTTATTGTTGTGGAAAAAAAATGGTATGAATTTACAAAAAAAAAGAACTCTTGCTTGTCGGTGACAGATAACGAAATTTAATGAGATTTTCACTATAACAAAGTAACCGTCCAAAAAAAAAAAGACCACATCATCTGAAGTGCTCTGTCTGGCAAGCAGAAAATGTATGTCAAATATTAAAAAACTGCAAAACAAAACAACAACAAAAAAGCCAGAACAAAACCTAGCCAATGTTTCACTTTTTGTTTCGCAGTTTTCCGTTTGCCAAGAGAAAATGGAGAAACAAAAATTAATAACATAATTCAAATAAACAACAGGCGACACAGCACAGCGAGCAAAAAAATGTAATAACAAATAAATGTTTTAATGACCAACAGCATTAACAAAACACAGAGAACAGCAACAACAACAACAAGGACAACAGAAACAGTCCCGAAAAAGGAAAATTGCCAAGTTCCACGACAGGACACTCTACAGGAAGGGGAGAGGCAGGCCTATAACGACTGCCATGAAACTCGGTGGGATATATGTACACAATCTGACAAACACAAGAAGGAAAATGGTAATAGTGTGAAGCTGGATGGAGACAATAGAATGAACCGAAAAGACTATGATTTCTGCATTCTTTTTTTAAATATAAAATTTTATAAAGGATACAAAGCCCCTATTTTTTCTTTCATTACACTCTTATACACCATGGATGGCCTCACGTATATGCATACCTACGTTCACATAATTTAACTTAACGAGGCAAAAATTTAATGTGGCACTGCCAAATAGGTCGAGAGCGAGAGAGAGACAGAGAAGATGACAAAAGGCCAACACGGATAACAAACAAATGAAGAAAATAAAAAAATAACCACAACAGCAACAGCGTCATCAGCTTCAGCACCATCATCATTATCATCTTGGAAGCCACCAGAAACAAACAAGCGACCCAACCAAACAGAATTTACTGAACCGGGAGGCAAGTCAAGAAATTGGTCACGTTTTTTTGTCATTTGTGTGTGTGTGTGAGAGAGTGTAACTCGGTGTATTTCTCCAGTTTTTTTACGGTTCAACATCATTTACTTTCATGCCCGATCAGGCCATGTGGCTTCCTCGTTGTCGCTTTAAGCGAAACCCCTCACATACACTCCAAGGAAGATAGAAAGAGAGAGAGAGGAAAAACGAAAAAAAAAACACAATTCAAAAAATACATTTTTCAAAACGAGAAAACACGCTGCCAGCGTTTATGCGTTGATGTTTTCTCCTTCTTTTTTTATTTCTTCATAAACCATTAGATAAAAAATTTTAATTTTTTTATTTCGCTTGAAATGACACGGAAGACATTGTGGGAAAAACCACAAACCTACAGACAAATGGTCAGTTAGCATAACACAGAGATGGAGAGAGAGCAACCAAAGGACCAAAAAAACAGTACCTTCGCCACAGGGCAAATACACACAAAAACACACACTCGGCCATACAATCACACCCACAGGCCGTTTACTTCCTGCTAAATGTTTGTCAAAAGAGTCGTAAGTCAAACATTTACAAAATGAGTTTCATTTTAAAAAGTAACATTTTATGGGAAGCAAAAAAAAATTGTGTTTTTATATGTATGTCAAATTTACTATGAAAATGTTTTTTATTTGAGAAAAAACATTTTCATGGAAAATGTTTTTTCTCAAATAAAAAATGTACATTAATTTCTACATTCGCCTGCCCGTCGAAAAATCTATCAATTCATATGGCTGTAGGTCAATCGACCTATGGATCGAGTTTTGGACCACGTGTGATCGGGAGCCCTTATATTCTCGGTTGCAAATTCGGTTATGATCTTAGTTATAGCCTGCAACTGTACTTATAATAATTATACGCGGGATGGACAACCCTTCCTAAATAAGCAATTATTCATTACATATTTTGTGTGTGAATTCCCTTCAATTGTATTTTGAGCTGTCGAGAATATCGTTAATGTCATCCTCAAAAATATAAATGTAGTCTTTTAGGGATAATAACCTAGCCTACCGTTAGTTTATTAATTTCTACGTACGCCTGCCCGTTTGAAAGTCTATCAATTCATATGTCTGAAGGTCAACCGAACTATATATAGAGTCCACGGATGATCGGTTGCCCTTATATACCCGGTTGTAATGGCCTTAGTTATAGCCTTATCATTAGAAACGGCCCTGATGGGTGTTTCGCAGTGGCTGTTGTTTACACCCAACTACTGGATAGAGCGTCAATGAGTCCAAGGATTTTAGAAGAGATGGTAATTCTGTATTCCTTACTTATAATGTAGAATTTGTTGAAATTTTGCCACTTAGTTTCTGAAACATACTGTTGAAATATGTATGATTTCACCATTAGCATTTTCCCCTTCTAATGCGGTTTTTAACCAGTGTTTGATAATGTTACCTAATATAAATCATACGCTCAAATGTACCATACAATCAATTTATGTTTGTCATACGCTCTATGGAACTGTATCAATATTAATTATACGCGGAGGTGAACAAACCTTCTTAAGCGCATCAATGAATGACGTATTGTGGTGTGAATTCCCATCAAGTACATTTAGGTTATAAAAAGAATATCGGTAACTTAGCCTCTAACATATATGTACATAGTTTATGGGTCAGAATTTTTAATATTAACCTATGAAATTTATTTTTGAATAAAACGTTTCTAAAGGTAAGTACACACGATTTGCAGATCGGACAACATTGCCAGAAAAATGGCGGAAAAATGCAACCCTGTGAATTTACAACCGTGTGAACACACAATTTTTGTTTTGCAACGTTAGTAGAAAAGTCATTGCGAGATAATTTGCAGATTGTTATATGTGCGAATGTGTTATGCATGTGACAACGGCGCCATTGCCAGAAAACATTTTATTTGCAACACTGTCTATAATGTAGTTTTATTGGCAATCCTGCATATAAATATTTACAAAATATATTGTAAATATATGAAATTGTAATGTTTTCTTGCAATCGTCTGAACTGTCAATTCACCTTTGCCTAACAATCTGTCATTGTCCGTACATTTGCAGCACTTTAACAGGGTTGATAACGTTTGCCGATCTGGCAATCGTCTATACTCAGCTTAAGTGGTAAAATCAGATCTCGATATCATTTATATTTTGAAATTTTTTTCTTCAACAATTTTATAGGGATTTTAAATTTGAAAAAATTGTGAAATTTACATTTTTGTGTTATACGAATCTCAAATTACTTTTGATCGGCTGAACCGATTTTTCCAAAGTTTACGTTATTTGAAAGAAAACATTTGTGTTGGATTTTAAAATTCGTATGTGAAGAAAGAGAAGAAATATGTCCAGAATTGCCAGTCCTGCCTTAGTATTTCGTCCATAACTATTACAAATATTGAGTCCCCAATTACTATTTTGGATTTTTGAGAGACTGGCAAATATTCTGTGCAAATTTGAATTTAATCATAGGTTTCTACCTCGTTTTTAATTAAAAGTTTTAAAAAAGAGGTACCAAAATATGTTACGTTACGTTCAAATGACCTAAACTTTGTAAAAATCGTAATTTAAAAATGCATTTTTAAACAATTTTAAAATCCCTATACAATTTCGTTTATTTTTTTTATTTAAAAAAATAAACGATAGCGTCATCTTGTTTGCCACTTAGCAAATTTTTATAAAGTTTTTAGTCAAGGACCAAAAAAACAGTACCTTCGCCACAGGGCAAATACACACAAAAACACACACTCGGCCATACAATCACACCCACAGGCCGTTTACTTCCTGCTAAATGTTTGTCAAAAGAGTCGTAAGTCAAACATTTACAAAATGAGTTTCATTTTAAAAAGTAACATTTTATGGGAAGCAAAAAAAAATTGTGTTTTTATATGTCAAATTTACTATGAAAATGTTTTTTATTTGAGAAAAAACATTTTCATGGAAAATGTTTTTTTCTCAAACAAAAAAATTGAGGTACTTTAGGCATATTTGGTGTTTAAAATATTAGTAAAACATTAGCTCGCGGATTTATATATATCAATATATTTATATATATCATACGCTCTATGTAACTGTATCAATAATTAAACGCAGAGGTGGACAACCCTTCCTAGGAGATGCAATTATTTATTAGATATTTTGTATGTGAGTTCCCGTCAATTGAATTTTAAGCATATCGAGAATATCGATAATCTCATCCTCAAAAATATAAAGTCAACTTAGCTTGTCTTTAAGGGATATTAATGCCTAAATTCGAAAATTCCAAAATATGGTGTGTCAATTTATGAATCCAGTTCAATGTTAAGGTACAGTTACCTAGCCCACCGCTTGTACATTAATTTCTACATTCGCCTGCCCGTCGAAAAATCTATCAATTCATATGGCTGTAGGTCAATCGACCTATGGATCGAGTTTTGGACCACGTGTGATCGGGAGCCCTTATATTCTCGGTTGCAAATTCGGTTATGATCTTAGTTATAGCCTGCAACTGTACTTATAATAATTATACGCGGGATGGACAACCCTTCCTAAATAAGCAATTATTCATTACATATTTTGTGTGTGAATTCCCTTCAATTGTATTTTGAGCTGTCGAGAATATCGTTAATGTCATCCTCAAAAATATAAATGTAGTCTTTTAGGGATAATAACCTAGCCTACCGTTAGTTTATTAATTTCTACGTACGCCTGCCCGTTTGAAAGTCTATCAATTCATATGTCTGAAGGTCAACCGAACTATATATAGAGTCCACGGATGATCGGTTGCCCTTATATACCCGGTTGTAATGGCCTTAGTTATAGCCTTATCATTAGAAACGGCCCTGATGGGTGTTTCGCAGTGGCTGTTGTTTACACCCAACTACTGGATAGAGCGTCAATGAGTCCAAGGATTTTAGAAGAGATGGTAATTCTGTATTCCTTACTTATAATGTAGAATTTGTTGAAATTTTGCCACTTAGTTTCTGAAACATACTGTTGAAATATGTATGATTTCACCATTAGCATTTTCCCCTTCTAATGCGGTTTTTAACCAGTGTTTGATAATGTTACCTAATATAAATCATACGCTCAAATGTACCATACAATCAATTTATGTTTGTCATACGCTCTATGGAACTGTATCAATATTAATTATACGCGGAGGTGAACAAACCTTCTTAAGCGCATCAATGAATGACGTATTGTGGTGTGAATTCCCATCAAGTACATTTAGGTTATAAAAAGAATATCGGTAACTTAGCCTCTAACATATATGTACATAGTTTATGGGTCAGAATTTTTAATATTAACCTATGAAATTTATTTTTGAATAAAACGTTTCTAAAGGTAAGTACACACGATTTGCAGATCGGACAACATTGCCAGAAAAATGGCGGAAAAATGCAACCCTGTGAATTTACAACCGTGTGAACACACAATTTTTGTTTTGCAACGTTAGTAGAAAAGTCATTGCGAGATAATTTGCAGATTGTTATATGTGCGAATGTGTTATGCATGTGACAACGGCGCCATTGCCAGAAAACATTTTATTTGCAACACTGTCTATAATGTAGTTTTATTGGCAATCCTGCATATAAATATTTACAAAATATATTGTAAATATATGAAATTGTAATGTTTTCTTGCAATCGTCTGAACTGTCAATTCACCTTTGCCTAACAATCTGTCATTGTCCGTACATTTGCAGCACTTTAACAGGGTTGATAACGTTTGCCGATCTGGCAATCGTCTATACTCAGCTTAAGTGGTAAAATCAGATCTCGATATCATTTATATTTTGAAATTTTTTTCTTCAACAATTTTATAGGGATTTTAAATTTGAAAAAATTGTGAAATTTACATTTTTGTGTTATACGAATCTCAAATTACTTTTGATCGGCTGAACCGATTTTTCCAAAGTTTACGTTATTTGAAAGAAAACATTTGTGTTGGATTTTAAAATTCGTATGTGAAGAAAGAGAAGAAATATGTCCAGAATTGCCAGTCCTGCCTTAGTATTTCGTCCATAACTATTACAAATATTGAGTCCCCAATTACTATTTTGGATTTTTGAGAGACTGGCAAATATTCTGTGCAAATTTGAATTTAATCATAGGTTTCTACCTCGTTTTTAATTAAAAGTTTTAAAAAAGAGGTACCAAAATATGTTACGTTACGTTCAAATGACCTAAACTTTGTAAAAATCGTAATTTAAAAATGCATTTTTAAACAATTTTAAAATCCCTATACAATTTCGTTTATTTTTTTTATTTAAAAAAATAAACGATAGCGTCATCTTGTTTGCCACTTAGCAAATTTTTATAAAGTTTTTAGTCAACATACATTTTACAGGGTTATATTAAAAATGCTGACCCGTATATAGTAATTTTTAACTTCTTCCAAAGTATGGAGTTTTAATTGCTGAATCCAGTTCAAGGTTAATGTACAGTGTTCCCGTTGCTTGTCCATTAATTTCTACATCTACCAAACCGTATGAGGACGTCCATCTCCTTATTGGTCCAATCTGGTGCCAATGATGATCAGAGGCCCTTAGAATCTCTGTTTTAAACCACGGTCATAGTTATAGTCTATTCATTGGGAATGGACCTTCGGGAAATTTTTTGGTGGCTGTGGTTTACTCCCAAATCTCGGGTAGAGCATCTGTCCGGATACGGAACGTACGACTGATAAGATTCGATATATATAAAGGTAGAATTCGTTAAAATTGTGACAACTTAATCTCTTAAACCATACTTAAACCAACTTAATCTCTAGACATACGGTAGAAATCTGAACATTACCGTTTCCTCCATCTGATGCGGTGGACATTTCCTTTTTTTCTTAATTTAAATTCATCATACGCTCAAATGTACCATAAACCTATTTATATTAATCATACGCTCTATGTACTTTTATTAATATTAATTATACGCGTGGGTGAATAAAGAAGCGATTATTTTTGCATATTTTGTATTTGAATTTATTTTTTAATCAAATTTTAAACATACTCGTATATATATAACCACAATCTAAAAAATGCAAAATCGTCTTTGCATGTCTTTGACGGATATAGATTTATAAATTCTATATATTCCAAAATATATATTATAAATATTCTGTACATTTCTGAATCAAATTGAAGTTTCCTGGCCCTCCGGTTGTCTGTTCATTTCCACATCTGCCTATTCGTCTGACAGTCTCTCATATGTCCATAGATCCATGACCAATGTTCAATTTGGTGCCATGCATGACTAGGAGTCCCTATAATCCGGGCTTTAACTACGGATATAATTTTAGTTATGACCTGATCATTGTGAAGAGCCTTTAGGATGGTTCAAGATGGCTTTGGTTTACAACCAAATCATGGGTAGATCGCTTAATCCTAGTACAGTTGCCTAGCACTGGGGTGCAACAATCCTATGAGTAGCAGAGGTCATAAATAGTCCTCAATCCGCTATCAAAAGATTAAGAGGACGCCCATACAGCTTAGATTCCAGTTGGTACTTGTGGGATGGATCTGGGATTTTACCTACCACTCTCTAGGTATCTTCGCTTGCTCCACTGTGCGATGACGCACTATGGCTGAAGCGTATAGTCTTGTGAAACCCCGTCCTCAAAATCTCTCTATCCATATCTCGAAATAACTGTTACAATAATGACGATTTCATTGCTAGAAAAAGTGCAGCATTTTATTTGTAATTTCCGCGAAAACAGCACTTTTCTAACACATTTTGGAAATTTTAGAATGAAAAATAATGGTAATTGTAGAGTTAAGTTGAATTCGAGGGTCTACCTCATTTAGACATTAAAGGGTCAACTATTTTCTAGCAGTTTTTACCAACTTAGCAACAGTATTTCCAGAAATTAAGGGCCTGTTCCTGTAACTTATTTTCGTTCGTCTACGGCGAACGATCAAAAATCACTCAATTATTCCGAGAAATCTATAAGTCACAGCAGTTTATAATTCGGTGTGTCTATAGAAAAGCACGTAAAAAGCTCGTACCTAAAATATTTTTAACCTGCGTAAACGAACGAAAATAAGTTACAGAAACAGGCCCTAAATCGTCATAATACTGTTAACCATATTATTGAATTGGCTACTTCGAGACGTATGATTAATTTTAATTAACTTTTACATGAGTTACCCTTGCCTGGAGAGCTTGATTCAAAGTCAAGGGATTGATCATTTCTCATTTAATGTTTTGAAGTAGTGGTGTTGGTTCCCAATTAAGATTGTATTCCTTCCAAATAAATCATACGCAGTGAAGAACCTTTACTTTTGTTATTTATCATACGCAGTTGCATAATATTAATTATACATGGAGAGGAATAACATATCTAAGGAGAAGAATTTTTTTACAGACCTCTTTAATTACAACTGCATTTTGAGCATGATCATCTAGTTCTAAAATCTATTGTGTCAATAGTGATTTACGTACGTAATAAGCAAAAATTGTCAGAATTTGGTTGTGAGTCTGATTTTTATATGCTGTCTGCTTGTCTGTATTGCATTTCTATATCTGAGTGTCTGAACTTCGTCCAACTTTCTGTTAATACAAATATGTCTGGAGGAAATCTTCTTAAGGACTATCTGAGTCGTTTGATCCATATACATTCGCCTAAGTTTCAATCTATTCGTCCAACCAATTTCTGTCCATCTTTCCTCATGTTCACCTATATGTCTAACTGCCTGTCCGTGGATCCTTTGGTCTGTCCATCCATCTAAAGGTTCACTCAATTGTCCATTACACTGTGAATTTTTGTGTCCTTTTAACTATCTGCGCATGGTGTCGTATGATTTATAATAATTATGTACACTGTACTTCGTGGTGTATGATTATTTTATTTGTTTTTATTTCGATAGCACCGTAGATAGGAGCATGTACATCATTCTGCCATTCTCTCTCGTTGTTTTTCCATCTACCTATATGTGGATTCGATATATTGTACGTCAGGTTGTCTGTTGATTTGGCCGTTCAACTATATGCGCATGGTATCGAATAGTATTTTTTACAATAACTTTGTAACAGAACTTGGGAGCGTATGATTATTTTATTTTATTCCCAATATTTGATTTTATTACATCTTGATTTACCAACTGTTACAGAGTGAATTTGTCAGTAATTATATAAATGTTAAGGCATTAGATGTCAATTTCTCTTATAACTGTCGTCTTGTTTCATTCAAATAATTGTATATTTTACTGTCTGTAGCTTGGTTATCCATCGGACTACGTGGCCCAAAGCCAAGTATTGTCCCGAGTTTTCACTCTTTCGAGTGTTATGTCCATCGAGCCGGCCATTGCTCATTGCCAATCACTTAGCTTTCGCCCATTCGTCAGTCTACTTGACTGTCCTTTATTCCATATATTTTTCCCTTTATTTATTCCTTGTGGGAGCACAGGGTATCAACAATACATTTATAATTAATTTTGTCATGGGCATTCGTTTTAATGAACTTCCACGATATAATTATTTTGGCATGATCTTTCATGAAGGTTCGTATCCATATCATCATTGGCCTTCCAAGTCTCCTGCTTCCTTGTGGATTCCTCTACAAAGACATCCTTGTAATTGGATCTTGTGGATTTTCATATCTACAGACCATACATTAGTTGGCCAATGGTCAGTTTTGTCAATCCTTTCATCTGTCAACAGACTAACAAACATGTCCTGCAGACTATCAGCAGATATGTACGTTTAGCAAACTCCCCAAGGTGTTGCATGATCTATAATGAGTATGCTTACAGTACGTGGAGACGTATGATTATTTTAATTTATTAATTATGCATATTTTAAATAATAATTATTATTATTTGCTTGTATTTGTTAATTTACTTATTTGTTGCAGATACTTTTTGCTTGTGACTATCTCCGTCCGGTTTCTAACTTTAACTTTTTCTGTCCACTGGTCCATTCATCTCTCTCTTGACCTGTCTGTCCTCTACTTATCACTCCAATACATCTTGTATATCATACGCTCTAGTGTACTAAAAAAGATATTATTTATCATACGCTTTATGAGCTGATATTAATATGAATTATACGCTATAGTGAACAAGTTTGGAATACCAAATGTTTTGGAAACAGACTGTTCTTCTTACAAAATATTTTGTTTTTTTTTTACTAAAATAAATAAATACCCCAAAGAAGAAGTAGAAAGGAAATCCTTTTTAATGATAACATACATTTCAGCACTGCCTGCTTGGTTAGTTGACCTTTTTTTCTCACATTCATTAGCTGGTATACCGATAGATATCCCATTCCTTACTTGTCATTCAAAATATTTCAAGTATAAATAAATAATAAGCTCTAATGTAACATCAAATAAATTCATATTAATCACAGACTCCTATGAGCTTATATTATTTTACTAACATAATCTACATCACTCTTTACTAATATAATCTACATCACTGTATGAAGAAAGTTGTAGTTTGGACTTTCTGAAAATGAGAAAAAACCTAGACTTGGAGAGAGAGAAGGCACGTAGTTTCGTGAAAACTACTACACGAGCGAACACGTAATGTTGAAGTGATTGCCTTAACTATGCGGGGTAAAAAATAAGAGACCAAGTTAAGTTTTATATTAGTATTTATTAAACCTGTCCATTTGAGAAGAGATGTGGTTCCCTCGGCTGCCGTGAATAAAAGAGGCAGATGCAAGGTTTTGTTTATTTGAGAAACCTCGGTTTTTAACAGAAATGGCGGAGGTCAAAATGAAATTGGAAATAAGAATTAAGCCAAGTTTTAGAAATAATTTACAGAGCTGGGAAATATAATTTTTAATATGTACACAAATTCTATTACAAATTGTTAATGTTCAACAATCTTGAACACTGTATATTTCCTTGTTGATCCTTAATTTGAATCAGGATGTATTATTTTTACATCCGTTTTTTTGCTTTAGCAAAAAATGTCTTTTAATTAATAATAGCAACAACACTATTCAAGATTTTGATTTGTAGACTTTGATTCGATGCAAAAGCAATTGGTAAATATCCATCAATGCTGCTGCAGTGGGTTAGCTGGTCTTGCTAATTATACACTTGTCATTTATAATTATTTCACTTTTAAATTAATCATACGCTTTAGTGTACCCGAAACTAAATGGTCATTTATAATAATCTCTATGAGATAGGCTATTAATATTGATTATTGATTATAGTATAGAAACCTGTTTTTTATCTTCTGTAGGATAAAACGGTTTTTACTATTGCAATATGTTGTTAGTCTTTAATTTTTTAGTTCTTGTTTATCATTATTTTGATCTCTTTTTCCCAATTCGATTATAACGAAATTAATAATTTTCCTGGAATACTTCTGAATTGGTTTAGCTGGTCTCCAGATGCATATCCTATTCCTACTTGTCAGGTTTTAGTATTTTTAAATGTATATGTACATAGTATGTTCAAAAAAAATTGCGAATTTTGTATTTTTTCAAAAAGAATTTATTTATTCATGAATATGTATTTTGTCTCCTTCAAAGTAATTCTCCTCGGATATAATACACTTTTGCCAAAAGTTTTTCCAATCCTCGAAGCACTTTAAATAATCATTTTTTGTGAGCTTGTTCAGCTCCTCCTTCGATACCGTCTTTTTCTCCTCAATCGTGGCGTAGCGTCGTCCTTTCATGGGCCTTTTCAGTTTTGGGAACAAAAAATAGTCACAGGGGGCTAGGTCAGGGGAATACGGTGGCTGCGGCACCATTACAGTGTTGTTTTTGGCCAAATATTCACGCACAAGCAACGATGTGTGTGCAGGGGCGTTATCATGGTGCAAAAGCCAGTTTTTGTTCTTCCACAAATCCGGGAGTTTTTGGCGGATTGCTTCGCGCAATTTGCGCATAACTTGCAGGTAATATCCTTTATTGACCGTACTACCCTGTGACAAGAACGCATAATGCACCACGCCCCTGCAATCAAAGAAAACTGTGAGCTCGGGCGTCCGGCACGCTGTTCGTCCTTCGCATCTCCTCGGCCCTCTAAGAACATTTTGTACCACCGATAAACGTTGCTTTGGTCCAAGGTAGCTTCACCATATGCCACAGTCAACATTTGGAATGCGTCAGCGCACTTTATTTGGTTTTTACACAAAATTTGATGAAGACTCTTTGATCCATTTTCTGAAATAGATAAAAATCGAAGACAAGTTAAAACACATCCAAGCACAACAGCTGTCAAAAATTAACTAAACACGCGGAAATTAAAAAATCGCGATATTTTTTGAACATACCTCGTATAAATCTTACGAAATTAAATTGTTATATAAAGCGAACTGCTCATAATTAAAGACTGCTTTTAACCCATCAATTCTTACCCACTAAATGTCATTTATAATTATTTAAAATTTAAATAAATCATTCGTTCTATTGTACAAGACAATACATTTTTATTTACCATACGCTATGAGAGAGACTATTAATATTAATTATGCGTGTAGGTGAACTAGTTTAAAAATGGTATACTTACTCTGCAATGCTTTTTAAGTGGTTTACCTGGTCTCCAGAAGCATATCATAATCGATACTTAACATGTTTTATTATTAAAAAAAATTATTTAAGTGAAAATAAATTGTCATTAAAAGAATAGAGATAGGTAATTACCCTTAAAAGCTTCTTCAGTGGGTTTTCTAGTCCCCAGATACATTTACCAGTCAGTAAACGTCTTTTATATTTATTCAAAATTTAAATAAATTGTACCAAAAAATAAATTGTTATTCACGCTTTAAGAGCTTTTTTGAATATTGATTACACAGTACCACACATTATTTTGGGACTCAATTCTGAGTATTCGATGTAAAAGTAGCCCCAAAAATAAGAACTTCTGCATCATTCGTTTAACCAAGTCGGCTCAATTCATAATTTAATGGCCGTACGATTTTTTCCCCAAGGTGGATTTTTAACACTTTTTCTGTATATTTTTTTCTCGGTACACCGTACGGAATATCACTGTCTGAAACAAAGTTGTAGATATTGAATAATAAAATATTTTAACTAATATTAGCTACACAACTATTCTTTAGGGTTTCATTAGATTCTATATAAATTGTTACATATCCTACAAGGCTTCTGTAGTGGGTTTGCTGGTCTCCAGAAACATTTTGCTACGCCGTGGTTGTCGTTTATAATTATATTTAGTTTTAATAAATCATACGCTCCAATGTTCATGCATTTTTATTTATCATACGCTCTATGATACTTTATTAATATTAATTATACGAATAGGTGAACACATTTGGAAGAATAAAATATTTTGAAAACTGTATTTCATATTCAGAAGAAAATATATATATATACTCATATACTCTACACCACTGTTCGTTAGATTTTCATTTACTCAGTCCTGCTGACCATTATTTTGAAATGCCTTTTTGTTTTTTTCTCACATCTTTTTTCTGCGAAATAGTTGACTCTTTTACGTGGTTTCTAGTGACAGCTTTTATTTAGCCCAACCCACTCTTTTTATTATATTTCCTGCTATTGGACAGCAATGGTGATGATTCTGCTGCTGCCGTTGCTGATGATGATGTTGGGACTGATGCTGGTGGCAACATAGAAAAATGTCACGTACTGAAGCCATAAAATAAAAACGTATATTTCATTATGTTTGTTGGCTATTGGGTTTCTTTTAAATGGTTATACTATTTATTAACTTTTTTGCTGCTGCTGCTGCTCTTCAATGGCCAAAGGAATGAGGAGGTGGCGGGGAGGGTTATAATGGAACCAGCTACCGACAGCATATGTAGCTAAATGTACATAGATGTATGTGTTTTTATGTGTGCATATAAATAAATAAAAATTAGGTTATTTTTCCAAGTGATATGTTACCAATTCAAGCGATGGCAATGTTTTTCTCTTTTTTTGTCTAAAAACAAAATACGCCATAAATTTAAGCCTTAGAGGAATTTTTGAATAATTGACGGTAATTCAGTCTATGATTCCCGTTTTAAAGAAACTGACTTTCTAGTCTGATTATTTTTAAATAAACATAAAAGCCTTTAAATCCTAAAAACCCGAAGTTTAGGTTTAACCCATTTCCCTGAAACTGAAATTTCATACAAATTAAAATATATTTCTTTCAGAAATTAAACAAAAAATATTTAAATTATTTACACACTTCTTGTATGTATGTCCTTTTTGATCAAAAAAAAACTGCACCACTCGCCCCCACACACACAGAAGAAAGTTAATAAAAACTTTAGTTTTTACAGTTTGTGCCATTTTTGGAGCAAAATAATATTTACAAAGAGAATGTATGTACGAGTAGAGCAAAACAAAAAGGCGAACTAAAATAACAACAATTTCTACTCTATTTCGAATCCTGTTTGCCTTGTGCTCCCACATGCACACTCACAGAAATGCACATAGACATACACACAACCACTTGCCTTAAACACAAAATTGAATTTTATTTTAAAAAGTGGTCATACAACATGTTGGACAACATAATATTTAGCTGCCAAAAGGAGTACAAGGAGCAAACATCCACACACACACATACTCACACACACGGAAGGAAGGAGAGAGTTAAATTAAATATATTTGTTTTATATTTATAAATGAGCACATGGACACTCACACACATTCACACAAAACACATGTCTGTATGTTCCCAGTTATACTCATACAAATATACACGTTTTTTGTCTTAGAAATGTGTGTTAGTATTTGCTTAAATGCACCCAAAAAACTCTACGTAGAAAAGGATGTGAATATAGCCATTTGTTTGTGTAGGTGTGTGTGTTTAAACATGAAATATGAACAACACAATGTACACGAGAAATTTCTAACATAGCACACCTACCCTTGTGCATGTTAGCATTCACGCAAACCACCCCACATGCAGTGCAATTTATATGTGCGCGTATATGTTCGTGTGTGCCCATTAAATTTTGGTGAACACTTGCAGTCATTCTTGTGTATATGTGTATGTATGAGTCGTTGTGTGTGTGTGTGTGTTTGAGTTCTTTTGGTTACATTCTAAACAAATTTGGAATTCCGTTCAAAGTTATCCCTGTGTGCAAATGTACATTAGAAGGGGTAACAATGAATAAATGGAAGATGTTGCGAAACCAATACAACTAAAAGTTTGTAGACGTTCTAAGAGATATGTTTTCCTAATTTAAAAAACAAACAATGGGAAAAATTTCAGTTTAATTAATTTTTTTCAAAAATTCTGTATGTAATTATCTTCAAATACATATCAGATACCCCAAAAGTCTTTCCTTTATTTATTAATTTAAATAAATCATACGTTCCATAAAATATAATTAATATTAATTATACGTGTAGGTGAACGAATTTTATAATTTAAATTTTAATGAGTCATACGCTCTAATATAGCAGACGATAGTTGTTATTTGTCATACGCTCTATGATATTGGATTAAAATTAATTATACGCGTAGGTAAATATGTTTGGAAGGTAATAATATATTGAAAATTTTGGCTCTCGCTTTGGAAAACGTTTTGAAAATATCCCATTTAAACAAGTGAATATTTACGATTTTGGAGTAAATTTAACCCACTCTTATGTCCATTTACATGTATGTCGCTGCACTATTCAAACTATGCAACACACTCTCAACCAAAAACTGTTACACCAAGTTTCTTACACACATTTTCACACACAAACACACACACACCTCCCGAAAAGCATACACATTCTTATTGGCACACATAGGGACCCAGATAATGTGTTAATTTAGAGAAAAATAATATACACATGCATATATTTTCAAATAGAAATTTAAGTTTCAATACTACGGCAAAGTTTTTAATCAAAAAATAAGTACAAGTTTTAGTAATATGAAACTGAAAGCAATTTGCTGAGATATTTTTTAAATTAAACCAAAAAAATTTAAAGTGGAATCGGAACTAAGATATTTGTTGGTGATAATTTTCATATCACAAAAAAAAATTAAGGAGTTTAAATTTAAACATTTCAAACTGATATAGGAGATACTTTATAACAAAATTTTAAAATAATGAAACATATACAAAAATAATAAAATATACAAATATAACAATGTTAACATATAAACATAAAAACATATAAAAATGAAAACTAGTAATTACATTAAAATATAAAAAATATAAAATTATTAAAAAACAAAATGATAAAAAAGTATATAAAAATATAAAAAAAGATATATAAATTTAAAAAAAAAATAGAAAAATATAAAAGTATACAAACAAAAATATATAGATGAAAAAAAATATGAAATATAAATAACAATAAATAATAATAAAGAAATAAATATAAAAACATATATATATAAATAAAAAAATAAAAAAATAAAAATTTATACGGATATAAAAATATGAAAATATAAACAATATAAATATATAGAATACATAAATATAAGAATATAAAAGTATTCACTAAAAAAAATATAATTGTAACAATTAAAATATAAAAATATATCAAAATACAAAAATATAGAAATTTTAAAGTATAAAACATAAATTATAATAATAAATAAAAATATAAAAATACTTAATATAATAATATATAAACATTAAAAAATATATAAACTTATAAATATTAAAACCAAAAAAGTATAAAGATATTGAAATATAAAACAACAAAAGTATTTATATATAACAAATTAAAAATGTGGAAATAAAAATATATAGGAATCGAAAAATATTAAAATACGAAAGTATTAGAATATAACACATTACCGTATAAAAATATAGCAAAATAAAAGTATAAAAATATAGAATATGTATAGAAATATTAATATGAAATTAAAAATATATAAAAACGTAAAAATACAGAACAACAAAATTTTACAAATATGAGAATAAAGAAAAAAAAATACATAAAATTATAAAAAATATAAAAAAAATTAAAATATGAAAAAAATATAAAATTTTAAAATATAAATTTTAAAAAATATAAAAATAGAAGAATATGGTAATAAAAGAAAATAAAAACACAAAAAATTAAATAATATAGAAATATAAAAAAATGGTAACTTGCAAACAACATTTGTAACATTTTAACAATATAGAAATATGAAAGTATTCAAATATAAACATATATATATATATATATATATTAAAATATAAAATATATATAGAAATATTAAAAAATGAAAATATAAACCATAAATAAAGGTGTAAACAATATATAAAAACACTAAAATAAAAATATAAATATATTAAAATTTAAATATAAAAACATATAAATATTAAAACCTAAAAATGTATAAGGATATTAAAATATTAAATATAAAATACCAAAAATATGAAAAATTTGAAAATATAAGAATATAAACATATAAAAATAAACAAATTAAAAATATAAATAAATAAAAATATAAAAAAAAAACAAAAAATTTAAATATGAAACTACAACAAATTAAAAATATAAAAATATGGAAATATTTAGATATAAAATTTAGGAATTTAAAACTATAGAAACACAAAAATATTTGATTATAAAGCTATAAAAATATAAATATACATAAACATAAACACATAAAGGTTTAAAACTATAGCAATATTAAAAATAAAAACATAAAATATAGAAATATAAAAATTAAAACATCTACAAATTTAAAAATACAAAAATCTAAAAATATAAATACATAAAAATATAAAAAATTTAAAAACATAATATTATAAAAACATAAAAAGATACAAATAAAAAATAATAAATATAGAAATTTTTAACAAGTATGAAACATAAAAATTAAAGGGTATAAAAACATAAACATTGAAAACTATAAAACCATATAATTATAAAAACCTAAAATTAAATAAATATAAAAATGTAAAAAAATATATAAATATAAAAACAAAAAATATACAAAAAAAATATAAAAAGAGGATAATAGGATAATATAAAAACAAAGATATATAAATAAATTAAAATATAAAAATTTTAAGGGTAAAAATACAAAAATCTAAAAGAAATATAGAAATATAAAAATAAGAAAATATAAAAAAATATGATAACATTAAGAAGAAAAAGTTAAAAACATAAATACATAGAAATAAAAAATATGAAAACCAAAAATAATAATGTAAAAAATGTAAAAACGTAACAAATAAAATACTCGTGTAATAATATCAAAATGTAAAAATATACCAATATAAAAAAATTAAAAACATGAAAATATAAAAATATAAAATAATAAATAAAATAAAATAATAAATAAATTAAAGAATATAGAATATAGAAAACTATAAAACCATACAAATATAGATATAAAAATATATAAAATATAAAAATTAAAAAATATGAAAATATAACTAAATCAATATATAAAAATAAATAAGTATAAAAAGGTAAAAAAACAGTAATAATATAAAATAATAAATAAATTAAAAAAATAGAAAACTATAAAACCATATAACCATATAACTGTAGATATAAAAATATAGAAAATAAAAAAATACAAAAATATGAAAATTTAAAAATATAGAAACATAAAAATATAAATAAATCAAAATATAAAAAATATATAAGTATAAAAATTCAAAAGGTAAAAAAACAGAAATATGAAAAATACAGAAATATAAAAATATGAAAATAAAAAAAACATACAATTATAAAAATATAAAAAATAATAAAATAAAGAAAAAAAATTAAAAATGTAAAAATATAGAAATAAAAAATATGAAAAAATACAAAATAACTTTAACAAATTTAAAAAACGTAAAAATAAAATAATCGCAAAATAATATAAAAACGTAAAAATATACCAATGTAAAATAATAAAAATTGACATTGTCACAGCCGTACTATTTTTAATATTCAAACAATGTTAACATTAAATGTATTTAAATTTCTGAATAAAATATAATATAAATATTTTGGTTTGAAATGAGGAAATCTACTGCTACTAATAAAAATTAAAATATAAAACTGTAAAAATAAAAATACCAAAATATGAAAATATAAAAAAAATAATAATAAAAAATATAAAACAAGAAAATATAGTACAATAAAAATATATAGTTTAGAATTACAAAAATTTAAAAATACAAAATCTTAAAAATATTAAAAAATTAAAAACTTTAAGTATAAAATAAAAAAACACAAAATAAAAAAAAACAAAATATAAAATGATCAGAAAGAAAAATATAAAAATATGAAGATATGAAATATATATATAATAAACCAATAATATAATATAAAAACCAATAATATAATATTATGTACAAAAAAAAATTCAAATATAGAAATATAAAAATATAATAATGTACAGATATAAAAATATAAAATATAATAATGTACAGATATACAAATATAAAATTATTTTAGATATAATTTTTGTTTTGATTATTTGACCTTTTTATTTACCAATATTTTAATTTTTTTATTAATTGAGCTCGAGGCCAAACAATTTTTATTTTATTGACATAAATAGAATTCAATAAAATAACAACTTTTTCGCCTCGAGCTCAATTAATAAAATAATCAAAATATTAATATAAAATTATAATAATATAATTATATAAAAATATAAAAATACAATTGAAAATATAAAAAAATAGATATAAAAAACATAGAAATAAAAATACAAAAATATAATGATATACATGATTATTTTTGCATTTTAAAATATCTTTTATTTTTCCCATTTAAAATACTTGAATACTTTCAAATACCCTTAACTCTTAACTGCCAACAAAAGATCACCCCCACAATATTTGGAGAAACTCAATTTCGTTTTACTTCCTTTTAAATTTCCTCTGTTTAAGGGAACAAAAGTCAAACAACTGCTTCAAGTCGTTAACCTTTCTTTTCCGGGAATTGCAGACAAATGCTGAACACAAGAAGTAGTTTTCTTTACCAAAAAAAGAAAAGAAATATAAGAAATGAATAAAATAAATGTTCCAAGGAGTTGAATACCAAAAAAGGAAGGAAGAACTGAAGACGAAGCTATCATTTGAATCCCTTTAGAAAAAACGACTCGCATTCATATATTCCTTTATATGTATAAGAAATACATGAAAGTTTAAAAGTCAAATGGTATTATTGTCATGTGAATATATACACACATACATTCATATATGTGTATAACCAAATGTAAACGAATAATCCAAACAGAAACTATAAACCCCCTTAAGAAGTAAAAAACATGATGTTCAATACATATAGTATTTTACATACTTGTATGTGTGTATGTCAGGCTATTCGATTGTGTGTGTATTTGTGTTATTATATATAGCAAAAGTGTTCAAATGAAATCAATAACCCTTGGAGTATTTCAGACATCATGACGACAGCCAAATCACATGGCGGAACACACACACAAACACATATATAAAAACATTCGTACTTTAGAAAGCGGAAAAACTTTTTACATTACTTGCAGAACACACACACTCATAGTCACAGATATACATATATTATTTGGTATATAAAACAAATTCCAAAATATATTTCCATTCATATCGCTACAGTTTTTGGGGGTATTTTTAGACTGGTCCCTTTAAATTAAATTTAAATTAAAATATATTTTTTTCTTTTTTTCATAAATATTTTTTTTGGTTTACAAAAAATTTCCTTGAAAACTTTTATACTTATCCTAAAGTCACCTCAATTGTGTACATTTCAAGTCAAAATTTACTATTGACTTTATGATGTGCCCGATTTCAAAATTTTAATGTATATATAAAGTTAAAAAATATAAACATATAAAAATGTAAAAATTTAAAGATATAAAATTACAAAAATTAAAAACTCAGCAATAAAAAACATAAAAATATAAAAAAAAATTAAAAACATTGATATATTAATATATATAATTATACAAATAAAAAAATATAAAAGATAAAATGATAAAATATAAAAAATAAAAATATAAAAAATATATATAAAAATAAAAATAAAAAAAATATAAAAGATAAAAATATTAAAACATAAAAATATTAAAATATTAAAATATAAAAATAAAAAAATATCAAATAAAGAAAATATAAAAACATAATATAAAAATAATATTAAAATATAAAAACATAAAAACAAAAACATAAAAATCGAAAAATATAGAAAAATAAAAATATATAAATATTAAAAATGTAGAAATATAAAATATAAGAACTTAAATATGTAAATATATTAAAATATAAAATATATAAAAATATAATAATATATATATTATAAAATATATAAAAATAAAAAAAAATATAAAAATATAGAAATATAAAAATACAAAAATATAAAAATATGAAAATATAAAAATATATAAATATGAAAATATAATAGTATAATAGTATAAAAATATAGAAATATAAAAATATTAAAATGCAAAAATATAAAATATAAAAATATAAAATATAAAAATATAAAATATAAAAATATAAAATATAAAAATATAAAAATACAAAAATATAAAAATATAAAATATAAAAATATAAAATATAAAAATATAAAAATATAAAAATATGAAAATATAAAAATATAAAAATATAAAAATATAAAAATATAAAAATATAAAAATATAAAAATATAAAAATACAAAAATATAAAAATATAAAAATTTAAAAATATAAAAAAATAAAAATATAAAAATATAAAAATATAAAAATATAAAAATATAAAAATATAAAAATATAAAAATATAAATATATAAAAATATAAAAATATAAAAATATAAAAATATAAAAATATAAAAATATAAAAATATAAAAATATAAAAATATAAAAATATAAAAATATAAAAATATAAAAATATAAAAATATAAAAATATAAAAATATAAAAATATAAAAATATAAAAATATAAAAATATAAAAATATAAAAATATAAAAATATAAAAATATAAAAATATAAAAATATAAAAATATAAAAATATGAAAATATAAAAATATAAAAATATCAAAATATAAAAACATAAAAATATAGAAATATAAAAATATAAAATTATAAAAATATAAATATATAGAAATATAAAATATAAGAACATAAATATATAAAAACATTAAAATATAAAAACATAAAAATGAAATATAAAAATATCAAAATATAAAAATTTAAAAATATAAAAATATAAAAATTTAAAAATATAGAACATAAAAATTTAAAAATATTATATGTTTGCAAATTTAGTAAACAATTAATATATATTAATTTTTTTTTTTTTTTTGTTTAAAATGAACCAAAACAGATTACCACATCAACTCTCTCGACAAATATTAACTAAAAACATATTTTGGGCGAAGAATACAAACGAAATCGGAAGAGAGTTTAATATAAAGTTCGAAGCAGATACAATTGAATCGATTTGGCTTTACAAACGAATAAAATTGTTGGAAGAACTAAAGCACAGTAACAGACAGAAAATGATAAACCGAGCACAAAATAGCGAATCACGTTTCTACAAGAATTTAAACTATAATGTTGGAAAGAACTATGTGCGCGAATCATATGATCAACGCACAATATCTATAATTTTCAAAGCTCGCTGCGATTTGTTGGGACTAAAATCCAATAACTTCCGAACTGAAAACGATAAAAGATGCACTCTGTGTAACACAGAAGAAGATGAAACATTGTTTCATTTCATGGCAAGATGCCCAATTCTAAGACAATTCAGGATCAGTGTATGGGCAAATCTAACGTAGATGAAAATGAGCTGATCTCCTTATTAAATGGAGAATGTTATGGGTCCTGGACCAATTTGAGCTATTATATAATAAATGCAATGAATTATAGAAACTATATAATTTCTGAATATTTGTAATTAAGAGTGAAATATGTAAATCAGTATAAGATCGAATGTACTTTAACTAATCCATACACAATTGTTGGTCAAATGACAGACGGCGAATGTGCCAGTGTCATAGCCTTTATGTATTTTTATTATTCAAAAAATAAAGAATACTACTACTATATATTAATTTCGATTACAAAATACTTTATTGCTGATGTGTTCCTTCCTATTCTGAGGTGCATTTGTAGGGTATCTAATATTCTATTTAACTCACCTCAGCTTTAGTCGATCGTGTTTTTTTCATCCTCCCCTCTCTCTCCTTCCCTCTCTATTTAACATACCCAAATAACTACGAAGCGTTTGTGTTTTGGGTGCATGAAATGCAGTTTGACTTACGGTATAAAACCTCCAATGAGTTTTACATGCATTTGTAGTCCTCCAGCTGTATATGTGTGTGCAAGTGAGTGACTGAGTGGTGTTTTGAGGTTTCCCAGTCATACACACACAGACATATTCCAAAAACACTCTCATATTTCAACTGCCAGCGTGTTTTTTCCCTTTTCTCGTTTTCTCTAGCTTTAAGCCAAAAACAATCCAAAAATCCAAGAACAACAAACAAATTGTTGTGCTCTTCAGCCATCACCCAGTGAGTGGTGCAGACATTTTTCCGGGAGTCCTTATATATACACATAGAGGACATAGCCCAAAAACAACTCGGCTCGTAAATAAAATGGATTTTTGCCAAAAAAGAATAAGCTCATGTCTGAAATGCATTCCTCCTCGGGTGAAAGACAGACAGACAGACAAACCGAAGCACTGACATTCGCATGGGGCGCTTGCAGCAGAGCTCTGCAAAAACATATACATTATAAAATTAACGTGCCAAATAGGGTCATCACAAATCAACACGAGGCCAACACAAAAATGGAATAGAAAAAATCCACAATACAGCTGAGAGCTTGGCAAATCAGATAAAAACTGCATAGCGATACAACAAGGACATTGAACTTTGGTCTTTTTTTGGGGGGTTCAAAAGTAATTTGGAATATTAAAAATGTTGGGAGGCAGGATTTAAAAAAGAGATAAATTTTACAGAATTTAAGGTAATGTAACTGAAGTCTGCAAATGAACTAAAGGAAATATGTGAACTTATTAATAAAAATACATAAGGCTAAGGCTGAGAATATTTTTATAATAGGAAAAAGTCAAATAAATCTCTATTTACTGAAAATATCGCTGTTTTTATTTAAGTTATCCTTAGCGTATACGTAATGAGTTACTGAAGAGATAAATTAATATCAGTCATACGATCTACTGCACTAAGGCCAGATTTAAATTTTCTTTATAATTTTCGGGGGTATATATCAATAAAAATTCAAATTTATAAATGGAATTATTTCAATAAATAAATATTTTATATCACAAATTAACCAAAAAATATTGTTGATAATATAAAACAATTAAGAAATTTTACTAAACCTGTCAAATTTTTCCACAATAAATATTATAACTTAATTTAAAGTATAAGATTATTAGAAATTATTATCAAATATTTTTTATTAAGTAATGAGTTATTGCTGAGATAAGTTAATATCACTAATACGCGAGACTGTACTAAGTAAATGAATTTACGATTTAAGGGAGTATAAATCAATAAAAAGATAAAAAATAGCTGTAATTAATGTATTGCTATATAAAAAAAATATTCTACAATTAATATAATATTTTCATTTAATTTATAATTTCTTTCAGAAATCAATCTTAAATATTCTTCTATTACTGCAGATACGTCGATTTTGATTTAGGTTAGCCTTAGCGTATAAAAATAAAAACTCAAAAATATGAAAACTTAAAAATATAAAAATTAAAAAAATATAAAAATATAAAAATTTAAAAATATAAAAATGTAAAAATATAAAATATAAAAATAGTAAATATAAAAATATAAAAACATAAAGATATAAAAATATAAAAATATAAAAACATAAAAATATACAAAATAAAAAAATACGAAAATATACAAAAATTCAAAGAAACAAATATACAGTTATACAAATATAAAAATATAAAAGTATAAAAATATAAAAATATAAAAATATTAAAATATAATAATATAAAAATATAAAAATATAAAAATATAAAAATATAAAAATATAAAAATATAAAAATGTAAAAATATAAAAATATAAAAATATAAAATAATAAAATAATAAAAAAATATAAAAATATAAAATAATACAAAAATATAAAAATTTACAAAATATAAAAATATAAAAATATAAAATAATAAAAAAATATAAAAAAATATAAAAATATAAAAATTTATAAAATATAAAAATATAAAATAATAAAAAAATATAAAAATTTAAAAAATATAAAAATATAAAAATTTAAAAAATATAAAAATATGAAAATATAAATATATAAAAATATAGAAATATGTATACAAATATAAAAATATAAAAATGTAAAAATGAAAATATAAAAACATAAAAATATAAAAATATAAAAATATAAAAATATAAAAATATAAAAATATAAAAATATAAAAATATAAAAATATAAAAATATAAAAATATAAAAATATAAAAATATAAAAATATAAAAATATAAAAATATAAAAATATAAAAATATAAAAATATAAAAATATAAAAATATAAAAATATAAAAATATAAAAATATAAAAATATAAAAATATAAAAATATAAAAATATAAAAATATAAAAATATAAAAATATAAAAATATAAAAATATAAAAATATAAAAATATAAAAATATAAAAATATAAAAATATAAAAATATAAAAATATAAAAGTATAAAAGTATAAAAATATAAAATTATATAAAAATACAAAAATACGAAGATGTCGAAATTAAAAAATATAAAAATTTCAAAATTTACTAAAAATAAATAATGTAATATTATTTGGATTACAAAATACTTTAATGCTGAGATTTTCCTTCGTATTCTGGGCCTGATTTAAATTGCTGTACTGTTTTCAGGGGTATATATCAATAAAAAAATATAATTTATAAATGGAATTATTTCAATAAATAGATAAAATATAAATAGATATATATCACAAATTAAAAAAATATTGTTTGCAATATAAAAAACTAAGTAATATGACTAAGCCTATAAAAGTTTTCTACAATAAATACCTTCATTTAAAGTATAAGATTATCAGAAATTAATATTAAATATTTTGTTATTACTGTAGATATGCCAATTCTTATTTTAGTTAGTTTTAGCGTATAAGTCATGAGTTATTGCTGAGCTAAGTTAATATCACTAATACGCGGGACTGTACATGTAAAAGGCTTTACGATTTTAGGGAGTATAACTCAATAAAAAAAATAGTTTTAAGGTTGCCTAAGCGTATAAGTAATGAACTGGTAAGAAAAATAATTAATGTAACTCATACGCTAAACTTTGCTGTAAACTACAAGGAAGTGGTTTTCCGATATAAATAAACATCAAATTTATATGTGGAATTATTTAAAAAAGTTTTTCAAGAAATATATTGTCATATATTAAATTTTGCAGCAATATTTTTTATCAAAAATTAAAGTATTGCTGATATATATCTTTATTTAATTTATAGTTTCTTCGAGAAATCAATCTTAAGTATTCTTCTATTTTAATTTAGTTAGTGTTTGCGTATAAGTAATGATTGTTTGGGGATATAATTAATATCACTGATACGCCTAACTGTACGGAAGGTCCATTATTGAATGGCTTTGCGATTTCGGGTGTATAAATCTATAAAAAAACATATTACAGGTCCAATTTTTTTTTAATTATTCTTAAAGTATATTCTCATAAATTGTTTATCGCTTTTTTATATCACAAATTAAATAATTTTTTTGGAATACTAATAATGTAAATAATTTGATTCCATCTGATCTGTCAACTTTTTCTACAATAAATATTATATCTTTATTTAATTCATAGGTTTATCAGAAATGCATCTTAAATATTTTGCTGTAGATCTTTAATTGGGTCAGCTCATTTCTAGAGGGGTCTTCTTATAATTTCAATTTACCTTGAGAGGCCCATGCATATATTCATATGTGTGCCAATGCATATATAGAGAGAGATATCATTCCATTTTATATTTGTATGTGTAAATACAATGAATGTAAATTTTTGTATACATATGTACATATGATATAATATTGATTATCAATTTTATATATAACAGAATGTAATTATATATACAACGTGCGTGTTTTCAGTTGCAATCAGATGTATAGGGTTGTGGAAAAGGGACCAGATATATTAGGACATTGATTTGTTATTCCTAAACAATTTTAAGTATTTATTAAAACGTAGACCATGAGCTTATATTTAGTGCTACGGTACGTATGACTGATATTAATTTGATGTTGAATGACAATGTGCTAGAGTGCGTGTAATTGATATGAATTTTCTATTATATGATAATGAATAAATATTCCCTAACTTCATTAAGACCGGATATACGAGTATAAATTAGAGTATTGTTCCTTGTAATTTATTTATTGGAAAAGTCTTCATAATTCATTCTACTGTGAGTATGATTAATATTAATATAAAAATATGAAAATTTAAAAATATAAAAATATAGACAAATGTAAAACAAAGCATCCACAGACAATTAAAGCGTTGAAACATGAAATCGCAGTTGCTATTGAAAAGATTCGACCCGAAACAATCGAAAATGTACTGAAATATTGGTTTGATTGGCTGAGGTACTGTCGAGCCCGTCATGGTAGTCATATGATTGATATTGTGTTCCATTATTAAATGACATTGTTCAACCCTTCCAATAAAACCAGAAATTTGAAAAAATATCAGTACTTTTACAACCAATTGAACTATATTCGACGTTTTTGCTCATTCTCTTGCTCCAACGAGAGAATATTGGACAGGTTATATGGGACCAGTGGGCGTATGATGAACAAAAATTACAGTTATTTAAATAATATAACTCATACGCTGCAAATTAAAGGTACCAACACTTTTTTAAACTCCTATGCACATTCCATTACTCTTCCCGGATAACCCTTTACCGAATTCCAATATATCTGTACATAATTCCATGAAATTTTCAGATAAAATCACACACACTATTTCACGCAGTTATGCATACATATATACATATACATACTCGTATGTGTGATATGCATTTTACATTTAAGTGCAGCATATGATTATTATATAAAACCATAAACGTTTTTGCTATAGTTGTTGGTGGTTGGTTGGCTTTTTGCTTGCTCCAGTGCTGTGGAGCAGTGAAACTACCAGGACGAAGCCCAACAATAACAACAACCATAACTACTGCAATCAGAAAATTTTATTTCACATTTTTGGCCTAAAGGAAGTCCCAAATAAAAAATTCATTTATTATATATAGTCATGTGTTTGAGTACATATTGATTTATCATATTTATTTATGCTCGCCTCTACATATATATACTCGTATGTGTGTGTGTGTATATTTATGGGGAGAGTACATAAAAGTTTATTAAAGTTTTTGACTATTATGGCAAATGATGAATGCAATTTTTGATCGTTATTAATGCGTTTTACAATACATTAATTTTAATCTGAGTGCTCAATAATTGGAGCGTTATAATTAAAGTCACAAAGGCATAGCGCAGCATAATACACATATTCGCACAATATCTGTTTATTTTAAATCTCTTCTCTAAATGCCTAAGGATATTATGAAATTAAAATTTGCATTTTATAAAATCATTCAATAACAAAAAACAAAGAAAAACTTGTTTTTTAATTTTGCCAGAATAAAAACAATATTTTTAAACAAATAAAAAATACACGAATACAAACGAAAAAAAAAATAATATTTTGTAATAAATCCGACTACATGATACCCTACACCACTCTGCCATGCTAAATTTCAAAACAATTGAATGTAAAATACAGCTTCTATAGGGCTAACGGGCCAAATCGGACGAAACATATATATGGGAGCTATTTCTAAATCTGAAACGATTTTCTTCAAATTCAGCAATGTTGGTCCACTGATCAGTAAACCCTACCACGCTAAATTTCACAACAATTGGATGTAAAAAACGGCTTCTATTGGGCTAAAAGGACAAATTGGACGAAAGGTATATATGGGGGCTATAGCTAAATCTAAACCGATTTTCTTCAAAATTCAGCAATGTTAGTCCATTGATTAAGAATCGTCATGATGCTAACTTTCAAGACGATTTGATGTAAATTACAGCGTCTATAAGGTTAAATGGCCAAATCGGACGAAACATATATATGGGAGCTATATCAAAATCGGAACCGATTTTCTTAAAATTCGGCAATGTAGGTCCGTGGATTAAGAAACTCTACCGTGCTAAATTTCAAAACAATGGGATGTAATATACAGTTTCTGTAGAGATAAAGGGCCAAATTGGACGAAATATATATATGGGAGCTGTATCCAAATCTGAACCGATTTTCTTCAAATTCGGCAATATTGGTCCACAGATCTATAAACTCTACCGTGCTAAATTTCAAAACATTTGGATGTAACATACAGCTTCTATAGGGCTACAAGGTCCTATCGGACGAAACATATATATGGGGGCTATAGCTAAATCTGAACCGATTTTCTTCAAATTCAGCAATGTTGGTACATGGATCAAGAAACTTAGCCATGCTAAATTTCATAACAATTGAATGTAAAATACAGCTTCTGTTGGGGTAAAGGGGCAGATCGAACGAAACATATAAGGGTTTTCCAACAAGAGCTGTTATTTTGGTATTCATAGAAAAATTCCATTTTTTGAGATAAATGATCAGATGTTTATTTCATATTAAAGAGAAAGGTATGCCGTTAATAATGAAAGACAGCATCAGCCAAATGACCACCACGACCACGCTTATAGGACCATATCCTTTTCATGAAATTTTCCATAACCAAATCGCAAAGTGGCTGCCCTATTTTTATTCTATCTTTGAGGTCTTGAATCGACGCTGGGCTGTTGGAGTAGACCTTATCTTTCACGTGGCCCCAAAGGAAGAAGTCGCAAGGTGTTAAATCACAAGATCTCGGTGGCCAATTGTGATCACCTCTTCGAGAGATAACACGGTCCGGAAACATTTCCCATTTCCATTCACCGTAACTGTTGATCCAACCTTATTTTCGAAAAAGTAAGGTCCAATGACCCCGCCGGACCATAAACCGCACCAAACAGTCACACGTTGAGGATGGAGAGGCTTCTCAACAATAACTCTTGGGTTTTCCGGGCCGCAGATGCGACAATTTTGCTTGTTGAATTAGCCACCGAGGTGGAAATGGGCCTCATCATACAAGTTGATTTTGTATCGTTCGTATCGTTTTTTTGTTCGATGGTCTTGTATCGTTTCATTTTTAGTAATGGCGTAGTTTCTACTTGTCAAATGTCAAAGAATAAAAGCTTCAAAAGTGACAGCTACCGAAATACCGGGTAATTCAAAATAACACCTCTTATATTAGAGTACCACAGAGTGGTGTAGGGTATAAAAATCATTAAATAAATGAAACATATTTTTCCAGAAGTCTCTAAATTTAAGTCTGGGCAATATGTTTGCACTATATTAATTGCGTATGATTAATAGTAATTCATTGGATAGAAGATTATGAATATTATCTTGATAAAATCGTGCCATCCTTTTAAACTACAGTAAGCACCAACTAGCCTGACAGGCGGACTTAACTCGAATGATCTAAAAGTCCTAAACACGTTTTCCAAATCTGCTTTACAGTTATTCTCTGAATAATATATTTAGTAAAATACAAGTTGCAGGACAATCATAATACTTTATCATAGGCTATATCGTACTACTGGGCGTATGATCAATACAAATTAAAATCATTTAAATAATATTACTCATACGCTGCAAACTAAAGGTACCAACACTTTGTTTGAAACTCAAAATATTTTTTCATTAACTTTCAAGGATAACTCTTCAGCTCTGTTTCTTTTGTGTTTTGTTAAGTTTCAAATCATTGAATAGAAGATTGTGAGTATTATCTTGATAAAATTGTGTCTTCCTTTTAAGACATAGCTCGAATGATCTAAAAAGTCCTACATACACTGAAAAAAATTTGTCATAAAATTAAAGAATGGCTCCAAAGACGTCATTAGTTTTCAAAATAAGTACAGTTTGTACTTAAAATATAGATATTTTCAATAATATTAAGTAATTTACTTAATTTTATTAAAATTTTCTTAATTTTAATTGCAAAATGTACTTATTTTGAAGACTAAGGACGTCTTTGGAGCATCTCTTTAATTGTATGACAAATTTTTTTCAGTGTACATTTTCCACATCTACGTTATAGTTCTCTTCCCAATAATATAGTAATCTACAATTTACAGGACAATCACAATAAATCATAGGCTAGATCGCACTACTATGCGTATGATCAACACATATTAAAATCATGTAAATAATATTACTCATATGCCGCAATGTAAAGGTACCAACACTATGTTTCCAACTCCAATATTTTTTCATTACCCTTCAAGTATAACCCTTCAGCTTTTTTTTCTCCTAAAAATTCGTATTTTGTTAAATTTCAATTCTAGTTCACATATATTCTTTTGCACAAAAAAATTGTTGCTAACAATCAACAAGTAAATATTTCTCTCTTCGGACTTCATGCCTTTGCTGCGAAAGTGGTCTGCCGAGAGGAATCGACTTCGACCACTCCACTTCACAAATATGATACACTTTAACAACACTTGGAAATGTCTAGCCCAGACCACTTGTACCTATACAATACGCATACTTGAACGAATGAATGCAAATGTAAAGGTTGAAGGGCTGAATGGTTGGTCTGGCCGGGCCGTAGGATGGTGAGTAACCAAACCTGTTATTGTTGGTTGGTTGCCTTTGTGATAGTTTGGCAAAAATTGCACACAGAAAGAGAAAAAGAGTTAAGAAGGGCAATAACGAATTTCTAATGCGCTTCAAAAACATTCATATATTAGAGATAAATTCAGTAACAAGGTAAGGATAGCTAAAAATCCCAGTAAATCACGTAAAAAAATACCTGATAAATTTCTCGCCTAAAAGAGTGGAAAACCAAATTTAGAATCGTACATTAGTGAATATGAGTAACTTACACGCATAGTCGCACAAAAGCAAAATATTGGAATTTAAATCCTTCTGGGAATAATCGATGTACGAAAAATAACATCTAAGATATAAGTACCTAAATAAACGTATAAGAAATGTTCAATCAATTTTCTCTTCTAAAGAAGTAAAAATCCAGAAGTTGAATCACTCGTTAGTGAGTATGAATAACTTATACATGGTAAGACAATTAAAATGAATCATCCGCATAGTTGTACGTAAACAAAATCTTCGAAATTGGGTCCTTCTGGGAATACTTCTGCCACAAAAAATAACATCTAAGATATAAGTACCTAAATAAACGTGTGAGTAATGTTCAATCAATTTTCTATTCTAAAGAAGTAAAAATCTTCAGGTTGATTCATTGTTTAGTGAGTATGATGTGTAACTTATAATTAGGAGAAGAATTAAAATAACTCATATGCATAGTTGTTCGAAAGCAAAATCTTCGAAATTAGGTCCGTCTATACTTCTGCGACAAAAAATATGAGTAATATTCAATTAAAAATAACTTTTTAATAAATCATTTACATATTCGTATAAAAAAGACATCAACTTAACCCATTCTCATATTCGTACAAAAGGTAACCCTCCGAAATCAAATCCTTCATGAAATATTTTCTGTACCATGACACACTGAGAATTTTGGAAATATTCCAAAAGGAGTATACAAGATTATTTCTTAGCCATTTTTGAAATAGCCTTTCTGACAATTTATGTCATATGTCATAATGAAACACTCAGAATTTTATAAATATTTCAAAATGCATATACAAGATTATTACTTAGCCAATTTTAAAACATTTTTTTTTTATAATTTATGTCATAATGATATATTCCAAAAGGAATATACCAAATTATTTCTTAGTCATCAATAAAACAGTCTCTGTGACAAATTATTCCACAATCCGCAGCATCCTTAGGGATAATTGTCTGTCTCATTGAATTCACTCATTTCTGTTTTCAATTTCCCAATACTACCTTGAACATGGGAATCTCCGCAAAAGCCTGTCCAATTGAGCTTGTTTCTTGTTTTATAAATTCATAAAAGGATTATGTTATCATCATCATCATCTTGACTTGTCTAGCAATTATAAGCAACTCCTTGTTATGCTTTGGCCTGGCCATCATCGTCTGTACTTCGCTCTTTTTTTGATGACATTCGCATTAATCTGTCTTGCGGCAAAAATTGTCTGTCTGCAAAAAAAAATGAATTGCAGTAGTCACGTATTTCCGCTGCAATTTACTATAATTATGCCAATTTCCAGTCTGCGTTCGTCTAGGCTCAAGATTTTCTTCTCTGGCAGATATTGTTGGATGGATTATGACTAAAGCTTATAATGGAAATGCTGAAGTAAAAAAGGAGAAATTCAATGCCTATGTCTGTTATATCTGAAAAACGGATTAATACAGATACGTAAAAAAACATCATTGAAATCGATTGAATCTTCTTAACAGAACAGTTTTTAATTTGGTTTTGCAGTACAAAGCACAAAAATATTGAAATTTTACAACAAAAAAACTTCTAATAATTTTTCATTCATTATTAAATTGATCAGAACATTTATGATTTGCAAAGAGATGAAAAAAATACGAATAAACAGCTTCAAATTTTTTTTTAGAAAAATTCAAATAATCTTCGATTAACTTATTAAATAAATTAATGTTAGTTATACGCACCCATGTACAAAGATTCTGGTGTAATTAATATAACTAATACGCATCATGTGACCACCCCTCGTCCAAGACTTTCGAGGTAACCGAAAAAAATTCGGAGTCAAAGTACAAAAACTTTTAGTAAGCCAATCATCAATATTATTACCAATCTATCCATTTCTCTCAGATTGTATGTAATAATAATGATCGATCATACGCATCCATGTACTAAGTAACTAAAATCCATGTCTATTGTAGTTTGTAATATAATTCATAAATTGTATTTGAATCCAATTGGCATATATTAGTTTAATTAATATCACTCATACGTTTCCGTACGAAACGTATATTTTTTATTTTTTAATTAGTATAACTCATACCCACTTTTAATATTACTCATACGCACCAAGGCTATTGTATGTTCTTATAATCGTTGTTATCACAAAAATGTTTCCTAAGTAAGTTTAAAATTTTTGTATCTAATTGTGCAGGAGATTCCCTAAAATGATGCACTCATATCTCTCATACCCTCCCACATACATTTTCCAAAAGAATTACTAATTACACTATGCAAAAAAATTGGTTTGTTGAGGTATACAATTTAAAAAAACCAAAAATAAATTTTTTTAGGTAAATTTTTTTCTAGAATTCCAATTTTAATGGAAGTTACCTTTAGTATTTGGACCATATTTGTTAAAGCCGAGATACCATTTAAATTTAAGGAAATTATAATGGCTAGAAAAGGTGAAACAGGTCCATAAAACAATTAGAACATATTTGATTTTTTTTTTTTCAAAAAAACTTGTTTTCGTTGGCACGAAAAAACCCAAAAAAATTTCCACTTTTTGAAATCTAGCGAACGAAAAAAAACAATGCACATTTGCAGAAAATCTGTTTATAAATGCAGAAATTATAGCAATTTTGGTAGAAATAAGACATTTTAATAATCAGGTTTTTCTACCCCCACTATTGTGAACGACGATATATATTAGTTGCTGCGGGCCAAAAGTGTAACACATTGAAGGTGCTACCTAAGAGACGCCAAGAATATTTGACGGCACTTGGGAAGAAATTGGGAATTTTAAAGAAAATATAAAAAAAACTACCATAAAACTTTTTTTATAACCTTTTGCTTTCTAGGACACCATATTACACCAGAAAGGGTTACGCATAGCCCTTCGACAAAACTCTAGTTGCAATACACCTTTATACGTAAAATTAAAGACATAATTACTATCACTCATACGTTTCTCATAAAACCACCACAGACTATCAAAAACTAGTGGAGCTCAAAAACAATTATAGCACTAATAGAATTCCATTTCTCACAGAATAAAATGTTTATTATTAGTGCGCTTCTATATTTCAATATTAATATTACTCATACGCATAACGAAATATATCAAGTATTAAAGTGAAAATCATAATTTTCTAGCGTAATAAAATTATTATTAATAATACGCCTACGTATGTAAACTCAAAGACATAATTAATATTACTCATACATATCTTGTGAAACGGTCGCAGACTTTCGAAGAGTTAGTGGAGCTAAAATTGCTCAAAAATCAATTGCAATAGCGTTAGACTTACATTCTAACGTAATCATATTACTATTATTCTAACTCATACATTTTTTTTTATTTTTATAATTTTTAAGCTTAAATGTAGGTAAAAGAGTTATTAATAACAATATATTTAGCAGAAGAACTTTTCGATATTATTACTTGAAACTTGAGCCCAATAGGGGCAACATAAATTGGTTATAATCAAACTATTTGCGCAGATGTATCTATTGAAATTTGGGCCTATGCCATGAAATCGCATTGTTCTCCACTTCGGAGAATTTTGGTTATAATTGGTTATAATCAAACTATTTGCGCACATGTATCTAATGAAATTTGAGCCTATGGCATAAAATCGCATTGTTCTCCTCTTCGGAGAATTTTGAAATACATTCGAAGAATTTTGAAGCCTAAAATCAGGCAAAAATCCACAATATCGAAATACGAGTATTGTAGGAAGTTGTTAATTGGATTCAACTGAAGAGGAATAAGGCTTAAATTTGAAGAGGAAAACATCTTAAAAAGCACGATGAAATTCAAGATTTGCAGCCCCAAGGGTGGGCAACATTGACAGTATGATATTTTTATTCTCATGGAATTTTGCCCCTTGACGTCAAAATAATGTTGCCTCCCCTTTAGGAAGTGGTACTTTATTCGCAGAGAAACACATTATCAGATTAGGTTTTAAATGTGATATTTTACAAAGCCTGAATGTAGGCAACAAAATGCTTAATAACGGTACTTGAAATGGTGATAAATTAGGCACATATTTCTAAAGAAAACTATTTGGAAATCGGACGTTGAATTTTTTGCTTTACAGCCCAAATGTAGGCAGCATTAGTTGGTTATATTTAAATTGTTTATGCAGCTGACTCTAATGGAACATGGATCCAGAATTTAAAAAACGCATCCCTTCCTCTACATTCAGTCCTCTTTTATAGAATTATTCTTCTTGAAAGTATGTTTAGGATATTATATTTAACGAAGTCTTAATTTATGCATCAAAATAATATCGAAATATTCGAAGGAGGCTTACATTTTGAGGAGAAAAAACATTAAAAAGAACATCGAATGTCGTGCTTTGCAGCCATATGGTAAATAACATAAATTGGAATATATCACCAAAATATAGGCTACAAAATGTTCATTAATGAGCTATTGAAGATGATTGTCGCGATTTAAAAATTATGACACACTAATTCTCATGTCAGTCTGCGCCATGACGGCAAAATATTGTTGCCCTCATCTTTAGAGAAACAAGTCCTTTAAACGAACAGGAATACATCATCAAATTAAGTTTTAAATTTTATGTTTTATAAAGCCTGAATGTAGGCAAAAAATGCTTAATAATGATATATTGAAGAAAATGTATCTATATTATTGTTTAATAAATTGAGAAAACTATTATAAAGAAAACTATCCGGAATCGGACGTTGAATTTTATGCTCTACAGCCCAAGTGTAGACAACATTAAGTGGTTATATTCAAACTGTTTATGCAGATGACTCTAATAGAACTTGGATCCATGATCTAAAAATCATTGTATTCCTCTACATTTAGTCCTACATTTATTGAGTTATACATTTTGAAATTTTGTTTTGGATATTATATTTTATGAAGTTTAAATTTAGTCAATGCAATGTACAATATAGAACAAGTAAGAAAGTTGAGTCGTGTAAACCGACTTATGAATACCCTCACCGTGAGTGCCAAAAAAATTTAAGTAAATGTATTTATTTTTTTGTTTTAATTAAATTATTAATTAATTAATTATCAATTTGAATTGCATTTAATAACTTTAAAGTATGTACTGGTATTAAAGTTCTAAGCTGTTAACTTTTGGTGTAAAATGGTCCATATGCGTGGGGGTACCAAAAACGGCCACTTTTCTCTTGAAATAAAAATCGTTAGATGTTTCGATTATATTGAATTGAAGAGAAGTGAGGCTTACATTTTAGGAGAAAAAGCTTTAAAAAACGTCGAATCTCTTGATTTTCAGCCCAAAATAAGGCAACATAAATTGGAATACATAAAAAATGTAGGAAACAAAATGCTTAATAATCAATAATTGAAGGCGATTTTTAAGATTTGAACTTTCTTTAAATAGAACGTTTAATTTCATGCATTTTGAGCACAAAGATAGACAATATAGGTTGGTTATATTGAGATTATATTCACTAACTATTCTCGTGGAATTTTGTCCCACAACGTCGACAAATACTGCTACCCTACTCACACAACGTCAACAAATACTTGTACCCTACTCTTGAGGAGAAACTAAACGTATATTCATACATACATAGATGAACTTTGTGTAATTTTACTCTATAATTGCAGAATGGCTTTGTGCTCTTCTTCAGAAAGAGTTCGTCCTATGACGAGGAGGAAAATATCGTGAACCCATTACAGACTGCCCGAAGAATCCACCTTCGATTTTTTTTAAAAATTATCTATGAGCTTATATAGGTCATAGGAGTTGTTTTGCAAAATTTCAAGTTTATCAGCATATCTGAGATCTGCATTAGGTATTTAAAACCCAAGCGTAATTTGTTCCATGTAGTTTTTATGAACAGTGGATACTAGAGTCAAACTGAGGCGAATTTTCCCGTCGATTTTCCCTTTTTTTATAATTTTCCACGTAGCTTTATATATTCATTTTTGAAAATTCCTCATTTTTGACCTTAAAAAGGAGCATTACATTTTAAGAATATCTCTTCACATTGTAAAGGCAATAAATATCCCAATTTCTTTTTAATGTTCTGAAAAAACTAATGTGATATCTCATACCACTTTCGAGATACGGCGTTCTACGTGAATACTCTTTTGTCGAGATTTAAATACCCATTAGTCAGTAATGGGTTAAATTAGCTTTGCAGCTCAAAAGCTGGCAACATTAATTGAAATATATCACTAAACTTTAGGGTATAACATTTGAAGATAATATCAGTTCTGACGGGACACTGCATGATCGGCAAACACGCCAAAAGATTGGGTATTAACTCTAATGACTTCTGCAGAAGCTGTGGAGATGAGGAAGAAGTGGAGAGCATTGAGCACTTGCTATGCGACCGCCCGCTCTGAGTAAACGACGACTGGGCATACTAGGGTCGGCCTTTCTAGGCAGCGTAACAGATCTTTCCAGTAACGATATTCGTACTATCGATAAATTTGTATATCAAACAGGTTGGTTTCGATGAGGGGCATTTCAGCCCGTGGTAAAACTAGTGACCTAAACTGGTCTATGTGAGCTTGTATAAAAATAAACCGACTGCCACCCTAACCTACCCTACCATGCATTTAGCCTAAATATAGGCAAAAAAAATTCACTTTATCGGAATATTGTCTATTACAAATATCTTAAATATAAATTGATCGTACTGAAGTTATTAATATCGAATGATCTCATGTAATTTGCTTCCACGACCTCGATATGCTATTGTCTTCCTGTTCAGGAGGCTTCTAATTTAATATTTTTGAAGCATACATTAAGGTAACAAAATGAATAATATCGAAATATTATCAGATGTCTGATATACTTGAAAATATGAAAAAGTAGACATATTTCTGCCGATAAAAACAAAATGAAATGAAAAATGATTTGATTTTCATGTTCAGCAGCCTAAATATAGGCAGCAATTAATTCAGTATATTGTATTAAATTACTCAGATGATTCTCGAAGATTTTTTCTTAGCTTCCAAAATGATTTTGCCAAACAGTTTATGATACATTAAGACTTTATTTGAAAAAGGCAATAGTTTGAGTTAAAGCTTTGAATAAATGTGCCTTTGCACCCCAGATGTAGGCAACACAATTTATTTTATAGAAATTATATAAGTAGCAAAATGGTCAATATAGATATGAGTTCAGGAGAAATTGGGCCTATATAAGAAAAAGATCTCGGATTTTAAGGAATTCATAATTCCAGCCTAAATATGTGGACTTCAAAATTGATTATTTTTGGATTTTAAGGACTTTATTTTTCCACCCTAAATATATGAACTTTCAAATAGATTATTTTGAATCAAATACTTATCAGACTTTAGTTGATTAGTTGATCGATTTCAAATTTCCACCGTCTCCCGGAAAATATTATTTGTAATTCGAGGATTTTGCGCCCAAATGTAGGCAAAAAAATCGAATGTATGAATATTTTGTACTTTATTGACGAAATTTTTGAAATTTTGCTAATTTTCATGAAAAATCATTTTCCTCTGGCACACTTAATCACACACAATTGCCATTTCTCCTGATTTTAGTCATATTGCTATTAAAATATTATCATATAATCCAAATCTAAACTCATTTTTTCCTAAGGACTATTTCTAAATTTAATCCTATTTGTATATTTTTATTATCTAGAGTGTGAATTAAAAAGCAACCAACTATTTTATGTAAAAAACTTAAAGCTCAAAAAAAAACTAGCCAAACATATATAAAATTTAGTTAGCCTCTAGCCATTTGAATTAACCGAAAAAGGGGGACCACTGGCTTTTCGGTAAGAGTCGAAAACACGAAACGAAATGAAAAGCGCAAATACAATGGGTGTGTGCTACGCAATTTTTTCCGGGAAAGCAATAAAACTTTATGATATAATTTGGACCACAGTGAAAGTCCCAGGAAAGTACACATAGACAAATACAAATTCCCACACATGCATACATAAAGTAACCAAACAAAGAAACGAAAAAAAAACACAGAGGAGAACTGCTGGAATAATGGAAAAAACTAATAATGTGAGAGGGTTTATTTGAAACAAACCTACCGCCCGCCCTTCTCCCTTTTCCGCCTTTCCTAAAGAGAGGCAAATTTTTTGGGGGAAATTACCACACAAACACTTTCACACAGTTTGCGCTATTTACATGTGTTGCTGCTGGTGTATATTAAAGCTTCGAGGGTACATGAAAACACATACGAGAAAAAGGGAATATCCGTTTACGTATGTATGCATGTGGATGTTACTATTTATTTGCCTTGATATTGAGGTTTTACCACTTTGGTCATTTTTATTGAAATTAGCCTTTTTCGTGTGTCGGAGTGTCTGTGTGTGGAGGCGGAGTGTCGGAATGGGCCGCTGTTAATTGGATTGGTGTTGAGAGAGCGTTTTTTGTGTGAACTAGAAACGTTATACTGGAGTTTTATTCCTAAAATGGGCTAGTTGAGAGCGGATTGCTTAATCGTTGGGTTTTTTGGGGGATTTCTAGCTATCTAATCTATGCTATACTTTAATTTAAAACAAAGTTCTTCTCACATAAAAAGTGTTTTTGTTTTTTTAAATTGTTCAATTTCGAAAAGATTTTCAGTTCTTATTTAAGAATAATTTCAAAGCAATTGTTATAGAAATTGTAGATATTTTATTCTTAAAATCATATAACATGATACGCATAAGTAATATTAATAGATTTATTCGAATTTGTGTTATTCATACGACAAGTGGTACCTGCTAAAAATACTATTACTATACTTATAAGTCATTGTACACTATATGTATAAGTAATATTAATATATTTCTTTGTATTTATGTTACTCATACGCCGAGTGGTCTTGTAAAATACAATTGTTATATAATTCATTTGGAATTCAAGGTTTATAAGACTACACGCTGAAAAAAAATCGCTTCTGTAGTATATTGTCCCAAACATATTCGGCTTGAAACATATATATGTTTGGGGTAGACTCTAAGCATGTAATATTTGGTACACACAAAAATTGTGTATTTGGGAAGATGTTGTTCTAAACAAATATTTGTTTACATTCCAATATGTTTTTATTTGGGACCATTATTTCGGAAACAAATATTTATTTGCATTTAAGTATTCATAAAATACATAAATTGTTTAAAATTTTTCAGTAATTCAAAGTTAAATTTTTAGAAATTTTTAATGTTCGTAAAAAATAATAATTGAAATCATATAATCTTGGATCAATATAAAGTACTTAGAGGATTGACGACTTATGATGGTTTGGAATACTCAGAAATTTGAAATGATTGATTTAAAACAGAAGGTAATGCTGCATATGGTATCATAACTGGGAGGTACAATTCGAAACCCAAGAAAAATTGATATGAAAAACTCAGCAAAAGTTTTGGAAATATTTTTTAAATAAAATATATTTGGAAAAATTCCTAAATAATAATTTTATTTGTATTTAAACACATATTTTATTTGAGAAATTTAGTTTGCAAATATAATTTGTTGTAATATATTAATATATGCGTTCCAAATATATTTTATTGATTTTCAAATAAAATTTATTTGCTAAGAAATATATAATATTTAAAAATTTGTGTTCCAAATATATTTTCTTTCGATTCAAACATATCAAACAAGGCGATTTTGCCCCGTGTATCTAAAATGTTTCTTAGTAAAATTCTTCTATTAAATGCTTTCCCCGAGTATGTTGAGAAATGTATAAAATAAGAAAAGAAGATTCATGTTTTCTTAAAGCTACATCCATCTTTTCCCTTTGACAAGTACCACTTACTTATTTTCTCGCTAGTCATTGATGCTATTTCTCTAGAAGAAAAAAAAAACCGTGGCTAGCTGGAATCAAAATGCCAAAGGACATTGAAAACAAAACCTCAAGAAAACTGAAATCAAATAAACTAAAGTTTATTTGCTTTACAAGAGAATCAACAGCCATTATATGATCTTCAATTGAAAGTTTTATAGAAAGAGAATATGTTTGTTTCGTATTTTCCCTCCTCCTATGACTCCTTTTACTAAATGTCATTTCTATTATGGCAAAGAGTTGGAACAGCATGACATTTCCAGTACCATCTTAATGTGTTGTGTGTATTTTTTTTTTGTTCTTTCCAATTGCGAAAACCGCCTTTAGTCTTTTTTTTGCTGCAGTGTCATTTCCGGCACTACTCCGACAAATCTTCAAATGTATAGTCACTTGTATATGTTTGTCAAGATACTTAAGAAAAGATTTAAGTACTGTACAACTGCAACATCAAGTACTTTTCAAATGAGTGCAATACGGCTGAAGATGGCGATGATGATGATGGTGACTGTGATGGGGGCAGGGAATGTGCTATGGCGTTGCCGGTGACGGTGATGACTTCGTTGTCAGTTTTAAGGATGGCAAACGGGGACGACAAGAATGACTCAGTTGATGACAACAAGGTTGACGTTGAGTATGAAGTTGATGATGGCTCAAAGATGCTTCTGCTGCTGCTCCTTTTGTCGGACAACCTGTAGTTGCAATTGCAATTTAAAGGACTTTTGCAAAGTAATGCAATGTTGCCCTTTTGAGGACATCTCACACATGTGTACATCCACCTATATGTGATTGCATTGGTTAGTGTGGCCTTTGTCAAGTGACTGACGGCCTTATTTATGTGAGAGGAAATGAAGGAATGGCAATGTCCTTCACGTTTTAAATTGATTTTTGAACGAACTTAGTAGGACTTTCTATGATAGCAAAGCCTTTGTAGGTGTCACTTGATGCGTATAAGTGATATAAATGAGTTCAGTAGCTTTTAATAGGGGAGCGAATGATTAATAATAATTTCAAGCTATGAGAAATGGAGGACAGAGCAGTTCAATGCAATATTATAATTGATTTTGGACTAACCTTCGTAATCCTATTTTTGTTGTTGAAAAATCCACGAAATTGAGGAAATGGAGGACAGACAATGTAATGGACTCTTATGATTCACGCTTTATCATATTTAGTATTAACCGTAGTCGAATTTTTATTCAGAACTTACGAAAGACTTGGTAGTCGTCGTCATCGGGAGGTGTATAAGTAATATAAATTAGATCAGTAACTTGTGATAAGGGTGCGTATGATCAATAGTAATTATAATCTGTGAGAAATGGAGGACAGACAATGCCATGTAGTAACTCATGTAGTCAAATTTTTATTCAGAACTCACGAAAGATTTAGGAGTCATGGGGGGAGTATGAATTGTATTATAAGTTATTCCAATAGTTTTAAGTGGGTGCGTATGAGCAGCACTCATTTTAATATCATGTCAATTGAAGATATGGTCATGTCATATAGCTATTTCAATGGATTTTCGAATAAGTATAAAAGTATTTATAGCAATCCCTAAATTTCTATGAATCCCCAAAATATTCGAAATCGTTTGAGTTATTTTAACTACTTCAATACTAACGATACGTGCTTGCCTATGAATAATATTAATTTTAGTCTCTCAGCAAATGAGCACATGGCAATGCCCGGCAACGTTTTAATAGAGTTTCAAGCTCATTTTGTGGTTCCAAAATTTTTCTGCACTAACGGAAAACTTGAGAGGCGTGATTTAGAGCGGCAAGAAAACGCACAATTTAATAAGAGCTCTTAGGCTGATTTGCCTCATCCACTAAAAAACTAGACATATTTTCTCTACTTTTCATGTAAAACAAAAAAAAATCTCCTCTGTATCCCACGTTTAGGCTTCAAACTATAAAATTTTAAACCCAATTTCAAAATCTTTACCGCTTCGAACGTAGGACAAAATTTTGCTGAAAAGGCGAACAAGGACAATTATGGACGTAGTCTCACATTAATCAATTTGTGTTGCCTACATCATGAGTTCAAACTACAAATTTCTAAAATGAATTTCAAAATCTTTTCCTCTTTGAATATAGGAGAAAATGCTCCTATAAAGAAGAATAAGATAAATAAGAAATATGCCGCGAGATTCCTATATGGAAGTAATTTTACAATAATCAATTTGTGTTGCCTATATTTAGGCTGATAGACGGTTTTCAAATCAAGGGATAATTTCTCATGTTTTCCAGCAAAAGAAAAAATCTCTCAGAATATTTTTATATTACGCAGTTTGTTGCTTATATTTAGGCTACGAATTTTAAATCCCAATTACAAAATCGCGACTACAATACAAAATTTTCCTGAAATGGACACCAAAAATACATTGAGCGCATTGAAAAAATCTACGAGATGCATTGCCTGTATGTAGGCTGGTTAGGTTAGGTTGTGGGAGGAAGACACCAGATAGATCTGATGCCTAAAACTTGGACCAGGTTTGATCCATTGTTATTCTTAGTTTTTTTTTGTTGTTTCTTCTCCTCTTCCACTAATTCAATGTAAATCGTGTACATCGTCTCAGGAAAGTGCGTTGGCCATAAGGAACGTTGTATCGATGTCACACTTTAACGTTGAATTCTCCAGATTTCTATTACCACATCTGGAGACCGCTTGCGTCGTTAAGGATGCCATCCTGATGTCTTTATGAAGGCCCAAATTTTGCTTGGTTCTATACCTCGAATTTCCGTTAATGTCTGAAAGAAGAATGAGGCGAGTAGAATGCATAGAATTCAAAATCAAGGCACACTTTCTCATATTTTCAAGTAAAACAAATAATCTTTCACAATATTTAGTTATTGCGCAGTTTGTTGCCTAAATTTAGGCTTAAAAAGTAGAAACTCGAACCTCAATTTAAAAATTTCGAATATATATAAGTTCTTCTGCAAATGAGCACAAGGATTCGTTGAGCGCATTGTGAGATCAAAGCGAAAAATTCCATGATACAATAATCAATTTGTGTTCCCTACATTTAGGCAGCAAGAAGACAAAAGTTTCTAAATCCAGTCATAATTTCTGATTAAAATCTAAAAATCTCTGACAACTTTTCCATATTATGCAGTTTGTTGCCTACATTTAGGCTTAATAATCTAAAATTTAAATCTCAATTTCAAAATCTCGAATATAGGACAATATTCTTCTGAAAAGGAGAACAGGGATTCGTTGGGCGCATTTTGGGCTCAATGAAAAACAATTCCATGAGATTCATCTATGGACGTAATTTCACAAAAATCACCTTATGTGGCCTATGTTTAGGCTGCAGTTAAGCATACAATTCACAATATAGGCAACATTTCTCATATCTGCAAGTAAAACAAAAAAAAATCACTTAGAAAATGTTCATGTTATATATTTTGAAGCCCACATTTAGGCTTATAAAGTTCAAATTCGAACAGGAGAACAAGAATTCGGACATCATAACAATCTATTTGTGTTGCCTATATTTAGGCTGCAAGAAGACGTGTAACTCAAATCTCTCAAAATTTTGATATTATATTATATTATTATTATTTTGTTGCCTAAATTTATGCTTCAAATTCTTAAATTTAAAAATCTCGACTACATTGCAAAATTCTCCTGAAAAGGAGAACAAATTCACTTTGACCTCAAAGAGAATAAATATAGGCTTCTAAATCTAAAATTCGAAACCTCATTTAAAAATCTTGTATATAGGACAAAATTCTCCTGGAAAAGAGAACAATTAGGCTTTGAGAGCATTGTGAGCTTAATAAAAAATTCCCCGAGAATCATTTATGGACATAATTTCACAATACACAATTAGCATTGCCTATATTTAGGCTGCTAGAAAACATACAATTCAAAATTAAGGCGCAGTTTCTCATGTTTTCAAGTAAAACAAAAAATCTCTCACAATATTTCGTTGTTATGTTGTTTGTTGCCTACATTTAGGCTTCTACAACTCAAATTCGAAACGCAATTGAAAAATTTAGAAATTTTGGACAAAATACTCCTGAAAACGAGAGCAAGGATGATTTGAGAGCATTGTGAGCTTAATGGGAAAAACTCCATGAAACAATAATCATGTGTGTTGCCCATATTTAGGTAGCATGAAGACAAACGATTCAAAATCCAGGCATAACTTATCATCTTTTGAAGTAAGAAAATCTCTAACTATATTTCGAGTTTGTTGCCTACATTTAGGTTTAAACTATAAAATGCTAAACCCATTTTCACACTATTTTCCTCTTCAAATATATGAGACAAAATATTCCTAAAAAGGAAGACAAAAATCATTTGAGTCCATTGTGAGCTCAATCAGAAAAATTCTAGGAGATAGATCAATTGACGTAATTTCAAAATAATTGAATCCAATTTCAAAATTTTCCTGAAAAGGAGAAAAAATATAACTTGAGCGTATGCTTATTGAGAAAAATTCAATGAGATTCACCAAATTTGATTAAGTTCCTAGTAATAGAATTGTATTGCCTATATTTGAAGTAAGAAATGAAAAATCTCGAACAATATTTCGATATTTCGCCTTTGTTGCCTACAAAGGCGAAATATCGAAACTATAAAATTCTAAAGCCAATTTCATACTATTATTTTCCCCTTCGACTGTAGGACAAAATATTCCTTAAATGGAAAACAAAGATCATATGAGTCCATTGTGAGCTCAATGAGAAAAATTCTAGGAGATAGATCAATGGGCGTAATTTCAAAATAATTTAATCCAATTTCAAAATTTTCCTGAATAGGAGGACTTGAGCGCATTGTATGCTCAGTGAGAAAAAATTCCGTGAGATTCACCTATTTAGGTAATTTCACAGTAATAAAATTGTATTGCCTATATTTAGGCTGAAAGAAGACAAACGATCCCAAATCAGCTTCCTAACTATTTTCCTCCCCGGCAAAAGCCTTATCTATCTTCATGGATAGTTCAGCCATAGACATTTTCCATTGCCTACATATAGGCTTCAACAAAGAATTTCTAGTTTCGTTTCATAATTTTTCCTCCAAAAACTAAGGTCTAACTTGTACTGAAATAGAGCACAAAATCATGAGCAAGAAGAAGTCAATGAGCACAACTTCTTGGGAAACATATATGTACACAAATTCAATATAATCAATTCTGCTGCCTATATTTAGGCGACAAAAGCATTGAATGCAAAGCTAAGTGGAATCTGTTTTGCTCCTCGAATATCGGCCAAATGATTCTCTTAAAAGTGAATCGGAAATTTCTTACATTCATTTTGCAATGATCATTTTATATTGTCTACTTTTTGGCTTCAGAACATTGCCATTCCACAGACTAATTTCTATGTAGGTTTCCTCTATGAATATAGACCAAATTTCTCCTAAACTGGAGGACGACGACAAATTCAGCTCAATAATAATTATTCCCTTTGATGCTACTAAGTACATCATATACATTAATATTGCCTTCAATCAAAACATTCTTACCATAATATGTGGAAATAATATTTTCTATTGTCTACCTTGAGGCTTCATTAAATCACAAATACATAGCCCATTTTCCAGCTGTTCTATGTTTATCTAATATTGAATGTCGAAACTCCTAGGTTTATGTATTTATTTACTATTTATTTAAACCAAAGTATATCTCTTATTAAAATTAATATCAATATCATGTTTAATATTGCTATTTTTGTAATGATTATTTTATATTGCCTACTTTTTGGCTTCAGAATATTAGCAATTCATAAACTAACTTCAAACGGCAGGACTATGACAAATTGAGCCTTTTGAGAAAAATTCTCTTTGATCCAACTAAGTATATAATTTTGATAGATCAGCGTATGTTGCCTATATTTAGGCTGCTACATATATATAAATTTATGTTGCCTATAGTTCAGACTGCGTTAGGACATAAAAAGGAAATCATACATCCATAGTACTTTAAATCAATAATATATATAAATAATCATTTGCTATTGCCTATTTTAAGGCTAAAAAAATAAATATTTCATAGCCTAATCTTCAGCTGTTTTCCTCTAAAACTGAAGAACGAAACCCCTAAGTTATTGTATACACCCGCATATCTTCATTTACTGCAAATCATACGCCACCAAAGCTTACTTTCATACTTCAAGGATATCCACAATTTTTTTAAATTTGTTTTCTTGGTAATGTTCATTTGGATTTTGATATTTCAGTTAATGTTGCGTATGTTTTGGCTGCTATATAACAAGGTATATTGTTTCGACATATCAACAATCTCAAGTCAATTTAATTAACTTGAAGGAACTCTTTGATTTTCACCTCAGCTACACAGTGAGAAAAACCATAACATTTATATTGCCTATATTTAGGCTGCTGGGTATACAATTAAAAGCATACTTCGAAGCTGCTTTCCTCTGAACAAATCGATGTCTGATTTCTTTTCATTTGATGCATATAAATCAAGTATTACTTACAATAAAATATTTTAAATTGCCTACTTTCAGGCTTAATAAAACCAGAAATGCACAGCCTAATTTCAAACTGTTTTTCTCTAAAACTAAATATCGAAGCTCATTAGATATGGTATATATTTCTCCATTCGCACCAAATCAAAACATTTCTTTTATAAAAATTAATATCAATCATACGCCAACACACCTTACGTACACAGTCTTCAAGAAAATCCATCTTGTGCCCTCGAATTCTCTGCTGTAAGTTTTTTTCTTGGAAAATCTTGGCCACAAAAAAAATCATGCTGTACTAATATCCCATCAGCAACGTCATTATCATCACCAAATTGTATTATTATTATTGTTATTACTATTATAGACATTTTTATTGATTGGCTAAACGCTTCATTGAAATCCATTTAAACGTAGACTACGAAAGGAAATCAGCCGTAGCAAATAAAGGTAAACAGAGAAAAACCTTCAACGTTTTTTTTCGTTTTTCCTTTTTTTTTTTTGAGAAAACCCAGAAGTCGTGGAGAAAAAAATCGAGCACTACGAAAAAAAGGGAGAAGGTAGATATGCCCATGGAATCTCTAAACAAATAAATTACAAAATAACAGCTCAAATCAAACACGCCGAGAAAGTCGAAAACAATTTCAAGGCAAGAAAAACCAAATAAAAATAAATGAATTACCGAGAACTGGGAGAAGAAAACAGCAGACAGAAACCCCAAACAGAAATATTTAAGGCCACACATGACTCCGGTATGTATATTAAAGTAGTTTCTTGGGGAAAAAAGGAGGACCTTCATCATTTCCGCCTTGAGTAGGGCCAAGAACCCCACCAAACCTTCAATTCCTTTCCTTCACACATAAATACAAATAAACACAAATCAAATATAAATAATGGGGGCAGAAGAGCAAAGCCAAAAAATTTCCCAACACTGTTGATATATTTGGAAAATGTTGAGATATTTTGAGGAGGGCAACATTGCCCTGCCTAAACAATAAATATATATTTCAAATCGAATTTTCCGGCAATAAGCAAAGGGCACTCTCTTTGGACAATAACATTTAAATGTCGATTTGTGCTTTGTTCTTAGAACTATTCTAGAATTAAATATCCCCTTAAGAGGAGTTAAATGTGCTAAAGAAAATTTGTTCATGGAAGCCTAGAGATACGAGTACGTATATGTGAAAGAGGTCTTTAATGGTTGAAGTAAATCAACTGGTTTTGCAAAATATTATCCTAAGCCCCCTCCCTCCCCACAACACAAACCAATATTGCATAGCCGAGACTGTATGTCAAACTGTCTAAGAATGATAGACTGTGCAGTGAAAAGGTCTTAGCTGATTATAAATATGCCAATTGTATGACTGGCTATGTATGTATAAAGACACACACACACAGACACGAATACCGATATACTTACACTACAGATGATAACCATAGAGTAGAAGATATACAAGGATATATGTGAAAAATCACATTAATCTATTGGCCTATGCCTGGGTATAAGAGGATAATAATAGTAGTAACGAGGTGGACAGGAAAAGTTTATGAACCAAAAAAGCAGCAAAAGTATTAAAATTTTCACAAAAAAAACTATTTTTCTTAATAAAAAAATAGGCGGAATTTATATTTTCATCCTAAAGTTATGCAACATATCTCAAGTCTCACCCAGATGTATGCAAGAGCTTGGAAATTCATATTTTTTATTTAACTTTTACCTCAGAACTTCAAAACTGTATAAAAATCCTAAATGTAGGCAACATGCTTACAAAGGTTATATTCTATAGTATTGAGAGTAGCAGACTTATACAATAGTTATGTTGCCTTAATATATACAGTGAAACCTCTTATTTGAAGCTTTATTTTCTGATAATTGCCCATTGAAGGGTGGTGTCCACCTGAGGGAGTCTGCAATATTGGGAGGTGTCACTATAATTGATTAAAATTTTGGACATCAAAGATCGTGGAAATACATATAAATATATATTCTAAAACAGCGTAAGACGATTTAGCATATTTTATAAAATAAATTTTTAAAATTATAAATATGGGGAGAGCGCCCCAGTAGGCGAGTTGGTAGCGTACTCGCCTATGAGTTTGGGGGTCGTGGGTTCGATTCCCACCAGAGGTTCTGGTCTGTCGCTGCAAACATTTAGCCATATGGTCTTTGTAACCCGGCCTTTCTCTTGACCTTAAAATTAGAATATAAATTTACTTTGTATTGTAATTCATATAAATAAATAAATAAATAAATATGGGGAAGTTCGTGTCAAGTGAGTGGAAGTCTGTAACCTATGTCCTCTGATCTTCTGAATGAAACTTGCACCAAGTTTAGTCCTATTGTATAGTACAAATTTCAACTTGATCGGTTCAGGACATTTGTTGTTGTTGACAGTTTAGTCAAACGGGTCATAAAAAATAAAAAACAAAATGTGTGTGTAACTATTTTCCAATTTTTGCCAACAAACTGTATTTATTATCCCCTCACCTCAGAGAGGAGGGAATATATCATTTGCTACGAACCAAAAGTGTAACACATCGAAGGAGTGCCCTAAGACCCTAAGTATGTTCGGCGGCCGTTTTGGGCCATTTAAAGTCGAATGAGAAATGTCCGTCCGTCTGCCTGCTGGCTGGTGCGCAAGATAACTCTCCAAAGCAGTAACCGATTGACTTCAAATTTGGTTTGTGGTAATATTTTCTTCTATCTCCGGCTAAGTTCGAAGATGGGCCATATTGGTCCATTCCTTCTAGTACCTCCCCACTAAAGGGTTCATATTTAGTGAAATATTGATTATTAAATGACTTCTATACTAATTATTTGAATCCTCTTAAATTCTACACATAGTATTTGTTTATAAGTCACTATTACCTGGAGAAAAATAGGCGAAGTTTCCACGCCCGTTATAACTTTATTAACAGTGCATACAAAGACTTGAAATTTTGTACAGTTTAATGGTATAAAAGTACCTACAATACAGAGAAAAATGGGCATTATTGTCACGCTCCTTTTGGTACCTCCCACACAATTGAGCCATTTTGTACCATAAGTAACCAGCACATAAATTTAATACAAGGGCATACAAATACTTGCAATTTTGTACAGTGTAATGCTTTTATAGTACCTACATTCCAGAAACAAAATGGGCGTTATTGGCCCGCCCCTTTTGGTACCTCTCAGACAAGTGGACCATTTTGTACTAAAAGTAAACAGCTTTGAACTTTATTACCAGTACATACTTTACAGATGACCAGTTCTGTTATCAACTCCTTAGTATGCGGCCAGTTGGGTTATCTACTACATAATAGATAACCAATTGGGTTATCTACTCCTTAGTAGATAACCAGTTGGGTTATACAGTTGGAGGTCCACTACTTAAAAACAATACAGTTTGGTTTTCTATTCCTTATTAGGAGGACAGATGTGTTACCTACTCCTTAGTAGGCGGCCAATTCGATTATCTTTTCTTTAGTAGATTACGAGTTGGCTTAGGCGGCCAGTTGAGTTATCTATTTCTTAGTTGATAACAAGCGGGGCTATCTAGTTCATGGTAGACGATCAGTTGGGTTTTCCACTCCTTAGTAGACGACCAGTTGGGTTATCTACTCCTTAGTAGAGATACAGTTTGGTTTTCTACTCCTTAGTAGATGACCAGTTGGTTTATCCTATTTGGGCGGCCAGTTGGATTATCTATTCCTTAGTAGATGACTAATTGGGCTATCTACTCCTTAGAAGGCGCTCAGTTTGTTTAACTAGTCCATAGTAGACGACCACTTGGGTTATCTATTCCTTAGTATGTGACCAGTTGGTTTATCTACTCCTTAGTAGATGTCCAGTTTAGTTATCTACGCATTAGTAGATGACCAGTGGGATTATCTAGTCCTTAGCAAGAGGCCTGTTGGGTTATTTACCACTTAATAGTCGAGCAGTTGGATTATCTGCTCCTTAGTAGACGGTCAGTTGGGCTATCTACTCCTTAGTAGGCGGTCAGTTGTTATCTATTCCTTAGTAAAGGTCCTGTTGGATTTTCAACTCGTTAATAGTCCAGTTGTCAGTTGTGTTATATAACGGGATTTCCAATAGGGAAGATATGATTTTGAAGTGACGTTTTGGCCATTTGTAATATGTCATGATCTGTCATTTGTTTTTCAATGTATTCAGTGGTGTTTACAATCTCACCATAGAGAAATATACGCAAGAACAACGTTTACAAATTATTCAGTTTTATTATCAAAATAATCGTTCTCCAATTGCAACTTTTTTTAAAAAAATGGACTTAGCCATTTTTTTTAAATAAAAAAACACTATCCAGTTGACCTACTACCTTGACACCCATGAGCAATATTTTAGCTCTCGTTAAGAGCTATCTTTTTGCCATTGACCGATTCCCGATCCGACGTACTGTTAAGGAGCTAGAGCAAAAATAAACTTTCGGTTTACATTTGAAAATGATGCTAAGTCCATTTTTTTAAAAATCAAAAAAAAAACACTTTCCAGTCGACCTACGACCTTGACATCCATGAGCAATATCTTAGCCCTCGTTAAGAGCTATCTTTTTGCCATTGACCAATTGTGGCTACATGCCACGCAGCAAATGAATCAATTGAATTGTTGCGAGAAAAGTTTGGAGATTCGATTATTTCAAGAAATTGTCATATTGAATGGCCTCCAAGAAGTTGTGATTTAACACCATTAGAATATGTCTTGTGGGGTTATTTGTAGTGACTTGATTTAGTGGAAAAAGTGCTCGAAAATTGGGTTCATCGAATTCGTTCCTGCAGAAGAAGTCGTGGAGGCCATATGGATGACGTTTTATTTAGAACTTAATTGTATCGACTGTACTTCACATTAAATAAAAAACTTTTGAATTTCCTTAAAAATAAGTGAAATCATATCACTCTTATTGGAAAAACCTGTACATATATGTATATATAAAGCTCCGAAGAATCCAAAATTATGTAGACTTCAACTTCTTCTAATATTTATACTTTTTTCATCCGTTCGGCGGTTTCGTCGATATCTTGTAAGATTTTGCGGAAAATCCAAATTTTTCTATATATCTTGTACTAAGTGCAATTATTATATTATTATTATTTTATATGTTCATTCCATTATTTCTAAAAAATTGCCTATGTATACAATCAACAAATTTCCACGATTTCTGTAGCCTTTTATATATATCAAATCATTTTTGACAAAAACTGTTTAGGGTAACGGGAGGAGCTAAATGGTCCACTTCTTTAAGACAAATATGTACCCAAACATTATTCGTAGCCATTAGTTTCCGCTCAAATTTCATTGCAGAAGTCTCCAACTGGACATCCCCTACATTAATTATACCCTACACTACTCATGGCAGATGTTTGTAACACCTAGAAATACTACAGCTAGACCCACCTTAAAGTATAGCGATTGACTCAGAATCACTAGCTAAGTAACCATGTCTGTCCGTCCGTCCGTTCGTCCGTCTGCCATCTTATGTTCTTTGTGCAGTATAAGTCGCAATTTAAAATGATCGTTAAGTTAATTTTCAGTTAAGAGTCTTTCGTACCTGCAATACAAAAATACAAATACAATAACCCTATTGAATTTGAAGAAAATCTTTTTCAGATTTAGAAGTAGCTCCCATTTCTTGATCCATGGACCAACGTTGCTTTGAAGAAAACCGCTTGAGATTTAGATATAGCTCCCATTTATATGTATCGTTCGATTTGGCCCTTTAGCCTTATAGAAGCTTTATTTTGCATTAGCCTTATAGAAGCTTTATTTTGCATTCAATTGTTTTGAAATTTGGCATGGTATAATTAATTGGCTATGGACCAACATTGATGAATTTGGATATAACTCCCATATATGTATATGCTTGTCCGATTTGACCCTTTAGCCGTATAGAAGCAGTATTTTACATCTAATTTATTTTGATTCATTGTTAACCAATCTTACTAGAGTGGTGTGGGGTATAATATAGCCGACTTTAGCCTTTCCTTACTGGTTTTATATTATTTAACAATAACACTTTACCATTAACTAAACAATAGAGAACATTAACGCCAAAATATATACAAACAATATTTTTATCTAACTTTTATTTTTTTCGCGGATTGATTAATTGAAAATCTGAATCTTAACAAAAATTGTTAGCCATTTCGAAGAACTTCATTTTGTGCACTTTTTGTAACCCCTAAATGTAGGGAATATGTATTCAAATCTGAAATAAATAATTTTTTCATTATAAATCATTAAAGCCCAATGAGATATAATTGCAAATGTCAAGGGGATATAGTTTTTTCAAAATCAAAATATTTGTGATCTTATTCATTTTAGAGAAAGTAAAGTTCGCCTATATGTAGAAGTATGCATTGACTCTTTGACTGCCTAGAAATATGCAATAATTTCTTCTCGGTCTTCAAAGATCATAAAATTGTGAAATATACATTAACTTCGATTTTGGCAGAAACGATAATCTGAAATTTTATTCAAATTAAAAACCTACCAATTTCATCCTAAAAGTATGCTGTGGCATTTGTTAGTATTTTTCGTCTTAAGGTATGCAATAGCTTTCAATACATCTTTTTTCGTCTGTTTGTGGTCTCTAGAACTCTAAATTCGAAAGCAGGTCGTTATTAGAATCCATAAACTCAAATCCCTAGAAATATGTAATGAATTGTCATTCACTAACATCTTCAGGATGTACATATGTAATATCTTTCTTGATTTTTATTTCGTCTTCATATGTTGCATTTGAAAGACAAATGTAAAATTGAGAAATATTCAGAATTATAGTAAAGCTTCCTCCTGCACCAAGAGTTACCACAATTCTTCCACCTACCCTCGTACCGGATAAAGACCGCTACAACAAGTAAGGAACATTTGCCAGCCCACAGCTGCAAATATTTCTTCTGTTACTGCTGCTGCTGCTGCTTTAGCTGATGTTGTGTTTTCTGTCTACTCAGCATAATCATTTATGTTCGCTTCGTTTACCTCGGCACCATAAATGGCAAGACCAGGAGATACGTAAGTACATGGTAGATACTCCTGCCTCTGGTGGCTCTTTCAAAATATCATCATCAATAGCAGAAAACAGTAGCTCCTCATACAATCATGTGCACCATGTACACGTTCACGGAATGGCTGTTGTTCTGGATTTTATCTATCGTTTGGCATAAAAGTGTTACAACCCAAAATACATTGTAAAAACATAACATATACGCATAGGATAAATACCATAACATACCAGTTCTGATATCCTTGGATGGGTAAAAACACTACCAATCATTTGTATATGTATTCGTACACACTCTCTCCACCACATCCACACACTCTCGGATGGTCGCATAAAAACCCACTGTCGTCGTCCATTGATTTTGACAAAGTGAGTGATTATTTTTGTTAACACATCATTGCATATTTTTGTTGTTTTTTTCTAAATGCATATACGAGTAGGTGTATGAATAAATTCGGAAAAATGTAGGAAAAATTGGTTACCAGGGTACACTGATGAAGGGGGTTGGGGGTATGGGGTAGTTTAGCTGTCAGTTTGTTCAATTGCACTTCATCAATTTAGAGAAATTAATGTCCATCCAAAAGTCCTGGAAAAAATGTGAAAAAGGAAAATTAGGTTAGTCGTCATGCTTGGATACATGCCTTTGACAATAAATACTATTTCCCGGAAAACAAATGATACCAGAAATGTGGTTGGTCCCACATTTTGGTTGCAAACGGATGTGGATCTGTTTTAAATGAATACAAAGGGGGGAAAATCATTTCAAATTTAGGTATTAGCTGTGATTAAGGAAGTGACAGAGTCGCATCCTAAAGGTAGGCTATATTTTTTCATATTATATTCAAAGTTGCCCTATAGGTATGCAATGACCCTTAAATGTATGCAATATTTTTTTTAAAAATTGCATTTTATAATTTTTTGAAAGGAAAGCTTTGGAAACAGAATCTTAAAAATGTGTTTTTTTAGCTATTTAAATGTATTTTGAATTTATTTAAATTTATTTCTGAACTTAATTCAAATATTCGTGCTTATAAGGCATCACATCTGTCTGGTGAAACATTTCTAGAACTATCTCCGTTTATTTTTTCATGTTATAGTAAATGCTGCCTCATAGATGGGCAATGACACCTAAATGTATGCAATACTTTTTATAATCATATTTTATAATTTTGTGTAAGGAAAGCATTGGAAACAGAATCTATTTTTTAGTCATTTAAATGTATTTTTAATTTATTTAAATTAATTTTTAAACTTATTTAAAATATTCGTCCTTATAAGGCATCACATCTGTCTGGTGAAACATTTCTAGAACTATCTCCTTTTATGATGGCATTTATTTTCCCCATGGCAACAGGACACAATCTTGAAATGATGCAACTTTGCACTCTGTGGCAGATTCATGTCTATGTTCCCATAAGTAGCAGTTGCTGCAAAACTGTTCATATCATTTGAAGCATTGTAAATGACAATTGTTGGACATAGATTTGATATACATTGCCTGGTGTCTTTAACATTCCAAAGTAGACAATTATAAAGGACAATAAGCGACTGGGAAAAATAGGAAGTCTTTTGAAAACTAAGGGAAAACTCTGCTTTATAAAGGAAATTAATAATAACATATTTTTCAAATGGGAAATGTCGGTATTATAAAGGAAATTATTTTTTCAAATGGCAAAAGTTTGTAAACTTAAATAAAAATTAAATTTTTTTATATATTTTTTAAATAAAAAAGCGAGAACGAGGTCCTTTTTTTATTTAAAAAATATAAATTTAAAAAAAGGTCGATCATCCAAAAATTTACGAGTATCAATAATATTGATTTTTTCCTTTAAAACGTTTTTAGACTTATATAAAAATAACATAAAGAGACATTTCTCCTTAAGAAAGAAACTTATACAATTGAAAAATTCAATTTCAAATAACAATAATTTGTATTAAACCCCCACTGAGTACTCTGGATGGGCTTAGAAATCATTTCCTATTTATTTTTTGTATTTTTCTATGAAAACTCATAAAATTTGTCTCATTCCTTTTCTTTGGCTATATCTGTAATATAATCAATCTTTATTGTCATTGCCCATCATTTGCCCCCTCTTCAACTGCTCAGTGCTGACTCAATTTTCTGTTGACTAAAAGAAAAAAATTGTAATTTTCTTCTCACTTTCTTTGCAGAAAGTAATGACGACACCAAATTGCGGTGTCCTTGTTATGCTCCGCAGAGGGGCCATGATGGGTTTCGGTTTAATCAAACTCTAATGATTTCTATTAAAATTTTTGCTGACACAACAATGACAATTTCTTACTCACTCACACTACTACTACCACTACAATCATAATGGGGCGTATTTACTCTTGTGGAAAATAAACATAAAAAACAAATGAAGAAAATGGCAATGGGAAAGCAAAATGAAGAAGAAGAAAACACAAAAAAATCGTCAATATTTATTTTATTTAAATTGAAAATCAATACAACTCAGGCAATAGACAGGCCCAGCTAGGCCTCTAAGGATTGAAAAATTCCAAAAGAAAAAAAAATAATTGAGAGAAAAAAATCCAAGAGAAAAATTAAATTCCCTAACATAAAATTGGCATTTATTAGATATTCTCTATCATTTTTTGTTTTCCCAAAAAAAAAACTCGATACTGATGTGGCATATCCTTAAATGCCATTTGACAATTGAATTGTTGTGTTGTACTGCTTATTACACAATTGAGTTAGGAGCAACAACAATGTTGCTGATGATTGTAGCAAAAATGGATAATCATATTATACTTGAAACAAGTTAGTTTACTACCGCCACTACCACATACTCTCTCGCCACACTCTCCCACACACACAGACACAACAGAAAAAAGGACATAAAAACGCACACACACTCTCACGTTTATGTCTAAATCTATCCATCCGGTAATCAGTTTAGTTACACAGGAAACATTTGCAATCGTAAGAGGAGCAAACAAAAAAAGAAATAAAATTTTGTTCTTTTCTCTCTCTCTTGAAATGATAGTCTAGTGGCAAAGGACTCGATTACTCAATCTTTAGTATAGCTCCTCAATACATACTCGTACAAGGACATGTGTATGTACGTATGTATGTAGATGTGTGTAGATGTATGCCTTTGTGCGTATGGTCATATAACTAAGGTTACTCTATTTATCAGTTTCCATTTCTTATCCAATATCCTGCCACCATATTCTACGAACAAGCATTTTCACAATATTCAATTTGAAAAATTGCAAGAAAAGATTGGTTATGGAAACTTTAAAGAATAAATTGCATTTCAAGAGATCAGGAGAAAATAAGAAAAATCCACAAAATCTGTTTGTGTAACCCCTAAATGTATGCAAAATTTATTAGAAGTCGAATTTTTATATTCTCACAAGAAAATTTGAATTTGAATCTGAATAAAAAAATTTAGTCATACAAAATTAAATTTGTATACCCTACACTACACTGTGTTACAGCGTATTATAAGTTTGTTTCATGGTAGATGTTTGCAACACCTAGAAATACTATAGCTAGTCTCACCTTAAAGTATACCGATTGACTCAGAATCACTAGCTGAGTCGATTTAACCATAATGCACCACGCCTCTGCAATCAAAGAAAACTGTGAGCAAAACCTTTACGTTCGACCGAACTTGGCGCGCTTTTATCGGTTTTGGTTCATGCGGCAGCTTCCACGTCGTAACCATAAACCCATGATTCGTCACCAGTTATGACCCTCTGGAGCAAATTTGGGTCGTCACGGACCGAGTTCAACATCTCCTGAGCAATGTTAATGCGATGCTGTTTTTGGTCCAAATTGAGCAATTTTGGCACGAATTTAGCGGCGACCCGACTCATGCCCAAATCATTGGTTAAAATCGAATGGCACGAGCCAATCGATATGTTTAGATGCTTAGCAACTTCTCTAATGGGAATTCGTCGATTGGCCAATATTATTTTATTCACTTTATCAATGTTTTCGTCTGTTGTTGACGTGCTCGAGCGTCCGGCACGCTGTTCGTCCTTCGCATCTTATCGGCCCTCTATGAACATTTTGTACCACCGATAAACGTTGCTTTGGTCCAAGGTAGCTTCACCATATGCCACAGTCAACATTCGGAATGCATCAGCGCACTTTATTTTGTTTTTCACACAAAATTCCATGCAGATTCTTTGATCCATTTTCTGAAATAGATAAAAATCGAAGATAAGTTAAAACACATCCACGCACAACAGCTGTCAAAAATTAACTAAACATTCAAAATGGCCAACCTTGTCAGCATAAGTAAGGGACATGAGTACCAAAATAACGCTACAAAAATATCAAAAATCAAATACACTTAGCCGGCGGAAATTAAAAATTACCGATATTTTTTGAACATACCTCGTATATTTGCATTTAAATTTCATATTATGTAATAAAAATGCAAACCACATATTTTTGTTACTCATTTAGTCATGTACGGATTCTCTACGCCAATATTGAACCCCTAAATGTATGACAATTTTTTTAAACATTTTGGCTTTTTATAATATTTGCAAAGAAAACTCAAAATGCAAAATCTTAAAAAAATTTTTTCTTGTAAATTATTTCTAATTAACCTAGTTACGGTTTTAGAACCCCTAAATGTATGCAACTATTTTGTTGAACGCCTAATGGTATGCAATAAAAATGCAATAATATATTTTTGTTGTTCAGTCAAAGATTCTCTACTCCAATATTGAACCCCTAGATGTATGCAAAATTTTTAAAACCTGTCTTTTTATAATTTTTGCAAAGAAAACTCCATACGCAGAATAGCAAATTTTTTTGGCATTTAAATTATTTCTAATTAAGCTAGTTAAGATTTTAGAAACCCTAAATGTATTCAACTATTTTGGTGAACTTCTAAATGTATGCAAGATTTTTTAAAAATCGCCTTTTTCTAATTTCTAAGACAACTCAAGATCCAGAAACATAAAAATATTTTTTAGACTTCGTATTTGCCTTTAAATTTCATTTCTTGTTATAAAAATACAATAATATATTTTTGTTGTTCAGTTAGTCATGTAAAGATTATCTACGTCAATATTGAACCCCTAAATGTATGCAATATTTTTGAAAAATCTTATTTTTCTAATTTTTTTCAAAGAAAACTCAAGATGCTCAATCGTAAATTTTTTTGCATTTAAATTATTTCTAATTGACCTAGTCAAGATTTTAAAAACCCTAAATGTATGCAACTATTTTGTTGAACTCCTAAGTGTACGCAATATTTTTTAAATTTTTTTTTTAATTTTGCAAAGACAACCCAAGATCCAAAAACCTAACAATATTTTTTACACATCGTATTTGCCTGACTAATTTCATTTCTTGTAATAAAAATTAAATAATATATTTTTGTTGTTCATTTAGTCATGAAAAGATTCTCTACGCCAATATTGAACCCTTAAATATATGCAATATTTCTAAAAAAAAATGCCTTTTTATCATGACTGGTTTTCCAATAGGGAGGATATGATTTTGAAGTGACGTTTCGGCCATTTGTAATATGTCATGATCTGTCATTTGTTTTTCATTGTATTCAGTAGTGTTTACAATTTCATCATGGAGAGATAAACGCAAGAACAACTTTTACAAATTATTTAGATTTATTATCAAAATAATCGCGCTCCAATTGCAACTTTTCGTGCGCTGAGTCCTTTTTTTTAAATCCAAAAAAAAAAAATACTTTCCAGTCGACCTGCGACCTTATTTTATATTATATATATTTTATATATATTTTAGCTCTCGTTAAGACCGATTCCCGATCCCGATAGAACCCCTAAATGTATGGAACTATTTTGTTGAACGCCTAAATGTACTTTTTTAAAAATCTCCGTTCTCAAAATTTTGCAAAGACAACTCAAGATCCAGAAACATAACAATGTTTTTAGACTTCGTATTTGCCTTTAGATTTAATTTCTTGTAAGAAAAATTTAATAATAAAAATTTGTTGTTCAGTTAGCCCTGCAAAGATTTTCTACGTCAATATTGAACATTAGACATTTAAATTATATGTAAAATAGTTGTCCTATAATGCCAAATATCCGTCCGCAACGTCCTATTTTTGGAATTTGTCTTAATTTATGGTTTAAGTATCAAATGGTTTCCTTGCCCAATCAAAAACGGCTAAAATTATTATTTTTTGAACTAAAACTCTGGAAATTGTTCAAATATCCCCACAAGTATGCATTATTCGTCCAATTGCGTTTCCATAAAGTATGAAATATCTCCAAAAAAAACTTTATTTTATGCTTGTATAAAACTCTGAATGTATGAATTCGGGCGGAGACGACTATATGACTATATACACCACCTATTGGAAGAGAATAAATAAAAAAAACAGGTTGGGCCTTTTTATATTTTAAATTTCAATCGGCTATAAATAAAGTACTGATATTTTTTTCAAATTTCTGATTTTATTGTAAAGGTTGAACTTTTTCATTTAATAATAGGACACAATATCATTCATATGACTACCACGATTACCTCAACCGATCAACGCATTTTCGATTGTTTCGATTGAACGTTAATTTATGCAATATTCTCGAAAATTTCTAATAGGTAGATAGTCATAATAAACCAGTTAAAGGAAAGGGTCAGTATGACTACAATTGCTAAAACTGTGTGTAAAAAATGCACTTGATGACAATGGAATTTTTTTTATTTGCTCAAAAATTTGCAGGAAGACTCTCTTCGCCCATAAATTTGAAGCGACAATTTTTGAAACACGCCTTTAGTGCCCGACAGAGAAACTTTCAGGAGCTTGGTCCACTATCTGTCAAAAAATATAATATTGATCTCTCGATCAGTCGATAAACTGCGAAACTGTGGCCTTTTGTTTAATCTATATTTAATCTAACATGCTACTCCTAGTTTCCTCCATTTGCGGCACCTTTATATATGCAAACATTTTTGAAATATACTCTTTTATTTTTCAAATATGTTTAGTTATTTTATTTCCTTAAAATAATTAGATATATACGAGTAGACTATGATTTATTTTCTATTGGTCTTATCTCGTGATAGTCTGCACTGAATTTGCCACCATTTATGGTCCCTAATATATGAAATGATTTTTCAAATTATATTTTTTAAAGTAAAAAAATATTTTAGTTAATTTATTTCTCTAAAATAATTGTTTATTATTTGTCGATCAGTGCAATAACATGGCTTTAGATTTTATCTCGGAATAAAATATCCTAAAATGGAAACTTTAGCCCCTAAAAGTCTGCATAGATTTTTCCACCATTTGTGGGGCCTCGGTGTATGCAATAATTATTAAAATATTTGTTCAAAGTAATTAATATTAGAAAAAAATAAATGTTAACTTGGAATATAATATACTAAATTAACCACAATTGTCCGCAAAAAATCTGCATTGATTTTCTGTCATTTTCGGAACCTCAATGTATGCAATAATTTTTAATTTCACCTTTTTAAGGTATTAATAAACATTTTAGCTAATTTGAAAATATATAATAAACTTAAAAACATTTTTCCTGAGAATATTTTTGCAAAAACTTTACACATATACCCCTTAATAAAAACCATTTATATATATTATCCTTTATCCGCTTCTCACCTCTATAATTTCTTTGTATTTTTTTCAGGTATTTCTTATACCCAACAACAGAATATCAAACCACAGTTACACCAACAACAACCACACAGACCCGCCGTTGCCAAAGAAACAGGAGAAGGGACAGCAGTTGTCCCATCAACGATAACATCGACAGCCACAGCGACATCGACACAACAATGGAGTCGAAAGCATACATCAGCCAACGAAGATTTCAACCACCTGATGCTAGCAAAACACCGAACCTATTTAGACAGCGAAGAGGGGGAGGAGGACGACGAGGAACGGGATCAGGAGCTGGAGCAAAGCATCAAGTCGCCACGTGCCGCAGATGACAATAAACTGAAACAAATGAAGCTGCATAAGGCCTTCTATCATCAGCAACAGCAGCAGCATCAAAAGCAACTGCGACAGCAGCAGTCGTCCGCCGAAGAGGATGAGGAGGAAGAGAGTGAAGAAATTTTAGCCGATCATCATGTAAATAAAGAAAAATGTGCCAAAAATTGTAAACCAAAGCAAACAAAATCCAAGAAAGAACAAAGGGATCTCACCGCAGGTCCCCACTACAGCAGCAACACCAAATCTAATTTAAAATCTAGAAATTCTTCAAAACTAAATCATCACAAAAATGATGAGAGATATTCTACAGCTTCCTCCTCCTACTCCTCTTCCTCTCTAGGCTCCTCTTCGTCCTCATTAGCATCAACATCGGACTCTTACGATGCCTATTCTCATGCTGACCTGGTGTCACTTCCCGTGTATTCTTCCTCCTCTTCTTCTTTGTCGCCTTCTTTGCGAAGAAGCGCTCACAAACAACCATCCCAATTGCCTTTAAAGAATGAGCGTAACGCTTATTCAAATTCAAATAAAACTCCTGCCAAATTAAGCTTAAAAGCTTTAACTAAAAAAGAGCACCAAAGAATACATGTGGCCCATAAGCTGCAACACAAAGAAGTTAAGACACATAGGGAAAGCAAACATAAATCATGGCCACATAGGGAAAGTCATCCACACGAAAGCTTTAAGTACGAAGGCCATGAAGAGGAGGAGGAGGACGACGATGATGATGATGATGTGGCTGTTATGCAGCACAGAACTCGTACTCGTCGTGAGACCGAGGAAATAGAGAGCCGACAAAGTTTAGAGGAGCATCAAAATGAAAGCAATAAAGCTTTGAGAGACGACAACACTTCCACTACCAGTATGGATCTTGAGGAAAGTTCAAGGTCTGAAAGTTTAGAGCACTCTAAATCGCCATACTTAAATCAAACATTAGCGAAAAGCTCTTCCTATTCCTCATCCACCACATCTTCTCATGTAACACCCACAAATGCTTTGCCCTCATCGGTAGCTCCAGTGAAAACAAAACGCTCTCATACCAATGTTCGGGTACCCGTTGAGGTCTTAAATACTCCCAAAGAAGCTATGGTCATCATCGATGAGGTCGAGGAGTATGAGGGTGCTGCCGAACGTCAACATGAATATGCGCAAATGGGTGTTATTGGTGGGCCGGATGATAAAAGTGACGACTATTCGCATGATGATGAGCCTAGGACACTGCCTTTGCGGCCGGTTTTACCCAATCCTTATGATACGGAGGAAATGTCAGTGGTCTATGCTGAACAGCACTCGGAGATTCGTTTAATGTGTGAGGTCGATTTGGATATATCCTCGAGTATGTGGTATAAAAATGGACAGGTAAGTGATGGATTTGCATTTATATTTCATTGTTTAACAATTCAACATTTGTGACTGAAGCAAGGGTTTAATTCAAATTAATGTGGCGCCCAACGTGGGTAGTAGTAATGTAGGTAAATTAAAGATGATAATGTAGATAAATCAAAGAAAGTACTCCTTTAATAAATAATGATAGCCACTGTCAGGCAGTCATTGATCTTTTGTCAATGTTCATTGACCTTTTGTCAAAGTTCATTGACCTTTTGTCAATGTTCATTAACTTTTTGCCAATGTTCACTCACCTTTTGTCAATGGTCATTGACTTTTTGTCAATGTTCATTGACTTTTTGTCAATGGTCATTATGTGTTGTCAATGGTCATTGACATTTTGGTCATGACCCACTGTCAATGGTCATTGACCCTCTGTCAATGGTCATTGACCCTCTGGCAATGGTCATTGACCCTTTGTCAATGGTCACTGATCCTCTGTCAATAGGCACTGACCCTCTGTCAATGGTTATAGAGCCTCAATCAATGGTAATTAACCCTATATCAAGTGTCTTTTACCCTCTAGCAATGGTCACTGAGCCCCACTCAATGGTTATTGGCCATCTGTCAATAATTATTGACCTTTTGTCAATGGGCATTGAATCGCGGTCAATGGTCACAGACCCTCTCTCAATGGTCAATGACCCTACGTTAATGGTTATTGACCTTCTCTTAATGGTCATTTGCCCTGTCTTAATGGTCTCTCAATGGTCATTGACCTTCTGTCAATGGTCATTGACCCTCTGTCAATGGTCATTGACTATCTGTCAATGGTCATTGACTATCTGTCAATGGTCATTGACCCTCTGTCAATGTTCAATGATGCTCTGTCAATGCTCATTGACCCTCTGTCAATGGTCATTGACTCTTTGTCAATAGTTATTGACCTTCTGTCAATGGCCAACGACCCTTTGTCAATGGGCATTGACCCTCTGTCAATGGTCATTGACCCTCTGTCAATAGTCATCGACATTATCTCTGTCAATGGTCATTGGCCATCTGTCAATGGTCATTGACCCTCTGTCAATGGTCATTGACCCTCTGTCAATGGTCATAGACCCTCTGTCAATGGTCATTGACCCACTGTCAATGGTCATTGACCCTATGTCAATGGGCATTGACCCTCTGTCAATGTTCAATGATGCTCTGTCAATGCTCATTGACCCTCTGTCAATGGTCATTGACTCTTTGTCAATAGTTATTGACCTTCTGTCAATGGCCAACGACCCTTTGTCAATGGTCATTACCCTCTGTCAATGGTCATTGACCCTCTGTCAATAGTCATCGACATTATCTCTGTCAATGGTCATTGGCCATCTGTCAATGGTCATTGACCCTCTGTCAATGGTCATAGACCCTCTGTCAATGGTCATTGACCCACTGTCAATGGTCATTGACCCTATGTCAATGGGCATTGACCCTCTGTCAATGTTCAATGATGCTCTGTCAATGCTCATTGACCCTCTGTCAATGGTCATTGACTCTTTGTCAATAGTTATTGACCTTCTGTCAATGGCCAACGACCCTTTGTCAATGGGCATTGACCCTCTGTCAATGGTCAATGACCCTCTGTCAATGGTTTTTGACTCTCTCTCTCTCAATAGTTATTGACTATCTTTCAATTGCTATGGTCGAGGGTCAATGACCCTTTCTTTGTTGCCATAGCCCTCTGTCAATGGACACAGAATCTCTGTCAATTCACATTTGCACAAAAATTATGTACTTAAATGAGTTAATGTATATTGTCATTGATTTTTTGTCATTGGTCATTGATAACCCTCCATTGTTTTATTATTATTTATTGTTATTATGCTTTTTTCGCAATATGTCCATTACTTTTTACCTATATCACATACATTTATAGTTTCCAACTAAAACTTATAATCCACGAAAATGAGAATCGATGGCATGTGGGCTCTGACTGAAGAACTTTGATTACAATCTCTAAACACACACAGATTTAAGAGAGTGCAATGGAAAGTATTTTTAAAAAGTACAATATTCTCTCTTTCAAGAAGATTATTTTTTTCAGCGATTTTTAGAAAAAAGTTGAAAAAAAAATTGCTAAAAACAAAAAACTAAATCACGAAACTTTAACTTTGGCAAAAGTACATTTCATTTTATTACACTGTGGTCGGCACTGTAACCACCGACCTGACCAGCAAACATTGACAACATGTTGGTGGTTGGGAGTAGGGTTGGTTTTTACTTAGGGAAGACTTTGGTCCATGGGCCACGATGACTTTTAAGCCAGCTTTGTGGAGATATTGCAGCAGACGTTTTCACGACTTTACGATGTCTTGCTGGTTTTTTGTAGTTCCTGCTCCTTGGTGCTCCTGCTCATTGGTGGTGGTGATGCTTTAAAAGTGTCTGTCTTTTCGTCTGTCCGTCCTTCCTTGCAACATAAACAAAGCAACCAACCAAGGCTATTCAATGCAAGCCGAATTGTAACAACATCTTTTATTGCTCACCAAAACAACCTTTAACAGCAGTCGTGCTTGAAGTTGTTAAAACAACAACAACAACAGGACCTGCAGTTCCACAGGCTAAAAGAAGCAGCAGAATTACCACGACTGCAATTGTTAAGCTAAAAAATGAAAACAACAATAACAACATGAAGATCGTCGGCCAAGGAAAGGAAGAAGTTTCTTTGCTGTACTCAAAAATTGGTTGTAAACTTCTTTTACTACTAATTGCATTTGCAGCACGTGTACAAAAGCCAAAAAGTAGGCAACGACAAAACTTTATTTGCCAGGGTTTCCCCCTTTTAACGACGACAGACTGTTGGATCGCCGCCCTTCCCCCGGCCTTAAGTGGGAAAAGTCATACAGCAACTGCAGAACTATACTATAACTACATACATTTTGCGGCAATACATACAAAAAAAATCTATATAAAACATGGACAACAACCACAATACCTAGAAAAACAGTACAACAACAACTAGAATGACAAAATGTGCAATTACAACTCAATAACTTTTGTTCTGTGCTTGTTTTTTTTGTCGTCGTTCAAAAAACTTTTTGTTTGGTTAAAGTTTGATAACCAGCAAAGACAAGACGAAATATTGTTAAAAGGTTAGGCGACAAAATTCCGTAGAGATAGAGAGAGCGAGAGCAAGAAAGAGGTAAGGAGGGAGAAAGTCGGCCAAAAGCAAAGGGAGAGAACTTTAAATTTTTAAATTCATATTAAATTTGCCCAATGAGTGTATAGTTGGTTCTAATTTCAAAAATTTGCAAATTATTCAAGTCTACTTAAAATTTAATATATACTAGAAAAAAAACTATATTAGATTGCTGACAATTTTCCTATAAGTGCAGCCAGGTAATATTTCACGTCTAAAAGTCGGCAACATTGAATAAAAAAAATTAAAAAAAAAATAAAAATTAAGAAAATTAAACTTAAGAATGTAATGATAGATACATGCTTCTAGATTCATGAACGCAAACATTCAAATTTGAAGAAAATCAGATAAGATTGTCTACTCCGATTTCGTGTCTAAGCGATAAGGAAGTCGTGTTGCTTATCTAAGCATTATAAAAGCTGTATTTTGAAGAAATCTTCTTAATAAAATTTGAGTAGCGGAGATTCTTGATCGAAGAATGAGCACTGCGCAGAACGAGCACTGGTACATATTTCTATATATACAATATGTATGTATATTGATTATTGCAAAAGCCACATTTTCCGACCGCTATTTATGACCTTTTTACCGAAAGATCATACTTGATCCAAGATAACATACCACAAAGTTTGAGGAAATTTCTACATATCATATCTCCCGATGAAAAGCTAATTTAAAATTGCTCTTAATGTTTAAAAGACTAATTTTAATGTACTTTAAATAACAATTTTGAAGTGTTAGGCGACTAAACCTTTTTATTTTATTCAATTTGTTGCAATAGGAAACAAATTATTCGCGTTTTCTTGAAACAGACCATTAAATTATATAAATCATACGCTCCCAAGGATATCTTTATGTGTTTTGTGGTACACTTTTGTGGTATTTTGTGATCCCAAATTTTCACTAAATTAAGATCATCGTAGAGCTCTTATTAAAGGAAGTGTTGCATCAGAAGTAGTCCTTTAATTTGCCAATTTCGCATTGAGAAGAAGTAGTATAAATGCTAGAAAATCACTAAACCGACAAATTTGATATCTCGTATACATATATGTTCCTTTTGATTTTATTTATAATTGATATATAATCTATGTTTTGCATCCAATCATTATGATATGATAGACAGGTTTTTTATATTTATGAACAAAAAAATACTAATGTATGGGAAATCAATTGAGATTTAAATATAGCCTCACATACATATTATATGATCCCTACACTACGGTTTCGTACCTGACCTATAAGAATATTTTCCTAGTGATCATTATTTAAGCCTTATGGACCGACCGATCTTCTTTATCAAATTTAAGGAATGGATATCTTTGACCGCAGAACAAGTACTGCAAAATTTAAAAAATATGTAGATATCTACATATTTATAACCTGTACACATTACCAAAGTAATATTTTCCGAAAAATGTTTGTGATAATTGAAATCGTATGGTATACTTTAAGGAAATTTAGAGCTTCCAATTTGTCAATAAATTTATATTAACGAAAAACTTTTATTTCAATGATATGCAGAATCAGAAATATTCCAGATATAATCTTTTAATAATAAATGGAGTCGTATCTTCCGTTCGAAAAGTAGTTTACCAATTTTGTGAATTTAATATAGTAGTTTTGAAGTATTAGACGGTTAAAACATTTTATTTTATTCAATTTGGTACCATGTGATAGAAGTCATCCATGTTTTCATGAAACAACCCATTAAATAATATAAATCATACGCTCCCAAGGGCATTGGTAATAGTTTTGTGGTACGTTTAAAGGGTTTTTATTGTTTCCAATTTGTCACTAAATTTATACCACCGTAAAGCCCTTATTTTAAGGAAGTGCATGATCATAAACAGTTCCTATAATTTCATACAGTTCTTAATGAAATCGTATCTTCCGTTTGAAAACTATTTCAAATTGCCTTTTCTGTTTAACGTATTAATTTTGTGAATTTTTTATAGTAATTTTGAATTTGTAGGGAGTTAAAAATTATTATTTTATTTAATTTGATACCATGTGTAAAAAGTTATTCCTGTTTTCTTGAAAACCCCATTAAATAATATAAATCATACGCTCCCAAGGACACCACTAAGAGTTTTGTGGTACACTTTTAGAGTATTTAATGCTTTTTAATTGTCACTAAAGGTATATCACGGTAAAGCTCTTACTTTAAGAAATTGCAGAATCGGATATAGCCCTTTAATGTCTAATGTAATCACATTAAGAAGAAGTGAAATAATGTTGCAGTTTTATATAGGAGTGAGCCTGATTACATGTTTAAAATGGATGTCTCATTTTATGACCTACATTTGAAAACAATTTTTTTTTGATCCCACAACAAATATCACGAACCAGGAAGAAATTCCTTACAAATCGTTATGCATGATTTTGCAATGTAGGGAATTTCAAGATCAAGGGACGATTGAATCTGCTAATTTTGAGGATAATTAGAATGTCTACATAACCTTTGTCAACTAGCTAACGGAGGCTATAAATTTGATTCGGTAGAAATCAAGTTATTCACGTTTTTTTGAAACAGTCCCTTAAACAATATAAATCACACGCTCCCAAGGGCATCGTTAGGAGTTTTGTGGTACACTTTGAGGATTTTTAGAGCTTCCACATTGTAATTCAATGTATATCAACGGAAGGATCCCAGATCTTGATGCAGGAACAAATATCACAGAGTTTAAGGAAATCAACCCACATTGCATCTCCCGATTTTCCTATCGTAGAGTCGGCAACAAATGACTTTCCGATTTATATACTTGATTTCCTCCCGGATAAACAGCTGCATTCTGTGACAGTATTTTACACCTATTTTAGATAATAGATATTTTTTTAAATGAATTATGAGTCTACACATATTTGAGAAAAACTGTTTCCTTTTGTATAATGTATAATAAAATTTAGTGACACTATATACCTCTTAACTGTACCACGAGAATAAGGATACGAAAAGTGTACCACAAAAGTTTTTTAATATAATGGAGATTTTATATTTATTAATTCAAAGGTTTTAAAATCGCTTTGATTTTCAAAACTTATTTATTAAGACTTACATTATTACGCTACTGCTTAAGGATTCTTTACGCTTAGGATCATTTAACTATTTTATTCTTCTCTTTTCCCATTTCATAGTTATTCCGTCTGTCTGTCTTTCTTTATTCATTATTTTAAATTTGTCATTTTCTGCATTTCAAACTGTCGCATAGAGTTTCAAGTGGCAGCTTCATACTTGAGATTGTTGTTTTATTTTATTTCTTCCAGCTCTCTTGCCTCTTTGATTATTCTCCTTTAGCGCAAGTATAAATTGCAGTCTGTCTTGTATAGTAATAATAATAATAAAAAATTGTATATAATCTGGATATATTTATAACAGAAAAGAAGATATTTGTCGTCTTTGGCTGTCATATTATGCAAATGGGATAATCGTTATTATTTGATAGTTTCGCTCAAGTCAAGTCCACTTCCCAGAAGCAAAGAAGAAAAACGAAGAGATAGAGAAGAACGAAGCAAAAGCCACGACAATTTCTTATTTGTTTTAAGACACACAATAGCAGCAGACAGGAACAAGCCAACAACAGCAGGAATAAAAACAAAGGACTTTGTCAAGGACAGGAAGGACAACATAGGATAAGCAAGGATGTCCTTTAGAGTTTCCTTAGATGTTTGCCTGTCGCCTGTCCATGTTAATATAACTCATGTTGAATGAATTTTCTAGTTTTTTCTTTATTTTTTTAGCAATAATCCAGAAAACTTGTTCTTCTTATGCTTCTAAATCTCAGAAAATGCCATATCCCTAAAATGAAATTGCATGTGCTCATATACGAGTAGACCAACAGACACTTGCGTTTTTTCTTCTTTTAAATTGCTAACGGCAAAATAAATTAGCCTCTTGATAATTTCCCCCCTTCAACTTAGCTCACAAGAATTGTCTTCCGTTTTCATTTTATGCTTTTGATCTAAACTCAATATGTAGTTAATGTCACCGAAAGGAAGGGAATGAATGAGGTGGGACTAATAGAATGCGATATGTATATATAAAAGTAGTTGAAATAGGACAGGGTATCATTTCTTGAAAATAATAAAGAACTGGAGAAACTGCTCAGCAGAGCAAGCTTAAAAGGGTGTTTTGTGGATATATATAAAAGTAGTGGATATATATAATGTGGATATATATAAAAGTAGTTGAAATAGGACAGGGTATCATTTCTTGAAAATAATAAAGAACTGGAGAAACTGCTCAGCAGAGCAAGCTTAAAGGGGTGTTTTGTGGAACTATGAAATAATAACGAAAAATTGTCAGAAGGGAATGTTTCCCAGAACCAAAGAAAGTCATAAAATTGTTTATTTTTCCGTTTTTAGAAGTTTTCTTAAGTTACACATCAATAATGACTCGCTTTCATAAAAGGGGCTTTCTGAAAACGGGATTTAGACGAACTTTATATTATTTTCTGTGTAATAAAAACATTTTGGGATTTCCATATACAAATTATGAAATATTAAGAGGTTTTTACTTTTTATTTTACTCATTTTGATGCAATAGCAAAAAAGTTATTCATGTTTCCGTGAAACAACCCAATAATTAATATAAGTTATACGCTCCCAAGTGCGGAGTTTTGTGGTACACTTTTTGGAAATTTAGTACCTAAAATGTTTAACTAAATGTATATCAGTGAACAGCTCTTGTTACTGGGAAGTGCGGCAAGCTAACTTTTCCTTATATTTTCTTATAATATAGGTATAATTTCAATGAAAAAAATTTAAAAAAACGCCTCAGATAGATGTCTGAGGACAAGTAAGGAAATATAAAGCAATGCGATGTTAAAAGAATCTGCTCATTTTCCTGTTTCAGCCTTATGAAAGAATTCCATCATCCTTTAAATCAATCCATTTTCCCCTCCTTAGCTATCGACCTTAAACGCAGATATTCACACTCACACACATAAATAAATATCTATGATGTTTATATGTCGAAAGACGTTAGAGCATTTAGATTTCAGACTGTCATTGCAACACTTGTCGCATGTCATTTAGAACATTCAAAGTTGAAAATTCTTAGACACACACTACGACAGAATAAACTTACACATACACACATACTCAGACAAAAGAGCATAAGGATTCAACAAAATAAACACACAAGAACACAAAGATTGCAAGGATGCTCAAAATGCACCCAGAATGATTATGGAGTAGCCATCAGACAACAACAATAACAGAGGGCTATAACTTCTTAACCAAGCCAAGAAGATGTTGTGGATTCGAGAGCAATCTTTTACACACACAGACAACTACACATAGACAAACTGCTTTGTGAGTATAGCCACCAAACACTTTGACAATAACAAGGACTATCGTTTGCACATACATGCATAAAACCAACATTATAGATATATGCTTACAAGCAAACATAAACACAAAAACACATAGATAGATAAAGTTAAAGAAGAGAGAAAGGATGTTAAGTTTTATTACTGAGCAGCGGTGTGGCATAAAAACAATGTTAAGTTTAATATAAACTAACACACATGCATTGATACGCGTGTAAATATCTTGTCTATATAAATAAATACATATATGTGAGTGTGTAAATATCTATAATAATTTTCCTTTAGCTTATATTGCTCGCGCTTATCCTGTCTTCTGCAAAACAGGATTTTTGATTGTTCCTCTAAAGCAAATTCCTCAGGGATATTAGAAGAGCAGAAACGCCAATTCGTGATGTTACTTTATATATCATGTTCCTTTTTTCTAGCTATATCTCTTTTCATTTTATTCTGAGTATAAAAATATATCCTTTTCCCTATGCAAGCCAATTCTCTTATCTTATATGTCTGTTCCAAAAAATTGCAATTATATACGATAGATGATAGAATGTTCAAAGTACTCGCGAGTGTGAATTTAAGTCAAAAATTATTGTCGATTTTCTCTTTCGACGTCTTTTGCGTCGCTCTAGAAGCTCGGTTGGGTAATTGCAATTGCAATGGCAAATAAGAGAGATTCTTTGAACAGGACTCTAGAACCAAAGCAGCCGAAGTGAAGTCAATTTCTGCAATTGTTCCTTTGGGATTACTGCAAATATGTGTTCTTGTTTAGAACATAAAACAAACGAAACGAAGCGAATGGATATATTTTTGATTCTAATGAAATTTGGCAGAAATATAAAATAGATGGGAATTTCAGAAAAAGCGGATTGCTTCAATTTCAATTTTATGAAATGAGGCCACATACAAGTATTTATGTATTTAATGCATTTAATTTTTTTTTATTAAACCAAGGAAGTAAAATTTTAAAGCATATCTTTACCTCAAGAGGAAGAAAACGACGAAAAATGCCTACAACCAATATAATGAGTTAAGCTCTCACGGAGTGTTCTGGAAAATAATGCATAATTAGTCCAAATGACTTCATATTTTCACATCTTTCGGCCAACAGATACTTACACTTGAATTTACACTCAATATACCATTTAATTTTTGCTTTTTTTCTGTTGTATACTAATTTTAAAATGTCTGGTTTCCAAATCATTTTGTTGTTCGCAAATTAATAGAATAAGATAAAAGTTATTTAAGGTTTGCCCAAAACAACCAATTAATTAAAGTAAATCATGCGCTACCAAGGACACCAATTCAAAATATTTTTGTTTTACTACTTCTTTGCAGTAGTAAAAAGGGTTTTCACGAACTTTTTGTAAAGGAAAGTCATTAACGATGATCTTTTCGAATAGAAAAGTCATCAACGATGATCTTTTCGAATAGAAAAGTCATCAGCGATGATCTTTTCGTATCGAGAAGTTATCAACTATGATCTTTTAGTATAGAAAAGTCATCAACGATGATCTATTCATATAGAAAAGTCATCAACGATGATCTTTTCGTAGAGAAAAGTCATCAACTATGATCTTTTAGTATAGAAAAGTCATCAACTGTGATCTTTTAGTATAGAAAAGTCATCAACTATGATCTTTTAGTATAGAAAAGTCATCAACTGTGATCTTTTCGTATAGAAAAGTCATCAACGATGATCTTTTCGTATGGAAAAGTCATCAACGATGAACTTTTCGTATAGGAAAGTCATGAACGATGTGCTTTTCGTATATAAATGTCATGAACGATGAGCTTTTCGTATAGAAAAGTCATCAACGATGAACTTTTCGTATAGAAAAGTCATCAACGATGAACTTTTCGTATAGAAAAGTCATCAACGATTATCTTTTCGTATAAAAAAAATCATCAACGATGATCTTTTCGTAGAGAAAAGTCATCAACGATGATCTTTTCGTATAGAAAAGCCATTAACGATGACCTTTTCGTATAGAAAAGTCATCAACTATGAGCTTTTCGTATAGAAAAGTCATCAACGACGACCTTTTCGTATAGAAAAGTCATCAACCATGACCTTTTCGTATAAAAAAGTCATCAACCATGACCTTTTCGTATAGAAAAGTCATCAAGATTATCTTTTCGTATAGAAAAGTCGTCAACGTTAGAAAAGTCATCAGCGATGCTTTTTCGTATAGAAAATTCATAAACGATGACCTTTTCGTATAGAAAAGTCATAAACGATGATCTTTTCATATAGAAAAGTCATCAATGATGAGCTTTTCGTATATAAAAGTCATCAACGATGAGCTTTTCGTATAGAAAAGTCATCAACGATGACCTTTTCGTATACAAAAAGTCATCAAAGATGATTTTTTCGTATAGAAAAGTCATCAACGATGATACTTTCTTACGGAAAAGTCATCAACGATGACCTTTTCTTACGGAAAAGTCATCAACGATGATCTTTTCGTATAGAAAAGTCATCAACGATAACTTTTCGTATAGAAAAGTCATCGTTGATGATCTTTTCGTATAGAAATTTAATCGTTGATGATCTTTTCGTATAGAAAATTCATCGTTGATGATCTTTTCGTATAGAAAAGTCATCGTTGATGATCTTTTCGTATAGAAAAGTCATCGTTGATGATCTTTTCGTATAGAAAAGTCATCGTTGATGATCTTTTCGTATAGAAAAGTCATCGTTGATGATCTTTTCGTATAGAAAAGTCAACGTTGATGATCTTTTCGTATAGAAAAGTCATCGTTGATTATCTTTTCGTATAGAAAAGTCATCGTTGATGATCTTTTCGATCTATTCATATAGAAAAGTCATCAACGATGATCTTTTCGTAGAGAAAAGTCATCAATTATGATCTTTTAGTATAGAAAAGTCATCAACTGTGATCTTTTAGTATAGAAAAGTCATCAACTATGATCTTTTAGTATAGAAAAGTCATCAACTGTGATCTTTTAGTATAGAAGAGTCATCAACGATGATCTTTTCGTATGGAAAAGTCATCAACGATGAACTTTTCGTATAGGAAAGTCATGAACGATGTGCTTTTCGTATATAAATGTCATGAACGATGAGCTTTTCGTATAGAAAAGTCATCAACGATGATCTTTTCGTATAGAAAAGTCATCGTTGATGATCTTTTCGTATAGAAAAGTTATCAACGATGATCTTTTCGTATAGATAAGTCGTCAATGATGGCAATTCTGTATAGAAAAATGCTCAAAGATGACCCTTTTGTATAGAACTGTACTAAAAAGTTTCCAAAACTCTTTATTTTGTTCAGTTTACTACAATATGGAAAAAGTTATTCAAGTTTTCTAGAAATAATCTATTAATTAATATCAGTCATACGCTCCCAAGGACCATATTCCGAAAGATAGTTAGTTAAGCATTAATTCGTGCTATAATTTCACAAGTTTTCCTATGCGTAAGTACAGGAGATTTTGACATTTCTATCTTTCGCAATTTCTATATTCTACAACTGTTTTATAAATATCAGGTGTTCTAAATGGCTGGTGGTGACCTGATAAATTCCTAGCGAATTTGTTATATTCTCCCTTCATTTCTTATTAAAGACACTTCATCTTTTTTTTTCTCCCATATGGAATTTTTATCATTTTTCCTCCCTGTTATATATCCATGAAAAATATCCTATAACTTTGGCATAAAAGACATGCGAACGAACTTAAATGTTATTTTTATGTTGCCATAAAAACATGTGTGAACTATTACGGGAAAAAGCATTCCACTGTACCTAGAATGGCCAACAACAGAAAAAGTTTGTCTTGTTACGAGTTTTCTGTTCGTTTTTTTCCTTTTGCGTCTGGTTAAGTTTTGCGCTGATCCAAGCAAAAACAATTGGCACTTTCAACTTGGTTATGAGGTTGGATGGAGTGGGGACTGGGTTTAGGGGGTAGTGCAGTAACACTTTTATGACATGGTCAAAAAGAAAGTAGTTTAATGCCATACCATTCCATGCCATCATGGCGTATGTAATAAAAAACAATAAGATTAAGCTAGCAAAGCTGTTGGTGAAAATAAATTTCAAAAAGTATTTAAAGAGAATTGAAATTTTAAACCACTTTGCCTTGAATAAATAGCTGAACAAAAACTCACGCACACATACCTATGCACATATATAATCGTTTTGACCCGTTGAGGATTTAAGGTCCAAACAGAGCAGAACAATACAATTGCCAGAGCCTTTGTTATGCCAATTGTATGCGGTCATTTGGGAGGTGCGCGTGTGTGTGCGGTAGTTTTTGGCCCTATTGCCTGAATGTTAAATGGCAGTATTAAAATACCATAAATAGTAAGTAATAACCGCAATAATACGGTCCAAAAATTATGGCAATCGGGCATTGGCAACAATAATAACAACAATTGCCGCAGCAGCAACAGCACCGGCAGAGATACAAGTGACACCGAACTTTGGCCAAAGCTGTGATGGCATTTTTGTTGTTGTTGTTGTTTCTGTTTCGGGTTGTTATTATTATTGTTATTATTATGTATATTTTTAATACCTGGCCATTATATTATTTATGGCGTAAACAAAATAACATAAGCACTTGTACACATTTATTCCGGGAAATATGTACATATGAGTATTTATGCAAATTATTTCACACACACACATACGTACATATTTACATACATTCCTGGAAATATTGCAGCATATTTTTGGCCTTAAGCTACAGTAGATCCACCCAACAGGTCATCGGTGTGCCATTCACAATAACCAAATAATCACTTGATGGCTTAAAAGTATAACGAAATGTATGCTGCAATATTTGTATATTAGGGAGGGATATAATGTAAAAAGATGGGAAAATTTTACATTTTAAATGGATTGCTGATTCTAGCTTTTAATTGCATTGAAGGGTTGGAGTGTTGCGGTGCTAATCCTTTTTGATTGACTCATTTTCTCAAATCGTCAGAAAAGTTATTCCCGTTTTACCATAATAACCCAGTAATTAATAGTAGTTATACGCACCCTGTACCCTAAGAGAAAAACCTTGAGTTATCTTAATTTATGTGATTTATGTGAAGCTATCCGCTTTCATTTATAGACTTATTACTTATTTGTTCATCTCTCATAAGTCCTATCTTCTGCTTATCTTCTTCAAGCTTAATATTGCAACAATTAAGTTTCTTTTTATGTGAATAATCTACATGTATAACAGATAAGAAGTTCTGAAGTCTATCAAATTAAAATAAAAAATAAAATAAATAAAAATTTAAATTTAAATTAAGAAGCTTTGTAGTCTTGAGCTCCTAATTTTTTTTGTTCCACTCATTTTCGTAGAGCAGCAAACAAATTAATCACAAGTTTACACAATTACATCGTAATTAATAGCAATCATACGCACCCGGTACCCCAAGCGAAAAACTTCACTTTCTGTACATTCCCTTTATATTTAAAGACGTCATCTGTGTTTCAGATATTTCTTCAATCGATCCACCCTAGTTTCTTCCACACGCACACACAACTGTATCTACGATGATATTTTCACACATACATACATACACGTATGTCTGGTTTGTACAAGTACTTTATTTTAAGGTTACCATATTAATTTAATCTCGTTATTGTTATATTAAAATATATTTTCTATAGATATGCCCAAAGAGATTTACTTGCAATCCTCTTGTAGGAGAGTAGTTAACAAGCAAAGGGTAGCTCATATACTCCCACACTCAGATGTGACAATAAAAAATCCCTTTTAACCAGGTTTCACTACTTCCTGTGCACATTTATTCCTATTCTATAGCTGGGAAATTGTAAAATATTGAAGTGAATGGCAACATATTACATACACATATATTAATATATGTATTCTTCTGTGTATGTGTGTGTGTTCTTGTAAACAGTTATTTAAGTAGCTTAAAGTTAAATTGTTAAATAAATATTTATGCTAGCGATGAACAACGAAAAACATAATCGAAAACAATAAAAGCAAATATTATTTGACAAGAAAAATAATAGAAAATTTGGGAAATTACATGCATGTCTATTTGTAAGGACTAGGAAATATATTTAGGGTGGAGGGAGTGGCATATTTTAAAAATTTTATATAAAGAAATTTAAAAATATCTGAACTAAATCTCATAAAACGCGATTCATATATTGGAGTAAGCTATGAATATATAAGACGATAGCTATGATTATTAACAATTTGTATATAAAATTATATATAAATAATATTGAAAATTTTTAATTCCGAAATATATTTAAAGAAATTTTCTTTACAATTTTTTCAAATATTTTGTAATGATTTTATTTATAATTTTTTCTTTAAATGGTTTCAGAGGTTCCAAATGTTTTTAGTTCACAGAATTTTTTTCCGATTGATTTTTGAGACATTTTTTTACAACTTGTCGAAATAACTAAAAAACTGAACTAAATCTCATAAAACGCGATTCACAAATATATTGGAATATTTTTTCAAAAATAAAGGCGAAAGAAAGTTAGGCTAATTAACAATTTCTATACAAAATTATATATAAATAATATTAAAAATATTTAATGCCGAAACATATTTAAATAAAAGTTCTTTACAAATTTATTTTTAAATTATTTCATAATAATTTTTGTTATTATTTTTTCTTTAAATAAATAGTTTGAGTAGTTGAGATGCCAAATGTTTTTATTTATTTATTTATTTATATGAATTACAATACAAAGTAAATTTATATTCTAATTATAAGGTCCAGGGAAAGGCCGGGTTACAAAGACCATATGGCTAAATTTTTACAGCGACAGACCAGAGCCTCTGGTGGGAATCGAACCCACGACCCCCAAACTCATAGGCGAGTACGCTACCAACTCACCTACTGGGGCGCTCCAAATGTTTTTAATTCACAGAATTTTATTAAAAAATGGTTACCTAATATCAGACATACGATTGCTATTTTTAAATAAACTTTTTTTTTACAAATTTGTGGAAATAACCAAAAAATTTAAATTCTCTGTCCTCGAATCGCATATTTTTAAATCTCCTAATTAAATCGTTTTACCGGTCATTTATAATAATATTTTCAAATACTTTTTCATTATACAAATACATTGAGGTATTTTGAGTCCAAATATTTGTAATTCACTGAATTTTTTAAATGGCCTTGAAGATACGTACCTTTTCCCGAAAGAATCGGTTAATTTATATCAGTCATACGCTCCATGGGACTAATAATAACAAAATTCTATTTTTCTACAATTTATTCGATCGTTCACTAAATTTTTCGTAAGATAAAAATTATTCAGGTTTTAAAGACTTAGATATTAAGCATACATCCGCGGTATATTGATTTTACGTTAATCATACACCAAATTATAAATAATAAAAAAGCGTGTGATTTAAAATCCTCAAAGAATTTTTTCATTTATAATGATTTTTTTGTTCTTTAAATAAATAAGTTCATGTGTTGAGATCCCAAGTATCTTTACATCACCAAACTTTATTCAATGACTTAGAAGTTATAAACTTTTCCTTAGATAACCAATTAATTAGTATCAGTCATACGCTCCATGGGATTTAATAATTAAATTATAATATAAAATATATCTCTGAATTATAATAGATTCTACAGTAATTTGTGATCATCGATCTATTTATATTTTGTCCAAAATAAATAACCTGAATTTCTGCAGTCCCATTTTTATTGGCTTGGGAGTTATTAACCTTTTCGTAAAACAACTGGTTAATTAATATCAGTCATACGCTCCGTGGGATAACATAATGTTAATCATATGCCATGGATGATAAAAATACAGCTTTACTTCAGTAGTCACAATGGAATATATTTTAAAAGTTCCAAAATCATTTCTTGACATAAAAATAAATAGTTTGAAGTGCTGAGTTCCCAAATATATTCAATATGTTGGAATTTATAAAATGGCTTAAGAGTTATTCCGATTTTCGTGAAAAAACTGGTTACTTAATATCAGTCATACGCTCCATGGGATTTGATAACAAAATTATATTTTTCTTTAATTTCATAGAGCTTTTCACTCACGTAGTTAAAAGAGAAAAGATATTAACGTTTTATAAAAAAAACTTGTAAATTTATATTAATCGTACTTCCAAGGTATAATCATATAATGATATACTGTTATTAATACGATATGCATTTTCGTATACAACTAATTTACTTCAGTAGTCAGTTTTTAAAGTTTCGAAGAAATTTCTGGTAATAAAATAGATTATATATAATATTATAATCATTCTTTTATTTATATTTTCTTCAAATAAATAGCTTAAAGTGCAGAATTCCAAATTAACTAGAATTTATTAAATCACTTCAGAGCTATTGATCTTTTTGTGAAACAAGTGGTTAATTCATATCAATCATTTGTATCACTCGTTTTCAAAAGATACGAATTATTAACGTTTCATAAAAATCTTGTTAATAATATAATAGAATGTTAATCATATGACAGGTTAATGAAAACACAACATTCTTTTGAATACATATTCTAATAAAATTTATTTATGTATATAGAGCAAAGCTTTATTTTGAATGAATTTTGATATAAGGAAATTTTTTAAAAGTTTTAAAAAATTGCATAAAATAAAATATATTTAAATATATTCAATTGTCATTTAAAATCCTCATTTTATTTATGCTTTCTCCAAATAAATAATTTGAAGTGCCGAGTTATCAATGATCTTTAATTCACTGTACTTTATTAAATAACTTAACTGATGTACTGAATCACATATGAGGCGCGGTTGCTTAGTCTAACGAAGATAGTTTTGCTCCGAATCGTCTCAAATTTTCACACAATATTTTTATGAGGTTCTCCATTCAAAAAATAAAAATAGTTTACAAACGTTACCCTCCTTAAGAGTTATTGCCATTTTCATGCAACAACTGATTAATTAATATCAGTCATAAGTTATTTTCTTTAATTTTTTCTATTGTTTTATTCACTTTTTTTAAAACGGAAAGTTATTAATATTCTATAAGAAACTTCGTTATTGGCATTATTCGTACTTCTAAGGAATAATAATATTCTTCATCATACGCCACGGGTGATAAGAATACGACTTTATTTTGAATCACATAATTAATATAAATCATACGCTCTCTGGGATCACTATTTAATTACAGATATTTTTGAACTGGTCGGGGTTTTTATACTGAACTTAATAAAAGCATGCATAAATAATTCACGTTTTACCAAAAAACTAGTTATTTAATAGTTATAATACGCTCCACGGGGTGGTATGTCGCTAATTATACGGTCCGCGGTTTTGTGATACATAGTTAATCATACGCCGAGAATAATACGATTTTATTTTCGTATGATTTTAGTGAATTATTATAATATTAAAAAAGTCATACGCTCCCTGGGATTGTTGTGATATAATTGGTGGTTTGTGATATAATATTAATCATATTTATTTATGTCACGAATACTTGAAATAATATCAAATTAATAGTCATAATCGAATAATGCTGATTTTTCCTGAATATTTTTATTCTGCAATATTGTGATATAATGGTAATTATACGCTCCGCTGTTTTTCCATATAAATTTAATAAAGTAAATAAATTTTAATCGAAAGTTTATAATAATTAATACAATTAATATAAAGAATAACATCACTGGTATATAAATTTAATATAATTATAAATTTTAATTAAAATTTATAATTATAATTAATAAAATTAATGTAAAGAATACCCTCCCTGAGAGCAATATTGAATTACAATTATTTTTGAAATTGTCAATGTAATGAAATCGAAATAATTATTCACAAATTGTTTAAGAAAACATGTTTAGTTAATATTATTCATACGCTCCGGTGTTTTGTCATATATTATTAATGATATCTTTTAAATAAAAAATTTTTCTGATATCTTTTGAGGAATATCTTATTTTTTATGAAGTTTTTCAATGAACGAATTCATCAAATAATTCCAATGTAATAGTCATAATAGAATACGAGTAATAATATTTTCTTCCACAATATATTTATTCTCCAATATGTGAAATCATGCGTATAAATTAAAGTAAACGTAATTAATATAAATCATACGCTCTCCTGAGAAGGCAAGTAGAGTTAGAAATAGAAACGACGGAGAAGTCATGAAATTAAATTAGATTATTAGCTTGTAATGAAACTCAATGGAACGCATTTGTAATGGCCCTATGTTCCATATTGGAACGACGGGAATAAATATATAGGAGTATACGCTCTCTGGGATCACAATTTCACGTTTTTCACGAATTTAGATAATTTATATAATTCATACGCTCCGATGTTATGTAAAATAAAATATATCTAACGCCTAGATTGATAAAATTATATTTTCATATAATTTTAATTATTTCTTTTGATGACTATCATATTCGTGAAGTTCAATGAAAGAATTCTTCCAAATGAATAGTCATAATTGAATTATGCTATTCTCTTCCAGAAAATTGCTACTCTGCAAATCGAAAATAACATAATTCTGTATTGATACTTTATTTGCTGAATATTTTTTCCTGAGAAAACATCTGCCTTTGAGTGCTGCCATGATAAAATAAACCAGACAGAGTTCTGTGCACCTACAATATTTTTTTTTGACATCACGTTAATCATTAGTGGAAAAGTGTATTTGCAATAAAACTTAATATTTCTCTGTAATGGGTACTAAATCCAAAAATACCACTCACCTTTGGTTATATGATTGTATTTAATAAGAAATGTCATGGCCATTTGTATGAAGTAAAGCAATTTGTCCTTATTCTTGTCCAACTCCTCTTGCTTTGTCCCCGCACAAATTTGCTCCTGCTTCGGTCACAAATGCTTAATATTGTTTAACATAATTACTAACAACATTACCGGATGTTTAAAAATAATGTCTCAATTTTGTCGTCTTCATTAACACTCTTGTTCACTTTCTCAAACACATATATACATACAGGTTGTACATGCCATGGACCGCACCACCCGAGTGACAGATTATCGTTTCATTAAGGAGGCAAATGGCGCCTTAACCATAACCAATGTAATGCTGGAAGACGATGGCAAATGGCAGTGTGAGGCAGAGAATACCAGACATTATACGGAGAATGCCAGACCGGTTAAATTGGTGGTTTTAGGTAAGCACAACAACAACAAAAACATCATAAACTTCTAGTATCAAAGAACAACAACAAGGACATTAAGATCATATAGTGTATTTGAGTTATAATTAATAAAGTCCCCTCAAAGTATACTTTAACTTGAAGAGAGTGCTTAAATTTTGTTGTCGAAATAAATTCCTAAAAGTATGCTATTAAAAATTTAACACAGGGTCACCCCAGTGTTAAATGAAGAAAAATTACTTAAGTCAAGTGGTTGATTTTTAAGTTTCAAAGTTTTCATAGCTTTCCTCTGTAATAATAAAGAGAGGTCATTAGCATTTTGTCAAGTTTTACTTGTCACAGTAACATAATAAAGTAAAATTCAACACAATAACACAAAATGAGAACTTAAACTTCCAGAGTGAGAAGAAAAGAGCTGTAGTTTTAATAAATTGAAGATTAACTTAAAGATGTCAATTAAGACAAATTAATAGTAATGAATAAAGTTTTCTAGAGGAAACCTACAAACCGGCTGAATAAAGGTTTCCAAAGGAAACAAGTAATTCGGCCTGGCAATTTAGCTTGGCTGAATGGAGTTTTGTGTAGGAGATGCAGCAATTCAGCTTGGCTGAATAATGATTTCCACGGGAAAACTTCTATTCAGCTTGGCTGAATAAAGATTTCCATATTCAGCCGGTCTGAATAAAGATTTCCATAGGAAAGCTTATATTCAGCCGGGCTGAATAAAGATTTCCATAGGAAAGCTTATATTCAGCCGGGCTGAATAAAGATTTCCATAGGAAAGCTTATATTCAGCCGGGCTGAATAAAGATTTCCATAGGAAAGCTTATATTCAGCCGGTCTGAATAAAGATTTCCATAGGAAAGCTTATATTCAGCCGGGCTGAATAAAGATTTCCATAGGAAAGCTTATATTCAGCCGGGCTGAATAAAGATTTCCATAGGAAAGCTTATATTCAGCCGGGCTGAATAAAGATTTCCATAGGAAAGCTTATATTCAGCCGGGCTGAATAAAGATTTCCATAGGAAAGCTTATATTCAGCCGGGCTGAATAAAGATTTCCATAGGAAAACTTCTATTCAGCCGGGCTGAATCAAGATTTCCATAGGAAAACTTCTATTCAGCCGGGCTGAATCAAGATTTTCATAGGAAAACTTCTATTCAGCCAGCTGAATCAAGATTTTCATAGGAAAACTTCTGTTCAGCCGGGCTGAATAAAGATTTCCGTAGGAAAACTTCTGTTCAGCCGGACTGAATAAAGATTTCCGTAGGAAAACTTCTGTTCACCCGGGCTGAATAAAGATTTCCATAGGAAAACTTCTGTTCAGCCGGGCTGAATAAATATTTCCATGGGAAAACTTCTATTCAGCCGGGCTGAATAAAGATTTCCATAGAAAAACTTCAATTCAGCCCGACTGAATAAGGATTTCTCTTGTAAAATACCAATTCAACCAGAGTGACTAACGATTTGTCTTGGAAAATAGACATTCAGCATGGTTTTATAGTGAATAATTATTCAGCATGGTTTATATTGGGATGAATAAAGTATTTTTTTTTATATTTATATCATACTTTTAGCCTATTTTGTTGTTAAAGTTTTCATGTATTAATTGTATTTATTTTCTCTCTCCTCAGATCGTCCTAAACCTCCATATTTACTTATTGATGGCCGTCGTTTGGATGCGGGTAATATTTTTGTTCCAGTCAAAGAGAATTCGGAACTGAATTTAGCTTGTGTCAGTGAGGGTGGCAACCCGAAACCCACGCTAACCTGGGAGGTTCTGCTCAGCCCTGGGGTAGATCGTCATGCTCAAAAGGTGTCGGCTGAAGTTCTGGAGTTGGAAGAAATTAAAAATGAAAAGGTAAAATTAGATATAAAATCACAGAAAATGCATATCAATGACCAAAATTAGTATTATAGCGATAGCTCCATGCGAAAGTACTCTATGTCGACTTTGAATGTTTTAAGGGATGCCGCATTATCTAATTCTAAATAGTCCAAGTTATCTTCAGTCAAAAATTGTGTTCATACGTCAACCCAATTATAGTCTAAAGTATGCAAAGTTAAGGGACATAGTATTCCCAAATTCTAATATATCTAGTTATGGTCAGCCAGAATTTGGTGGTAATCCCTTAACCCTATCATATGTTATTCACAAAACTGCATATGTCCTAAAGTTTTACGTTAATTTTGGAAATTCATAAAACTGTGATTGCTTCCCCAGAAAAACCACATGTTTCGACTTAGCATACTTTGAAATTGAGGTATTGATAAGGCATATGTCGCATAGCATACTTGTGTCTATAATTAATGTTAATCATACGATCCCAAGGACTTTATTTGAATTAATTATACGCTCTAGAGGAATTAGGACTGACTTAATAATTACATGTACAAAAAACGAGATTCTGATGTTGAAACGTAAATATTGTTCAGGAAAAAATCTTCAAAATTATCAAATAATTTTGTGCCAATTTTGCAAATCTGAGTCCATTAAGACTTCCCTAATAAATACATGTTTTTATCAGGGTTGTCTCGAAAACAGAAAACCATTCTTCTTAGCTGAATTTCCGAATTCATAACATTTTACAAAAAACGTTTTTTTAATACTTTCTACTGCAGTTAAGGATTATTTTTATTTTTAAATGTTGTCTTACAAAATTCCCTACGTCTTAAGCAATATATTTACTTTATCTTTATTCGGGTCAATATGTGTACCTTCTACATTTTCTTTTGTTCTCTTTGAACGGAAAAATTCCGAAAAATATCCTCTCATATCCTTGTACACATAAAATTTAACATTTTTGCAATTACATCCTTCCCTTGTTCCTTTGCTTTTTTGTTTTCTTCAAAGTTTTTTCCTCTCCATTTACATATTATACTCTTTTATATGGAAATTTATTGAACTATATTCGGTGTAATTTTTTTGCTTTTGTTAGCACAAAAAAGAGCGCTTTTAACAAAAGCAACAAATTTGTAACATTTTCCTAAACCACATCCTGTTATCACCCCAACCTGAAAACTTACTGATACCCGCGTCGAAGACGAACAACAACACAAAGCGGCGTTAAGCTAAAGCATTATCAACAAACGCTCAAATCAACAACGGGAGCATACATGCATTCACCAAAAGCAAACACCACCCACCGACTAACCCAAACCAAAACCGGTACCACCTACTTCCGGTGTAACCGCACATATCATGTAGCATCAACACCATAACAAAAGCCAGGCACGCACACAAATATCCACACACACATATACGCTGACACAGTCAATAACCGTTACAAGGCAAAAATAATACTGCTGACCAAGTAAAATATCCCAACACTACTTGCCTTTGTTCTCTAGACAGCCCCCTCCCCTCCAGCCCTTAGTATTCCCTGCCAACCCAAAGCAAAAATTCTCTTGCCTTTTTCGTCCAACCCTGCCAAGAGAGAATGGTGCTTTTCCTGGCACCCGAAAAAAGAAAAATGTTGGTATAAAAAGCACTCTATCCACTCCATTGTTATTGGTAACATACATCAACATCAAAATCTAATGGTTATACACCAAACCAGAGAGTAGAGAGAAAAACAATAGCAGGACCAACACCATTACCACCAGTAGCCGGAGCAGCTGAGTAGGATGCATCCATCCTTCAGCAGAGCAAAAACGGAGGCAAGAGACGAATTGAGCATTCAGTGCATCATGCATTATAATGGCTTAAAGCATAAAATAAACGATCGTAATAATGGTTATTTGGGACATGTAACTATTCATATATAAAACGCACACTCACACAATCCCCCCAAAAATGAATGAGAATGATTTAGATAGTAAAAATCACATACATAGATACAAACTCAAACCCATTTATGGATACGTATACAGACAAAGGTCCTTGAGAATTCTAGCTTTCGCAGATAAATGGGGTACTCATGATTATTACGCCTTTAATGAGTTCTTGGTGGGGATAATCAAAATTTACCAAAAATTTCCAATTTTAAATTATGATTTTTTAAAACACTATATAGTATTCCTCTTAAGCTAAGAAAATATATCCCTAAATTGCTAAGGATAACCATTACGATGTTAAAACGACTTACTTGTTCTTGTATTGTAATACATATTTACAAAATATAAGGCACCTAAAAATTGGCAATCAAATTTCAGTAAAGATGTGACCTTAAAGTATGCAATACTTTTTTCAATAACCAAATTGTCAAAAGAAATTTGAAAATTGTGAATGGATTTTTTAGGGGAATTTATATGTTTTTTGTAGTTTTTGAATTTGTTTCCCAATCTTCACAACCCTTGACCTTCTTTAAGGATTTTTTAGGGAAATTTATATATTATAGAGGCAGTCCTCCGCATTTTGATTTTTTTCCCAATCTTCATAAGCCTCGACATACTTCTAGCCTCCATTCCATTAAATTTGTAATAATATCCTAATACATAAGACTCAAAACTGTTTTAGTCGGAAAATAACATAAAAGTGGACAATAAATGTTCAACAAATTGATGGTCTTAACATGTGAGAAATACTTATTTCCATGAATTCAGCTAAAGTTGGTATTATAATAAAGCAATTAAGACATGCTAAATAATAACTTCCATTAGATAACCGCAATTCAAATCATGCTGAATACTAATTTACATTCAAAAATATCAATTCAGCTAAAGTTTTTAGTAGAAAACATTCAGCCATGCTAAATTAAGTATTGTATGTATAATATATATATTACAAAACATCAATTCAGCTAAGGTTATATTAGAAAATAGAAATTCAGCTAACATTTCCACTATATTTCTATTAAAAACTACAACTCAGGCCCCCTGAATGAGGGTTTCTGTAAAAAAATTCCATTCAGCTCGGCTGAATACTGTTTCTGTGTAATAAGTTATTAATAAAAACCCAGCTGAATACGGTTTTTATGAAATATTAAACAATTCCACTCGGAGAACCTTAAAGTAGACAATTAATTGTCTAAAAATCTGACGCCTTAATATATGCTATATACTATTTTCTATTAGAATACAGCAATTCAGTCCTGGCGAATACTAATTTCCATTAAAAACATAAATTCAGCTAAAGTTTCTGCTAGGAAACAAAACACAGTCCTACTGAATGAGCATGAACATGAAGTAGGATAACGTTGATTTTATACAACAGCAATTCAGCCATGCAGAATACTTATATCCATTAATAACATCAATTCAGCTAAACTTTCTACTAGAAAACATCAATTCTGCCATGTCAAGTGAAGTATTCCATAATATATATTATAAAACATCAATTCAGCTAAGATTTATTTTAAAATCACCAATTTAGCTAACATTTCTATTATATTTCTATTAAAAAGCACAACTCAGTCGCGCTGAATGAGGGTTTCTGTGAGAACAAGACTTTCACCTCTTCTGAATACTATGTCTGTAAAATAAATTATCGATAACAACCCAGCTGAATAGGATTTTAATAAAATATTAAAAAATTCAACCTGAGAGCCCAAAAATAAACAAAACTGACAATTGTCCACAAATCTGAGGCCAGAATATATTCTTTATACTAATTTCTACTGGAGAAAATCTAGAATACAGCAATTGTTACCTGCTGAATACCAATTTCCATTAGACAACATCAATTCAGCTAAAGTTTTTGACAGGAAACAGCAACTCAGTCCTACTGAATGAAGTCCTCCACACAAAAAAGGTATAAAACGTCAATTCAGCTAAGATTTAAATTAGAAAATAGCAATTTAGCTACAGTTTTTATAATATTTCTATAAAGAGCAAATATGTTGGAATTTCTATAGACAAAAATCTACTCAGCTCGTCTTAATACTGTTTCTGCAGAATTTGTCAATTAGACAAATTTTCGTTAAAAACATCTCTAAAGCTTCTATCAGAAAACCACAATTTTGCACTGCTGAATACCATCTTCCAATAACAAATCATCAATTCAGCTAAAGTTTCTACCAGAAAACAGCAATTTATCCCAGCTGAATAAAGTTCTCTATTTAAAAATTTTGCTCGACTACGTTTTTTATTCGAAAATTGCAATTCAGCTACGATTTCTAGTAAAACGAAATTTCAAACGCAACGAATGAGAGTTTCTATAAGAAAAAGGAACTCGGCTCTGTTGAATTATAATTTCCTTTAAAAAATATCAATTCAGCTAAAGTTTCTACTAGAAAACAGGCATTCAGCACTCCTGAATAGAGTTCTCAAAAGAAAGTATTAAAAAACATAATTTCAGCTAAGATTTCAATTAGAAAATAACAATTCAGCTACAATTTTTATTACATTTATATTAAAACTCAAATGTTTGTCCCATTGAATGAATGGTTCTGAAAGAAAAAATCAACGCAGCTCGGCCGAATACAGTTTTTTTAAGATATTATCAATTCCATCCATAGAATAAGCTGTCTATAAAATATTAAACCATTCAACATGAAGAGGCTAAACGTACGCAATAAATTTTCAACAAATCTGAGGGTTCAATTTATGCTGTATACAAATTTCCATTAGAAAACTTCGATTAAGCTTAAGTTTCTATTAGAAAACCACAATTCAGACCTGCTGAATACCAATATTCATTGAAAAATATCAGTTCAGTTAAAGTTTCTAATAGAAAACAGTCATTCAGCACTCCTGAATAGAGCCCTCAACAAAATGAGTTAGAAAACATTAATTCTGATACGATTTCTATAAGAAAATAATAATTCAGCTAAAATATGTGTTATATTTTTATTAAAACCTAAATTTAAATATTACTTTATGAATGTTTCTGACAGAAAAAAGCAACTCATCTCAGTTTTTTTATATAAGAAATTACCAATTTTTATAAAATATTAAACACTTTTTGGAGAAAACAGCAACTCCTTCCGAATAATATATTATTATAAGAAATCAGCAATACAATCCAAAATCCTAAAAGTAGGCAATGCATTAGACACAAATCGGAGCCTTATAAATTGAAATCGAAACTTTAGTCCCACTGAAAGAATGTTTCTGACAGAAAAAACCAACACAGTTCAGTTTTATTTATAAATTTTTTATTTAAAAAAATTGCAATTTTTTAAAAATAATAAACAATTTTGTAAGAATGCAGCTGAATTCGGTGTTTTTGTAAGAAATCAGAAATTAAAATCATCTGAATAATGCTTTATTATAATTCAACCTAAAGTCCTAAAAGTAGGCATAGCATTTCCAACAAAAATTTTAGCCGTAAAGTGTGCTATTATTTTTATACCCTACACCACACAGTGGTACAGGGTATTATAAGTTTGTTTCACGGCAGATGTTTGTAACACCTGAAAATAACACAGCTAGACCCACCTTAAAGTATACCGATCGACTCAGAATCACTAACTGAGTCGTTTTAACGATGTCTGTCCGTCTGTCCATGTAAAGTTGTTCGTCGACTACAGGTCGCAATTTCACTCCGATCGTTCTGAAATTTTGCAGTTTATAGCATTTCGCGGCTGTTAAGATCGCTATTGAATTTTGTTGAAATCGGTTCAGATTTAGATATAGCTCCCATATATATCTTTCGTCCGATTTGGCCCTTTAGTCCTATAGAAGCTGTATTTTACATCCGATCGTTTTGAAATTTAGAATGGTAAGATTTAGCTATAGCTCCCATATATATGTTTCGTCCGATTTGACCCTTTAGTCCTATAGAAGCTGTATTTTACATCTGATCGTTTTGAAATTTAGAATGGTAGAGTTTCTTGATCCATGAACCAACATTGCCGAATTTGAAGAAAATCGGTTAAGATTTAGCTATAGCTCCCATATATATGTTTCGTCCGATTTTGTTCTTTAGTCCTGTAGAAGCTGTATTTTACATCCAATCATTTTGAAATTTAGAAGGGTAGAGTTTCTTGATCCAGGAACCAACACTACCGAATTTGAAGAAAATCGGTCAAGATTTACCTATAGCTCCCATATACATGTTTCGTCCTATTTGGCAATTTAGTCCTATAAAAGCTGTATTTTATATCCAATCGTTTTGAAATTTAGAATGGTAGAGTTTCTTGATCCATGAACCAACATTGCCGAATTTGAAGAAAATCGGTTAGGATTTGTCTATAGCTCCCATATATATGTTTCGTCCGATTTTGCTCTTTAGTCCTGAATAAGCTGTATTTTACATCCAATCATTTTGAAATTTAGAATGGTAGAGTTTCTTGATCCATGAACCAACACTACCGAATTTGAAGAAAATCGGTTAAGATTTAGCTATAGCTCCCATATATATGTTTCGTCCGATTTGGCCCTTTAGTTCTATAGAAGCTGTATTTTACATCCAATCATTTTGAAATTTAGAATGGTAGAGTTTATTGATCCATGAACCAACACTACCGACTTTGAAGAAAATCGGTTAAGATTTAGCTATATCTCCCATATACATGTTTCGTCCGATTTGGCCTTTAGTCCTGTAGAAGCTGTATTTTACATCCAATCATTTTGAAATTTAGAATGGTAGAGTTTCTTGATCCATGAACCAACACTGCCGAATTTGAAGAAAATCGGTTAAGATTAAGCTATAGCTACCATATATATGTTTCGTCCGATTTGGCCCTTTAGTCCTATAAAAGCTGTATTTTACATCCAATCGTTTTGAAATTTAGAATGGTAGAGTTTCTTGATCCATGAACCAACACTACCGAATTTGAAGAAAATCGGTTAAGATTTAGCTATAGCTCCCATACATATGTTTCGTCCCATATATATGTTTCGTCCTATACCACACTGTGGTACAGGGTATTATTTAAGTATTAAATGTCCCAAAAGTAAATTTATGTAAACAATTTATACATGAATTACAAAATTTATATATCAGAGTTATTCAATATTACGAGAGTGGTGTAGGGTATTATATAGTCGGCACCGCCCGACTTTAGCCTTTCCTTACTGGTTTTAAATTACAATTCATCAATAGAAAGTGAAAAGTATCACTCCTGAGCAGATGATGAATGAAACCCAAAAATAGGCTATTAACTTGCAATAAATGTGAAGCTCTAATGTATTCAATAATTTTCATTCTTCACGAAATAATGTCAATCACTTTTTGGACTCAGCAAAATGTTATGGGCTTTAAAGTCGTTTTTTTTCTATGGGTTTTTTCCCACTTTTCCTGAGAATCCAGGCTTTAAGTTCTTTCAATGCCACTGAAACATTTGAACCCATTTTTCAACAAAGTTCGGGGATATTGAAAGATGTTTTTTGCAGTTGTTTGACAGGCGGGATTTTTTCCCCTTATTTTTTTTTTTATTTATTTCTTCATGCCATATTGGCTTTACTTTGTTTGAAGCCCAGGAATAACGAGCATTATCACACATTGAAGCAGACCCTGAAACCCATAAAAAAATGTGGGAGTTTCACACTCACGAGCATACTAACAAAAAGGCAGTTAGTCTGTCAGTCATATGTGAAAGGAAAATATATGGAGGAATGTTCCCCTCATACACTGACAAAAACGAATTTTCTTCCTCGTTCTCACACACAATTGTAAGAGTACCACATTTTTCATGCCAAGCGTTGGCATGCAAATAGTTAACATTACTGGAATTCACAGAGGGAGAGAGAGAGTTTTGAGCCGGACAGGAGGAGGGAGAAAAAAGAAACCAAAGAATTCACGCGAAGTCGCTCACACCAAGATTTTTATACCCTAAACCACACTGTGGTACAGGGTATTATTTTAAAAATACATATGAGCAATATCATTGTATGGGATTTTCTGAAGGAAAATAGCAATTCACCTCAGCTGAATTAAAAATTGTAGTTTTAAAAATAAATTCAGCTGATGTTTGTATTAAAAGGCAGCAATGTAGATAACATTGGGAAGGAGCTATTCAGCTAAATTAATTTGAAAAAAAAACAACAATTCAACCCAATTTTATACGAAAACACAAGCATTGTTAAATGCTTCTATTGGTAAACAACAATTCAGCTAGCATTTCTATTATGAAAAAACTTTCAAGATAGCTGAATGAGGTATTATGCGTAAAATCAATAATGTCTACCTCCTGAAGGAGGTAAGAAAGCATCATTTCAGATAATATTTCCCGTCTAATAAAGCGATTCAACCCAACAATATAGTTCTATTTTTCGAAAACATTAATTCAGCTACCATTTATATTACAAAACAGTAGTTCGGACCTGCTGAATGAGACTTTCTGTGGGGAAATAACAACTCGAAGCCCTGCTGAATAATATTTCTATGTATAATAGCACAACCACTTTTTTAGTATATATTGAATAATATTTTCTATAATAGCACAGCCACTTTTTTTAGTATATATTGATTCAGCTAAGATTTGCTTTAGAAAATGGAAATTCAGCAAAATGACTATTATTATTAGATAACTGCAATTCTGTTCAGCTAAATTAGGCATTTCGTACTAAAACACAAATTCAACTAAGCTGAATTAAGCTTTTTTCGTACTGAAACACAAATTCAGCTAAGCTGAATTAGTTTTTTATATTCAGTTCAGCTCAGCTGAATGAAGATTTATCTATGAATGTATGAAATTAACTCCAGTCCAGCTGAATAAGGTTAAACTTCACTGATACGTCAATCTTAAAAATTGGTATAAATGAAAGTGGGGCTTTGTAGCCCTAATTTATTTTAAATAAATCTAATTTTAATGGCGGAGTTGCTCTTATGTTTGTATTTCCAATTCGTTCAACTAAATGGATATATGAATATGAATATATTTTTGAAGTTTCCAAAATTTCAGAAATCGCTCATATATTTAAGCCAAAGTTCTGCAAACATTTTTGACTGTCAGTATCTGAATGCGATTGGTCGATTTCGGGGGGTAATATTTGCGGTTTCCACTTTAAAGATGTGTGTGGCATGTGCAACAAAAAGCGGGATATTGCCGAATGCTAACACCAAACGCCACTCTGAAAAGTGATGGAAAAACAATTTGTAAACTCTGTAATTTTTTTGCCACTTTGCAATATATCGCCGATGTTAACTTCGGTACTTCCTTTTCCGTTCAATCTTTCGCTCTTCATCAATGGAATTCGTTTTTTGTTGCTCTGACAGAGGAATATATGAAATTTACAACATTTCATTGAAGCGACTTTTTTACGATTTTTCCCTTTCATTGTATTGTTGTTTTTCTCTTTTGCAGGATAAAAATGCTTACAAAATTAATAGTGGCGCCAAAAGTGAAGCTCGCTTACCCGCCGTTTTTCGGGCTCATCACAATGCACGCATTTTATGCGTTATGGAGCATCCCACACTCAAGATCCGTCAGAATGCCTCACTGTTGTTGGATGTTCAATGTAAGTACCACCACCATCACCACCACCCCTACCACAACCATCATAACAATTCCCAACCAATATTTATACACTTCATGGCATCGTTCATCATCAGAGCCATTACATTATCCTTTTGCAACAAAGGATATTCGGCAAATAACGGATTGTTGCCAGCAATATTTTCAATAATAATTTTATCATAGCTATGCATCGATTTGTTGTAATAATGAAGGGGACGAGGATGAGAATAATGATTCCATATCCTATCTCCTTTGCTGTAATAAGTATAACATATAATAATAACCACAAATTTGGGGGGAAATTCGCAAAAGCGTAAATGTTATGATTGTTAAAGGATTGCACAAAATGTTAAGTGGAAAATTTTACAGATTCCAAGAAGAGTTATATGCTTTGTAATGGAAGGATAAACATGCAAATTTAATTAAATAATTTATTAGCGGAGCATGGAGGAGCAGCTGAAAAGCTAATAGTTGAATAGGAGGAAATTGGAAAATCAACGTCCACTTTGTGCGGAAATTCATTATCATATACAAACTTTGATATGCTGTTGAGTATTGGAATATATTAGGGAAATTTTAAAAGCATTAATGATAATTAACTTCTGTTTAGAAGATTCTCATTATAATTATTTCGCACGAGCGATTTTAGAAATAGCAGATTACTTCAGATTATGAATATACAAAAGCTCAAAGAACAAAATTAAAATACAAAAGTACAAAAAAAACAAAAATATTAATTTAAAAATATAAAAAATACAGATATAAAATAATAAAACTATTAAAATATAAAAAACACAAAAATGTAAAAATATTTAATTATAAAACTATAAAATTATACAAATATAAAAAAATATACAAATATAAAAATATACAAAAACATAATGTAAAAATATCAAAACATAAAACTGTAAAAAATAGATAAATATAACAATTAATTAATGTAAAAATATTAATATATAAAAATGTAAAAACATAAAAATATATAATATATATAAATATATAATAATAAAAAAATTAAAAATATATAAAAAATAAAAATATATATATGTATATAAAAATATAATAATAAAAAAATTTGCTTCTCATTGGACATGGCTGGTGTTTTGTATTAACTTTGGTTAACAATTGTTTTTGGAAGATTTTGGAGAAGTGTGGTTTCACAAACATTTCTCATTCGCTTGCGTGTTGAAGTCAACCATATAGAGCTCCGTATCTCCCATACAATTGCAGCAGAACTGTTGATAACGAGTGTCACGGCTCAGAAATCATGATCCAGTATGTGTGCTGCCAATTTTTTTAATACATATTTATACACCGCCATGTATAAAATACTTGTTTCTATAATAATATAGAAACAAAATGGTCTTCAAGCCGGGAGAGTATCCTAGTTAGAATCACAAAGATTTGCAGACCGAATAAAAGCAAGCAAGCAACATGATATATAAAAATATTAAAATATAGAATTATAAAAATATCTAGACATATGGTCTTTGTAACCCGGCTTTCCTGGGCCGTAAAATTAGAATATAAATTTACTTTGTATTGTAATTCATATAAATAAATAAAATAAATAAAAATATAAAAGTATAAAAATAAAAAAATATAAAAATATCAAAATATAAAAGAGTAAAAATATATAAATAATAATAATATATAAATATAAAAATATAAATAATAAAAATAAATATAAATAATAAAAATTTATAAATATAAAACCAGTAAGGAAAGGCAGAAAGTCGGGCGGGGCCGACTATATAATACCCTACACCTCCCTAACAATGCGATAAGGGTCATTGCCATAATAATTTGGAATAATTGGTATATTATCTAATTCTGAAACGATAATCGCTAAATTAAGCAATATTCGTTCCTAAATTGAGAAACATCTTTCTGGAAAATTTTAATGATCGGAAGTAGGAGGAACATATATACGGAGCTTTAATATAAACCTGAACCGATCTTCCCTGAATACTCATTCATGTAATAAGAAACCTCTTTCTGCCGAATTTAGCACTGATCGGATATAAAATACAGTTTTTATAGCGCTTACATGTCAAATCGGGGGTAACATATATATGCGTGTTATTTCTAAATCTAAACCGAGTTTCTCCGAATTTGGCAGTATTCCTTCATGTAGAAAGAAACCTCTTTTTGTCGACTTTCGCTCTGATCGGATATAAAATAACATTTTTACAGCGCTGACATGTCAAATCGGGGGTAAGTATATATGGGGGCTATATCTAAATCTGAACCGATTTCTTCCAAATTTAAAAGTGTTCATTCATATAATAGGAAACCTCTTTCTGACGAATTTCATACTGATCGGATAGAAAATACAGTTTTTACAGCGCTTACATGTGAAATCGGGGGTAACATATATATGGGGGCTATATCTAAATCCGAACCGATTTTCTCCGAATTTGGCAGAATTCCTTCATGTAATAAGAAACCTCTTTCTGCCGAATTTCGCACTGATCGGATATAAAATACAGTTTTTACAGCGCTTACATGTCAAATCGGGGGTAACAACTATATGGGGGCTATATCTAAATCTGAACCGATTTTAACCAAATTCAATAGGGATCGTCCTTGGGCCAAATAAAATATATGTGTAAAGTTTCGTCGAGATCGGACCATAATTGCGACCTGTACTTTGATTACAAGAATACATGCACAGACAGACGGACAGACGGACAGACAGACAGACGGACATAGCTAAATCAACTCAGAAAGTGATTCTAAGTCGATCGGTATAATAAACAATGGGTCTATTTCTTCTCCTTTTGGGTGTTACAAACAAATGCACAAAGTTATAATACCCTGTACCACAGTGTGGTGTAGGGTATAAACATAAAAATATAAAAACATAAAAATATATAAATATAAAAATATGAAAATATCAAAACATAAAAATATGATAATATAAAAAAAATAAAATAATAAAAATATATAAATAATAAAAATATATAAATATGAAAACATATAAATATCAAAATATAAATAAATAAAAATATACAAAATATAAAATTATGAAAATATAAAAATATAAAAATATCAAAATACAAAAATTTAAAAATATATAAATAAACAATATAGAAATTTTAAAATACAAATATAAAAAAATATATATAAAAATACAAAAATATAAAATTATAAAAATATAAAAATATAAAAATAAAAAAATATAAAAATATAAAAATATAAAAATATAAAAATAGAAAAATATAAAATTTTAAAATATAAAAATATATAAATAAATAAATATAAAAATATAGAAATTTTAAAATACAAATATAAAAATTTATAATAAAAAAATATAAAACAATACAAATTTAAAAATATAAAAATATAGAAATTTTAAAATACAAATATATAAATAAAAAATATAAAAAAACGTAAAAATATAAAAATGTTAAAGTATCAAAATATAAAAATATAGAATGTTTATAATACAAATATAAAAATATATAAATAAAAAATATAAAACTAATAAAAATATATAAATAATAAAAATATATAAATATGAAAACATATAAATATCAAAATATAAATAAATAAAAATATAAAAAATATAAAATTATGAAAATATAAAAGTATAATATATAATATAAAAATATCAAAATACAAAAATTTAAAAATATATAAATAAATAAATATAAATAAACAATATAGAAATTTTAAAATACAAATATAAAAAAATATAAATAAAAATACAAAAATATAAAAATATAAAAACATAAAAATATAAAAATATAAAAATAAAAAAATATAAAAATATAAAAATATAAAAATATAAAAATATAAAAATATAAAAATATAAAAATATAAAAATATAAAAATATAAAAATATAAAAATATAAAAATATAAAAATATAAAAATATAAAACTATAAAAATATAAAAATAGAAAGATATAAAATTTTAAAATATAAAAATATATAAATAAATAAATATAAAAATATAGAAATTTTAAAATACAAATATAAAAATTTATAAATAAAAAAATATAAAACAATACAAATTTAAAAATATAAAAATATAGAAATTTTAAAATAGAAATATATAAATAAAAAATATTAAAAAACATAAAAATATAAAAATATTAAAGTATCAAAATATAAAAATATAGAAAGTTTAAAATACAAATATAAAAATATATAAATAAAAAATATAAAACTAAAAATATAAGAAAACTTAAAAATATTAATAATTAAAAGTATCAAAATATAAAATTATAAAAATATAACAATACAAAAATGTAATATTATAAAATTATAAAAACTTTAAAATATAAAAACATAAAAATATAGAAATTTTAAAATACAAATATAAAAATATATAAATAAACAAATACAAAAAATATAAAAATATGAAAATATAAAAATATGAAAATATAGAAATATAAAAATATACAATTATAAACAAATGAAAATATAAATTAAAAAAAATATATAAAAACATATTCTGTAAAATGTAAATTCATGTAAAACTATTAAAATACTAAATATAACAAAATATAAAATTAAAAATATAAGAAAAAACTAAATATTTCAAAGTATAAATAAAAAAGTACTAAAATATAAAAAAATATTTAAAACATAAAAATTTAATAAGATAAAAATTTAAAAATTTTTAAAAGGGAAAAATATAAAAAAATTTAAAAATATCAAAATTTAAAATGCAAAAATTAACAAATACAAATTTAAAAATATAAACTCATAAATATATTAATATATAGAAATATATAAAATAATAGAAATATAATAATATAAGTACATACATACAAATATAAAAATATTAAAAAAAAACAATATAACAAATATAAAAATTACAATTTAAAAATGCAAGCGCGTTGAATACTAGTTTTTAGAGGAAGTCAGCAATTAAGCCCAGCTGAATAGATTTTTTCTTAGAAATCTGTTGTTCTGCTTGCATGAATGTGATTTTCTATATGAAATCCGCAGTTCAGCTCAGCTGAATGAGTTCTGAATTCATTAAAATGTCACTGAATTCAGATGATACTAATTAAATTCATTAATATGTCAGATGGATTGGGAATTTCTGAAAGAAAGCTGTAAATTATCCTGGCAGGATACAGCTATGTATAAAAAATTACATTTCAATTACATTCTGTTGAATAAAGAGTTTTTTATAAGAAGTCAGCAAATCAGCCCAGTTGAATATATATTTTTTCTTATGAAATCAGCTATTTAACAAGGACAAATGTGATTTTCTATATGAAAATGTCAATTCAGCCCAGCTGAATGAGGTTTAAGTTCATTAATAAGGCACTGAATTCAGCTTATGATAAAGAACTTCATGAATTTGAGAGCTGAATGAGTTTTCTGGAAGAAACCAGTAAGTTATCTACGCTGGATACAACTTTTTATAAGAAATTAACAAGTCGAGCCTGCGAAATGTGTTTTTTACAAGAAAACAGGAAATCAGCTCTGCTGAATATATATTTTTCTACGAAATCGGCTTTTAGGCTTGGATGAGTAGGCTTTGTTTTATAAGAAAGGAACAATTCGGCTCAGCTGAATATTTTTTCTAAGCAAACTGCTTTTCTGCTTGAATGAATGTGATTTTGTATATGAAAACGGCTGGAGTTAACACTCATGGAGTTAAAACTGAATGGAGTAACATTCATTAATAAGTAACTGAATCATCAATTCATGACTGCTGAATAAAATGTTTCTAAATGAAGTCACCAATATAGCCCAGCTGAATATATTTTTTCTATGAAATCAACTATTCACTTTGGATGAAGATGATTTTTTTTTATAAAAAACCACAATTCAGCCCAGCTGAATGAGGTTTGAGTTCATTAATATGACTAAATTCAGGTGACAATAATGAAATTCATGAATAAGTCCGCTGAATTTGGGTTTCTTACAGAAAACATTAAATTATCGCAATTAAGAAATCAACAATTCAAATAATAATGAATAAGAGTTTTTAAAGGATGTCATCAATTCAACTCAGCTGAATATATTTTTTCTAACGGCAATTCAGCAACGATGTATGATTTTAAAATTAATTAATAAGTTACTGCATAGAAAAAAATTTTGTCTTAAAATTAAAGATTTGCGCAAAAGACGCCCATTATCTTAGAAATAAGTAAATTTTGTGTTTAAAATTAAGAGAATCTACTTAATATTAATGAAATTATCTATATTTTAAGTACAAAATTAACTTATTTTAATGACTAAGGACGTCTTTGACGCGTTCCTTTAATTTTATGAATTTTTTTCAGTGTGAATTCAGTTGATGATAATAACAAATTTAGATTGTTTGTTAGGTTAGGTTGAATAGAGGAGACGTTTAAACGTTTCATGTCCATGGACATACACCTAAGCCAGTGGTTCGGCCTGTTGTGCGCAGAAGGTTTGTTGAATGGGGTTTTTTTTACAAGAAGTCAGCAATTCATCCCAGCTTAACCCATTACCATCTTCTGTCCCCATATGGGGACATCTATTTGAAGACATGTAACTATATGTACGATTAAAGACAATAAGTATGGACAAAGTTTTATGCCATTAAAAAGTGTCCCCATATAGACAAAGGGCGGTAATGGGTTAATATATTTTTTTTCAAAAAAAATCAGTTATTCGATTAGTGCGATTTCTTACTTATTAATATTTCAATTATCTATTATTTTGGGACCAACATTTGTTTCATTTAATCTACTTTTTAATGGCGGTATTGTTTCAGCCGAAGTCATTTCTTCTTGTCGCCATATTCATTCAAAATTCTAGCATATCTTCAGGCAGTCACTGAAATGAAATATATAAAATAGTATAGTTTTAGGATAACTTATTCTAGAAAGGGGACTATTGTGTCTTTAGAAAAAAGTTAAAGCAATCGTTCTCCCTTCTCCCAGTGTAAATTTAAATTTCCAAAATTTTTAATTTTTTTTGTCAACATTGCCAGCTAATATCTCTATCTCCCATTCAAACTATCAACTCCTGGCTAATGCAGTCAGTACTCCTCCAAAACGCGGCTAACTACCGTAACGTATCTTCTGCTATTGTCAGTCTGTTCTCGGCTCGTTTTCTATACACTTCATAAAGCACAAAGTCAAGAGTCGTTAAAGTGTCATTAGCCCGACAACAAACTCCCCAAGAACAGTCATAAAAAATGAATGTTAAAATGAAAGAATACATCGCCAGCAACAAGAACAAGAACAGCAACAACGTCAGGACCAAACTCAGAATTGCTAAACAATATTGGCAACCAACAACAACAGCAACAACAACGATGAAAAACAACACCAACAATAGGGCAATTGAGAATTCGTTCCCATTCTTTAGATTGTTAACGAAAAAATGCCGCCAAAGTCTCTTTTTTAGCCCCGGCCCGCCCCGCACTCTCCGCTATCGTCAAGAAGAAACTCCAAAGCCACTAAGGCTGTCAATTGATATAAACCTCAGCAAAATGGTGAAATGGAGAAAATAAAACCAATGTTGCAAAATGCATTTAGTGGAAAAGAATCAAATCGGAAGAATGGCAAAGCGGGCCAGAAAGAAAAGAAGTGCAGTGAAAAGAACTAACTCAAACCCAGCGTCAGCGCCAACCATCAGGAGTAGCATAAACAAAAGTTAAGCAATTTGAAAAGACAGGCGGAGGAGACATTCCCATAGAAAAAAAAACGAAAAAGAAACGGGAGCATAAACTATTTTTTTCCTTTCAATTCAAGCGCAGAGAAGAAAAAAGTATTCCTTAAGCCGGTTAAATGATGTGGAAAGAATTTTAAATTGAGATAAAAAATATAATGTTACTAGGAGGGGGTTGCAGAATGATTGCTTTAAAGAAATCTGGGGAGGGGGATTTAAGAAAAAAAACTATAGTATATTATACAAATTAGAAAAATATTTTATTTTTGTTTAGTTTCTCTATAATCCTGCTTACTTTCTTCACTGATCCTTCACTAAAAGTATGCAATGATTTCAATTTTACATTGATGCCTAACGCCCTTATTCATAAAAATTTACTGAAGGTTTGAAGAACGTTTTAACACTGCTAAAACGTTCCTCAAACCTTCTTTAACTTTTTATGAATTTGGGCCTAAATGTATGCTTTTAGTTTTATGAATAACTGAAAATCTCTGATAGAAAACTGAATATACAAATATAATAAAATATTAAGAGATAAAAATAAAAAAATTAAATAATAAAAATATAATAATAAAAAATATAAAAATATAGAAATATATAGAAATATAACAATATAACAATATAAAAATATAAAAATATAAAAATATAAAAATATAAAAATATAAAAATATAAAAATATAAAAATATAAAAATATAAAAATATAAAAATATAAAAATATAAAAATATAAAAATATAAAAATATAAAAATATAAAAATATAAAAATATAAAAATATAAAAATATAAAAATATTAAAAAAATATAAAAATATTAAAAAAATATAAAAATATTAAAAAAATATAAAAATATAAAAATATAAAAATATTAAAAATATAAAAATATATAAATATAAAAATATAAAAATATAAAAATATAAAAATTTAAAAATATAAAAATATAAAAATATAAAAATATAAAAATATAAAAATATAAAAATATAAAAATATAAAAATATAAAAATATAAAAATATAAAAATATAAAAATATAAAAATATAAAAATATAAAAATATAAAAATATAAAAATATAAAAATATAAAAATATAAAAATATAAAAATATAAAAATATAAAAATATAAAAATATAAAAATATAAAAATATAAAAATATAAAAATATAAAAATATAAAAATATAAAAATATAAAAATATAAAAATATAAAAATATAAAAATATAAAAATATAAAAATATAAAAATATGAAAATATAAAAATATAAAAATATAAAAATATAAAAATATAAAAATATAAAAATATAAAAATATAAAAATATAAAAATATAAAAATATAAAAATATAAAAATATAAAAATATAAAAATATAAAAGTATAAAAATATAAAAATTTGAAGGTATAAAAATATATAAATACAATAAATATAACAATATAAAAATATCAAAATATAAAAATAAAAGAATAAAAATATTAAAAACAAAAATATAATAGTATAAAAATATAGAAATATAAAAATATAAAAAATTAAAAATATAAAAAAATAAAAATTTTAAAAAAATTTAAATATAAAAGTACATAAAAAATATAAATATATAAAAATATAAATATATAAAAATATACATACCTATATAAAAATATAAAACTATAAAAATATAAAAATATAAAAATTTAAAAATATCAAAATATAAAAATAATAAAAAATAAATATACAGATATCTAAAAGTACAAAAATAAAAATTTGTAATATATAAAAAATAAAAATATTAAAATATAATAATACAAAAATATAAAAATATAAAAATTTACAAATATAAAAATACCAAAACATAAAAATATAAAGATATAAAAATAGAATATAACAACTTAAAAATATGAAATTATAAAAATAACAAATTAAAAAATATCAAAATATAAAAATACAAAAATATAAAGACATAAAAGTATAAAAATATACAAATTTAAAAATATGAAAACATAAAAATGAAGATATAAAAACATCAAAATATAAATATATAAAAATATAAAACAATACAAATATAAAAATGTAAAATCATAAAATTACAAAAAAATTAAAAATATATAAATATATTAAAATATAAAATATATTTATATATTTAAAAATTTAAATATATAAAAATATAAAAATTTTAAAATATATAAATATAAAAATATAAGGATAACAAAATATAAAATGAAAAAAATATGTAAAAATATTAAATTATTAAAAGCCTTATTCATAACAATTTGAAATTTAAATTGAGATAGAATATGATGTAGCCAGGAGGGGGGTTGCAAAATGTTTGCATTAAAGACATCTGGGGAGGGAGATTTAAGAAAAAACCTAAAGTACGAGTATATTATAAAAAATAATTTATTTTCTTTAGTTTTTTTATAATTCTGTTTACTTTCTTCATTGATCCAAAAAGTATGCAATGATTTTAATTTTACTTTGATGCCTAAATGTATGCTTTACATTTTGTGAATAACTTAAAATCTCTGATAGAAGCTAAACTGTGAAATTTGTGCTCCATTTTTTTTATTATTATTATAGAGCTCAATTCAATGTTCCAAATTTTGCCTTTTCTAAGTCTTTGGAATAGTTTCCCATTTCTCAAAACAATTAATTGGAACAAAAAAAGCAAGTATTTAGCTTTCTGCAAATACAGGGTTTTCCAACAAGAGGTGTTATTTTGAATCACCCGGTATTTCGGTAGCTGTCAATTTTGAAGCTTTTATTCTTTGAAATTTGACAAGTAGAAACTACGCCATTAATAAAAATGGAATGATACGCGATTCAACAACGCATTAAATTATTAAAATTCACTACAAAAATGGTGAAAATCTTGCAGTCACAGTTCGCAAAACTAAAGCATTTTTGGGTCGTCGTAAAGCACCTTGTCGAACCGCAATACAGAAATTGGTGGAAAAATTCGAGCTGTTGGGACAAGTTAGTGATGTGAAGAATAAAACCCGTGCACGTCGCTCAGGAACAACTGAGAATATTGCTGCTGTAGCCCAAAGTGTTGAAGAAAACCCAGGTTTGTCCATTCCTCGTCGTCATTACGTCATTACACGGTATCTTGCATAAAGACTTGGGTCTTAAGGCTTATAAAGTTCAGTTAACACAAGAACTCAAACAGGCCGATCATCAACAACATCGTGTCTTTGCTGATTGGGTCCTTGAAATGCATGAAAATGATCCGGAATTCCATGGAAAAATAATCTTGACTGATGAGGCCCATTTCCACCTCGCTGGCTATGTCAACAAGCAAAATTGTCGCTTCTGGGGCTCGGAAAACCCAATAGTTATTGTTGAGAAGCCTCTCCATCCTCAACGTGTGACTGTTTGGTGCGGTTTATGGTCCGGCAGGGTCATTGGACCTTACTTTTTCGAAAATGAGGTTGGATCAACAGTAACGGTGAATGGATTGCGCTATCGAGAGATGATTAATAATTTTTTATGCTCGGAGTTGGATGGTATCGATCTGGACAACGTTTACTTTCCACAAGACGGCGCTACGTGCCACACAAACTCTGTTACGGGAAAAGTTTCCGGACCGTGTTATCTCTCGAAGAGGTGATCACAATTGGCCACCGAGATCTTGTGATTTAACACCTTGCGACTTCTTCCTTTGAGGCCACGTGAAAGATAAGGTATACGCCAACAGCCCAGCGTCGATTCAAGACCTCAAAGATAGAATTGGTGAGGCTACCGAGGGCATAGGGCAGCCACTTTGCGATTTGGTTATGGAAAAATTGCATGAAAAGGATATGGTCCTGTAAGCGTGGTCATGGTGGCCATTTGGCTGATGTTGTTCTTCATTATTAACGGCATACCTTCCTCTTTATTATGAAATAAACATCCGATCATTTATCTCAAAAAATTGAATTTTTCTTTGAATACCAAAATAACACCTCTTGTTGGAAAACCCATTATCTTTGAATTGATTTTATGTTTTACAATTATCCTTAAAATATTCAACATAAAATTATTATTTTTAATTCTCATTATTTACTCTATTTTCACAAAACAAAATATATTTTCAAGTTTAAGTTAACCACTTTATATTTTACAATTAACCCTAAAAGTATTCAACATATAATGAATTTTTATTAATTCTTAATATATACTCAATTTTCATAAAATAAAATAAATTTAAAACGTTATGTTAACAACTGATTTAAAGAAGCAGCCTTTTGAATTGCAGCATATTCCTGAAAATAAATACGAGAATATATCGTCTTGGGTTTTAGAGTAAAATAAACTGCACCATAACTGTGAAATTTAAAGTCTATTTATGGTTGCCTCCATCCTCCTTATCCTCCTCCTTCCATATTATCCAATTCCATTGCCATAAATTGTAGTCAATTTTAAAATTCAGCTTCTTGTTTTTTGGAAGACTTCCTCTTCTATTTTCTCTTACGCCAACTTTGTATATTCATCATCATTCATATATAAATTCCTTTTCTGGCAAATTTCAACAACTTCTATAAGTTAAAGCAGAATTTATTCTCGATTATTTATAAACAAAAAGGAAACACAGTCTTCTAAGGCTTCCTACAAACAAAACAACACATTTTAACTGAAAATGTTAGTGTTGCTTTGCGTCTTCCACCTGCAAGGATTTTTTTTCCTGCAGTATTCCTTGTTAACATATTTGGTTGCTGTTACCAACAAGCAATGGAACATTCAAACAAAATTTACAATACTGATGAAAACTACAAAGTATAGCTACCGAGATGCCTTTCAGAGCCTTTTATTTTCGTTCTATACCTTTGAAGTGTTGCAAGTTTCTAGAGTGCTGCCCCATGAATATGGAGGAGGAACTTGTTTGCAAAAAAACTGGTAAAATAAATATTATTTATAGTAGAGCAACGGGTAAAAATACAAAATAAAAAACGAGCACAGAAACAAACTTCTAAGTAATTGTAGTTATTATGATGAGGTTGTAAATGTTATAAATATTCTTGCATACCTCAATTTGACAAAAACGATGGCAAAGTGTAGAGCAAAAAGAAACTTGTTTTCTGCAAAACACCGCCCAAGTGTATGCTATGAAAAAGATAGCATTTGGTGGAAAGTGGATTTTTTATGAAGATGTTGTTAGATCATAAAAGAATATATTCTAATGAAAGTGATGGAAAATAAAAGCCAAAGACAAATTGGGGGCATTACTCAGTGTCTTATACACTTCTGGGGAAACACATAGAAGAGGCAATACAGACGAAATAATTAAATTTAAATTATGTTTGCAATTAAACCAATATAAATATAAAGAGATTTAATAACTGCTGCATTGTAGCTTCAATTTAATAGTTTTTGTTTCTAAACTAGTTATTAACAGTACGATTCAAATAGTTTTTCTTTGCAAAAAGAGTATATAATTAGGCTTTAGAAAAATATAATAGATACTGCATACTTTAGGGGTTAATATGAAATATGATGAATAGTTTGAAGGTAATTGGAGACAAGAAAGTTCATGTTATTTTGATCGACATTTCAATTACTTTCAATGAAAGGCAATTACTGTAATTAACTGACAGCAAACTTTTAAAAGATTTTCACTAAAAGGTATTTGACAATTTTTTTCTATTATTTTCTTTTGAGATGAAATACATTTTCTTCACAGAAATTTAAATTTAATAAAGGCTTGATAATGCCTGGAGCTTTTTATAAAATATTTAAATTTTATTACAGACCTTTAAGACTTGTCAAACCAGATGATTCAAATAATTTGTTTGAGAAAATAGAGTATATAATGAGGCTGAAGAAAAGTAGGGCAGATATTGCATACCTTAAGGCTTCATATGAAATATGATGACTAGTTTAAAGGTAATTGGGGACAAGAAAATGGGTGTTCTATTTCAACCTTTCAGTTAATCGTTCTGCGAAATGAAAGACATAATTGGATAGAAATATGATGACTTGTTTAAAGGTAATTGGGTACAAGAAAATGCGTATTATATTTCGACCTTTCAGTTACTCATTCTGCAAAATGAAAGCCAATTACAAATAGTAAGAACAACGAATTAAAAAAAAATCACAATAAATCCTAATAATTTCTTATACTTGGAGGGAATATTTAAATTATAAAAAACCAGTAAGGAAAGGCTAAAGTCGGGCGGTGCCGACTATATAATACCCTACACCACTCTTGTAATATTGAATAACTCTGATATATAAATTTTGTAATTCATGTATAAATTGTTTACATAAATTTACTTTTGGGACATTTTATACTTAAATAATACCCTGTACCACAGTGTGGTGTAGGGTATAAAAACGATTGGATCTAAAGAGCCAAATCGGATGAAACATATATATGGGAGCTATAGCTAAATCTTAACCGATTTTCTTCAAATTCGGCAATGTTGGTTCATGGATCAAGAAACTCTACCATTCTAAATTTCAAAACGATCGGAGGTAAAATACAGCTTCTATAGGACTAAAGGACCAAATCGGACGAAAGATATATATGGGAGCTATATCTAAATCTGAACCGATTTTCTTCAAATTCGGCAATGTTGGTTCATGGATCAAGAAACTCTACCATTCTAAATTTCAAAACGATCGGATGTAAAATACAGCTTCTATAGGACTAAAGGACCAAATCGGACGAAAGATATATATGGGAGCTATAGCTAAATCTTAACCGATTTTATTCAAATTCGGCAATGTTGGTTCATGGATCAAGAAACTCTACCGTTCTAAATTTCAAAACGATCGCATGTAAAATACAGCTTCTATAGGACTAAAGGACCAAATCGGACGAAAGATATATATGGGAGCTATATCTAAATCTGAACCGATTTTCTTCAAATTCGGCAATGTTGGTTCATGGATCAAGAAACTCTACCATTCTAAATTTCAAAACGATCGGATGTAAAATACAGCTTCTATAGGACTAAAGGACCAAATCGGACGAAACATATATATGGGAGCTATAGCTAAATCTTAACCGATTTTCTTAAAATTCGGCAATGCTGGTTCATGGATCAAGAAACTCTACCGTTCTAAATTTCAAAACGATCGGATGTAAAATACAGCTTCTATAGGACTAAAGGACCAAATCGGACGAAAGATATATATGGGAGCTATATCTAAATCTGAACCGATTTTCTTCAAATTCGGCAATGTTGGTTCATGGATCAAGAAACTCTACCATTCTAAATTTCAAAACGATCGGATGTAAAATACAGCTTCTATAGGACTAAAGGACCAAATCGGACGAAAGATATATATGGGAGCTATATCTAAATCTTAACCGATATTCTTCAAATTCGGCAATGTTGGTTCATGGATCAAGAAACTCTACCGTTCTAAATTTCAAAACGATCGGATGTAAAATACAGCTTCTATAGGACTAAAGGACCAAATCGGACGAAAGATATATATGGGAGCTATATCTAAATCTTAACCGATTTTCTTCAAATTCGGCAGTGTTGGTTCATGGATCAAGAAACTCTACCATTCTAAATTTCAAAACGATCGGATGTAAAATACAGCTTCTATAGGACTAAAGGGCCAAATCGGACGAAAGATATATATGGGAGCTATATCTAAATCTGAACCGATTTCAACCAAATTCAATAGCGATCTTAACAGCCGCGAAATACTCTAAACTGCAAAATTTCAGAACGATCGGAGTGAAATTGCGACCTGTAGTCGACGAACAACTTTACATGGACAGACGGACGGACGGACGGACGGACAGACATCGTTAAATCGACTCAGCTAGTGATTCTGAGTCGATCGGTATGCTTTAAGGTGGGTCTAGCTGTGTTATTTTCAGGTGTTACAAACATCTGCCGTGAAACAAACTTATAATACCCTGTACCACAGAGTGGTGTAGGGTATAATTATATAGACTGAAAATATCAATTTATACCCTTAAATGTCCGCTCAATAGGACACATTTCTTCGCTTCAGAAGTAACATTTGCATTTCTAGTTTTCCCCATTTTATTCTTTCCTTTTTTAAGGCTATGGAATAGCCTCTATAAATACAATCCTTTTACCCAAATAATCTTATATTTATGATATTAAATACGAGTATTATCAAACAAAATTATTAGTGTGTCCGTTAAGAAAATTTAAAGATTAAAATGTTGAAATCGAAAATTTTGAAACAAAGGAAATTTTTGATTATGATGACCACATATCGATACCTCCATTCGTAACTATACCAAGTGCAAAAAGTAAGCTTTTCAGTAGAGGCGGTTAAAGTTTGATGATTTTTTTAAATTTGTTTGGAGTTCATTTGTAAAGGAAATTGAATGCTGTTTGAATAACTTTTGATTGGGTTGACGGATAAACACCAAATTTTGACTGAATATAAGTTGGAATATTTAGATGTTAAAAACGCAACCTGCCTAAAAACATGCTAAGTCGACTTAGCATGTTTTAGAATGGAGGTATCGATAATTGGATAGAATAACTTAAAATAAGAAGAACATTTGTAGGACATGTTATCGATATATCGCTTAGTTATGGAGTTGTCGTAGGCCAAAGTTGGAAAGGCACTAACTGGAAAATTAGGAAAACATTTACATCAATTTTTCAGTTATCAATAACAGCCTTATTATTCGATAACGTCAAAATAAGAAGAACAATTTCAGGACATGTTATACATATCACGCTCAGTTATTGTCTTATCGTTGATTAAAATTTGAAAAATTGATTTTTTCATTCCGAAATGAGATTTATCGAAACAAAATTCGATAAATTGTTTCGTTATCAATAACTGCCTTAGTAATCGATTTCTTTTCAACTGTATTAAAATCGAAACAAATTTCAATAACATTTTCAGTTATCGATAACTGCCTCAGTAATCGATAACCTCCATAGTTATCGATATCCAAGGCACCGCGATCATTTGTTCAGATTTGAATAAAATTCCTCAAAATAGGAAGAAAAATTGGTAGACATGTTATCGATATCTCACTAAGTTATGAAGTTATCGTAGGTTAAATTTAAAAAAAAAAATTTCTTTCCAATGGTGTACAAAATCGAAAGAAATTTCCATAACTTTTACAGTTGTCTATAATTGCCTTAGTAATCTATAACATCCATATTTGTCGATGTCATAGGCGATGCGATCTGTCCACATATGTATTAGGATAGAGCACCTTAAAATTAGAAGAAAAATATAAGAACATGTTATCGATATCTAGCTTAGTTATCGAGTTATCGTAGGTCAAAATATAAAAATGTTTTTTTTTTTTTCAAAAAAATTTTGATAACTTTTTAAGTTATCGATAACTACCTTAGTAATATATAGTCTCCATAGTTATCGATATGCGAGACGCTGTGATCTGACACATATTGGAATATAGTACCTCGAAATAAGACGTAGAATCGGTGGCCATTTTATCGATATCTCGCTTAGTTATGAAGTTATCGTAGGCCACAGTTGGAAAAATCGATATTTTCATTGTTCAATTATCATAACTTTTTCAGTTATCCATAATTGCCTTTCTAATATTTATCCTCCGCAGTTATATATATCCGAGACAATGCGATCAGACAACATACATGGATAGAGTACCTCAAAAGAAGAAGAAACATCGGTGGAATGTTATCGATATCTCGTTAATTTATCGTATCATCTTAGGTTAATTTTTGAAAAATGTTTTTTTTTTGCTTTTCAATGGGCTCACAATCTAAACAAATTTCTATAACTATTTCAGTTATCGATAACTGCCTTAGTAATCAATAACTTCCACTGTTCTCGATTGTGAAAACTCAATTAAAAAATTATTTGGATAGAGAACCTCAAAATAAGAAGGCTGTTATAGAGTTACTAATAACCTTCATAGTTATCGATTGTGGAAATTCGCTAAAAATTATGTGTGCTTCTTTTAAAGCAAAGAAATTTCTTTTATACAAATGAATTCAATAAAGTAATAATTATTATCAAATGCGCCTTCGATTTTGTTTCTCATTTCAATGGACACAAAATCAAAAGTTTGAAGAAAAATATCAAAACAAACTTCGATAATTTTTTCAGTTATCGATAAATGCCTTTGTAATCAATAATCACCATTGGTATCAATTGTGGAAAAATCTATAAAATTAAGTGTGTTTTTCTTTTAAATTCAAATATACTTGTATTCTACGAAAATCAATAAAATATAAATTTTTACAAAAATTCCAACGGAAACTAAAAAGGTAAAAAAATTATATAAAATTAAAAAAATCGTTTAAGGCTGAAAAACTTTAGTATGCACAGCCGGCTTTGTAATTAAAATACTTTAAAAAGTTAAAAAATAGATAACCAATTAGTTATCGGCTTATTTTTTTCATATAGAACTCATATGACAAAAATAAAGCAATATATTACAATTTTTTTAATTTTAATGTAGCGCTCGATAATTCGATAACTAAACGATATATCTACCTATAACATGGCCCCAATTTTATTTCTTATTGTAAGATCACCTCTCCAAAAATTTAGTCAGAACACATGCTGATTTTTTTTTCGATTTTGAACATTTTTCTTTTATTGGCACATCCTATTACTAAAACTCATCCAGTTACATATAATGTTGTCATGCAGAAAGAATACTACAGAGAGCACAAAAAACCCTTATGATAACAACAAGGACAACAACAATGGCAGGTCTAATCTATAAAAATCTCTATTAAATACTGGAAAATCCGTACTAATTGGCAACACTCAATATTTGATATAAACATTTGTGTTGGCAAACGAATAACCAACCACCTCAACATATGTGCATATAAGCATATCTACATATGTATGTATACATTTATGAAATAAATATATGTACGAGTGTTAACAAATTTGTTCATGTGTAATGTCTCTCTGTGTGTGAGATTTTTTTTTGCATTGCGTCTATGTGTAAACCACAATCTAACAAATCCTTTTGTTAGATTTTTTCCCTTTTTTTTATAGTTGATGTGGTTGTTGTTGTTAGTGTTTTGTGTTATTTCTATTAATACTCTAACAATCAAAGCTAATAATTCCATACTCATACAGAGGCGGACAGACAGGCAGACATGGACAGGACAGTCGTAGACAGCCATAGACCGAGAGACAAAGAGACAGACAGGCAAACTGGAGAGAAAGGAGTACGTACTCATTGCTATGGAAGTATTACACAAACATATTCTCTATTTTCTATGGTAGATGTATGTGTTTGTTTGAGTGTTTGTATTAGTGACCACAAAAAAGGATCTACATTTTACCCACAACCATAACAATGTGATGACCAATCAAAGGTTTACAGCTTTATTCGAGGACATAATATGCCTTGTATGGGAGGAACATACTGTCTGGTAACTAAAGAGATACGATTTTCGCAAAAAACTAAATCAGAGAAAACAATCACCAAATGTTGTCTAAAATAGCCCTTTTCGAACAAATTAAAAAATAGTCCCTATGTTGACATGGTCTTTTTTATGGGCCCGTGATTGGTATTGTTAGTTTTTCAATATATATAAAATCTTTATGAAAGCAGGAAATATTAAACCAAAAATATGCATTTAGACTCATTTGTTTACCTTACGTTTCTTTGAGTCTCATAACACAGTTTTATACATAGGAAGTGCATTGTAACATATACCCAAATATGTCATGAAAATACATCAAAAATGAAGAGAATTTTATAGTTAGAATTGACAGCTCCACTTCGGCAACTTTAAATAGCTTTAAGGCTGTGTTAAACAAACGTAACTTCATTCGAAAATAGGTGCATACGATTTGTCAACGAAAACGTAACGTTAACGGACGGAAAAACCCGCTGAAATTAGATTTGAACGATACTTTTACATTCATTCGCAAACAGCAGATAAAAACGTGAGGTTGTGATGCCAATAAAATCACTAAAACAATGAAAAATAAGACATTTATGCGAAACCTTTGTAATACATTGAAAAAATAAGATATAACATTTTACAATAAGTGAAATATATACTCGTACAAAGAAAAATAAAGTTGTTGATATTTTAATTGTGAGAGAGACTGAGTAATGATCGTGCGAAGTGTGTTGGTAACGGTAACGTTAAATTTATGTTAAGTTTTCCTTTGACTAATCCAGCCTTAAGTCCCCAAACATTAAAGACGTATTGCCCCTGTAGAGTCAAAGACCATCTAGTACTTATACACCGCAAAGGCCTTTGGAGAATTACATTTGCATAAAAACGTACGCGAAATTGAATATTCCCTCATCTTGTGGGAAAAATGTGCAAATTCACTGGGACGTCTAATTACTAGATGGTCTTTGGTAGCGTAACGAATTAGTTGATTCAAGGCTAAGTTACGCAAACATAGCCTTAACGCCTCCGTAGCGTAACGAATCAGCGGATTCTATCTGACATATGGAAATCAGTGTAAACCATTAGCCACTGAAAACGTGCATTTGAAAACAAAATCAGCAAAACAACAAAAAGAAAAGATATTTATGAAAAACTTTTGAAATGGAGTGATAAATAAGTAATAGAATTTTGAAATAAGAGCAAGAAATAATAAAATAAAATAAAGATGTTACAATGTTTGTTGTGAATGTCTGAGTCATATGGTACGTAATTGAAGTATTGAGTAATTGCTCCAGCGGGAAACGTTACATCTGCCCTTAAGTTAAGTCACTGTTTCGTTTGTCTAACCCGGCCTTCAGTCTGAAATATAAAATCTGTGTAAACGATTAGCCATCGAAAACGAACGGCTGCACCTGCACAAATTTGATTTGGACGGTACGTTTACGTGTATTTGCCAACAAAATCAGCAAAACAATGAAAAATGAGGATATTTATGCAAATCTTTTGAAATGGAATAATAAATAAGTAATAAAATGTTGAAATAAGAGCAGAAAAATATAAAATAAAATAAGATGTTATAATTTTTGTTGTGAATGTCTGAGTCATATGGCACGCTTTTCAAGTTTTGGGCAATTGCTCCGGCGGGCAACGTTACGGCTGCGCTTAAGTTAAGTTACGGTTTCGTTTGCCTAACCCGGTCTTATGTAGTTTAACACAACGTTACCACTGGGGATAATCTACTTTGAAATCTATTCGATTATTTTTATCAGTATGTAACGTTAATCCTGAAATTAAATGCCGAACTTGTCTGTCATTGCCAACAAATGAAAATGTTCGACTATACTTCATAGTAGATTATCTTGTAGTGGAAACATAGTTTAAGACTTAACGATTTAACCCTATGGCCAACAATCAAAAAATATACGTCAGACAATGACCGGGTATCCGGGTATAGTCTTATTTTTATTATTTGCCAAAATCATTTAAATTAGATATGAAACGGTAGATTTTCTTCATAGTCATCAGAAAATGTTTTTTAGATGGACGGTTAGAAAGAGAGTTTGGCCCATATATTTTGGCCTTAGCCTTCAACTTCTGACAATACCATTTTCCATTAGTTTAGCAGTTTCGAGGATATTATACAAAATATTACAAAAAACCTTTTTTTAAGTAACTATTAAATAAAAACTCATAAAAACATCTAACAAGGCACAATTGTATTTTTTTAATAATTTTAACTAAAGTCTGAACTATCTTGAATAAAATGAGCCTATTTCGAAAAAAGTCGATGCAATATCCAACAAGTAAAGACGGATTAAGTTCGGCCATGCCGAGTCTTATCTATCCTCCACCATGGATCGCATGTGAGTGGTTTCGGGTATAAATAAACCCATCATTATACCAAATTTCAGCCCAATTCTTTGAAATTTTAGGTTTTTGTGGCTTTAAGAATTCAAATCTAGGGGGAGCTTTGAATGGGAGCTATATCAAAACTTGGACCTATGACTACCGTTGTTCGTGTAAAGGATTCCGGTTATAAATAAACCCCAGTTACTAATTTTCAGCTCGATCAGTTGAGATTTGTGGTCTCCATGACAATAAGAAAACAAATCGGGGAGATGCTATATATGGGAGCTATATCAAAAAGGACCGCTAGGATTAAGAATATATACACTTTATGGGGACTAACATCAATATTTAGAGGTGTTAAAACCGGAGTGACAAAATGGTGAAGTGTGAAGTGTATACAAAGTTGTAGCTAATTTAGCAGGGTTTCAATTTCATAACATTCTTATCGATGTAAACCTGACGAGTATTTTGGCGGTTTTTGATTTCTAACAAGAGAATATCTGCATTAAAACAGAAACCCAAGAGCAAATTTTGTTTCTGTCAACCTGACCAATGAAAATTTTTTTATATTGAATAAATATCGTTCTCATTGGACAATAGGTCCGGTGTGAGAACAGCTCGTTAGATTTAATTATGTTTAAAAACATGTAAGAAAGTTCAGTCGGGTATGCCGACTTATGGATACCCTCACCTTGAGTCCCAAAAAAATAATAATAAATTTATTTATTTTTTGTTTTAATTATATTATTATCAATTTAAAGTGCATTTAATAACATTAAAGAATATACTTTTGGTGAAAAATGGTCCATTTGTGTGGGAGGTACCAAAAGGAGCGTGGCAATAATTCCCATTTGCACTGTATTGTAGGTACTATTAAACCATTACACTGTACAAAATTTCATGTCTTTGTATGCACTGGTAATAAAGTAACTTTTGGTTCAAAATTGTCCATTTGTGTGGGAGGTAACAGAAGGGGCGTGGTAGGTTTAGGTTTAGGTTTAGGTTAGGGTGGCAGCCGTATTTTTTTACAAGCTCACATAGACCAGTTTAGGTCCCTAGTGTTACCACGGGCTGAAATGCCCCTCATCGAAACCAACCTGTTTGATATATAAATTTATCGATAGTACGAATATCAGTACTGGAAAGATCTGTTAGGCTGCCTAAAAAGGCCGACCCCAGTATATCCAGTCGTCGTTTACTCAAAGCGGGACAGTCGCAAAGCAAGTGCTCAATGCTCTCCACTTCTTCCTCATCTCCACAGCTTCGGTAGAAGTCATTGGAGTCAATACCCAATCTTTTGGCGTGTTCGCCGATCAAGCAGTGTCCCGTCAGAACCTGTACTAACGTAGACAATCGTTTCCTCTCTAGTGCGAGGAGATATTTTGACCTTCTCAGGTCATACCTTGGCCAGATTTGTCTAGCTACCCTGCAGGTGCCGATTTCTGTCCATCTATCGTTGGACTGCCTGATTGCCTCTTGCCTAAGCCAAAGCTTGCACGTGGATAGTGGCGCACCAATATATGCAAATTCTTCGAGAATTTGTAATGTCGTCCCTTTCCTAGCAAGTTCATCGGCTTTGCAGTTCCCCGGGATATCCCTATGCCCAGGCACCCATATGAGGTGTATATTAAACTGCTCAGCCATCTCGTTAAGAGATCTGCGGCAGTCGAGGGCTGTTTGTGAATTTAGGGATGTTGCCTCCAGAGAATTGATGGCAGCCTGGCTGTCCGAGTAAATGACAACGCCATTGTTGGTTACTATGTTGCGACTCAGCCACTTGGCGACTTCCCATATTGCCATTATTTCGGCTTGATAGACACTGCAGGTATCTGGTAGTCTGTGAGCTATATCCAGACTAAGTTCTTCACAGTGTACTCCGAAGCCAACCTTTTCATCAAGCTTCGAACCATCCGTGTAAAAGTGGAGATGGTTTATATTACCTGGTATTCTGCCGACCCATTCATCTCTGGCGGGAATCATAGTGATGTAATTTCTCTCGAAGGTGTACACTGTTGGTATATAGTCCACTCGGTCGGTTACCATAGCACTACACTTTGATATCCTCATGTGACCATAGTTCTTGTACCTCCACATTGATAGGCAGTTTAATCTTATTGCCGCTTTGGTTGCAACTTCTCTCGCCACAATATTAATCGGCAGTATATGGAGTAGGGCTTGTAGAGACTCGGTCGCTGTTGTCCTTAAGGCTCCGCTTATGCTCAGGCAGGCAGTCCTCTGAACCTTTGTTAGTAGGTTGGTAATGGTTAGTTTGTCAGTTGCCGTCCACCATACCACAATACCGTATAACAGTATTGGACGAACTACTGCTATATATATCCAGTGGACGATTTTAGGAGAGAGTCCCCACCGCGACCCTACAGCCTTTTTGCAGGAATATAAGGCGACGTTGGCCTTCCTTACACGTTCCAATACGTTAAGTCTAAATAACATTTTCCTATCTAGAATTATTCCTAAAAATTTTGCACTTTCAGAAAAGACTAGATCTGTTCCATTTATCCGAGGTGGAGGGTCCACATGTGGGACATTATTCATCCTAGTAAAGAGAACCAATTCTGTCTTGTTGGGGTTAACGCCCAAACCGCAGCTTCTGGCCCATCTAGCCAACTTGTTCAGAGCCACCTGTAGGATGTCTCTGAGGACGTTTACGAATTTGCCACTCACTGCGATTGCCACGTCGTCCGCATATGCCACGACCTTGCAGCCACAACGTTCTAGATCTAGCAGGATTTCATTCACCGCTAGGTTCCAAATTAGTGGAGACAATACTCCTCCTTGCGGGGTCCCTCTGTTTACATACCTTGTTAGAGTTGTGGACCCTAGACATGCTGTTATGCGTCTTCTGGTGAGCAGACTTTGAATTAGTCTAATCAAACTAGTGTTAACTTTTAGATGTGAGAGTGCCGCAATTACCGCATCGGAATGAATGTTGTTAAAAGCCCCTTCTATGTCAAGAAATGCCACCATGGTGAATTCCTTGAAATGCAGGGACGATTCGATAGTGCTCACAAGTTCGTGCAGGGCTGATTCAGTAGACTTGCCCTTGTTGTAAGCATGTTGGTTCCCCGACAGGAGTTTTGTATCCAGGTTTTCCCTAATGAAATGATCTAAAAGTCTTTCCAGACCTTTCAATAAGAACGAGGATAGGCTAATTGGTCTGAAGTCTTTTGGCCTAGTGTGTGATATCTTTCCCGCTTTAGGTATGAATACCACTTTGGTATCCCTCCATCGATTCGGGACGTATGAAAGCCTGATACAGCCTACATAAATTTTCTCCAGCCAGGGGATAATGTACTTTAACATTTTCTGCATTTCTGCTGGAGTGATGCCATCTGGTCCAGGTGACTTGAAGGGCTCAAAGCTGTTAATAGCCCAGCTTATTCTGGATCTCTCAGTCAAGAAGCTAGCGACGCTCGCAGTCCACTCGCACTCTTGTTGGTCCTGCTGATCCTCGGGTTCTGTTATAGAGTTCCCCGGGAAATGTGTGTCGAGCAGTACATTGAGCGACTGCTCGCTGTTTTTGGTCCAGTTATTTGCCTCATCCTGTAAATATCCCACTGCACAGGGTGAAGAAGATAATATCTTCCTCAGCCTAGCGGCGTCGGAGACCTTTTCCACTTCACCACAGAAGGTATACCAAGAGCGCCTTTGCGCCTTTCTAAGCTCCTTCTTATAGATCTTGAGTTGCTCTTTATAGGCATCCCAATCATTAGCGACCCCAGTAGATTTAGCCTTATTGAATAGCTTGTTGCAGGTCTTTTTCATAGCCGTTAGCTCAGAAGTCCACCATTGGGGTTTAGTTTTTCCCTTGTACCTTGTTTTTGGACAGGCTTCTTCAAGGGATCTATTGAATGATATGGTGATATGATCGACCAGATTATCCAAACCGGCTTTGTCATTCGGTTCGTACGGAAGTTTAGAGTTGAGGACTTTCTTGAAATTCTTCTCATACAGATGCCACTTTGTCTTCCTTACATTTCTGTGGACGGCGGGTTTAGGCGCTTTTTCCGCGAGTTTGAACTCAATATAATGATGATCTGAGAATGAGTGGTCGTCCAGTACATTCCACCCAATAATTTTGTCTGACAGCCGGTCAGTAGCAAACGTTACGTCGAGTACCTCTTGTCTGTCTTTAATTGTGAAGGTCGGTTTATTACCTATGTTACAAATACTAAGATTGGTAGTTAGAATAAAGTCAAGAAGCGAATCACCCCTATTGTTTATATCCGTACTACCCCAGATAGTATGATGAGCGTTCGTGTCTGCGCCAATAATCAGCTCGAGCTCGTCAGACGTTGCTTCTTCTACTACTTCCCTGAATAGAGCAGTCGGTACTACAGATTCATAAGGCAAGTAGCTGGAGACCACCCAATATATGCGATTACCGATCTCCAGGCTAGCAGCTGTTTGGTCTTTACCACTTAAATTAGTCAGGAGAAAGATACTTAGATCTTTCCTGGCCAAAATGCAGGTTCTTGGAGTGCCTTCACAGTTGGCCACAAGCAGTTTAAAGTTGGGTGTCCTAATACCGCACACCCTTCCTCCCACTACGTAGGGCTCCTGTATCAGGACGATGTCTACTGCGCCTGTGGACAGGCGCAGCAATAGAGCCGCTGAGGCTGCTTTAGCGTGATGGAGGTTAATCTGTAGAATTCTTACCATCATTGGTAATTGACAGATTAACATCCACCCCAACAAGGGTGTTATCGAACTCTTCGTCCGTATCGTCGAGAAGCATGTCCCCTCCAGATGCGTCAAAGAGTCCGGAGACTCCCCTCAGCCCCTCTGTGTCAGAAGTAGAGCTTTCGTCCTCAGAGTAGGACGTTACAGATCTTCTGTTAGAGTTGGAGTCACCAGAAATAATAGGCGTGGCTACCTCCGCACTTACAGAAAGTGCCACGGTGGACGACTCACCTTCTGCAGTGGGAGCTATATCCTGCTTGTATATCTTCAAGATTATAGTCTCGAAGCCATATTGTAGGGTTGCACTCGCACTTTGTATATGGGAGGTGGATTCAGCGTTTAGGATAAGATTGACCTGCCGCTTTTTACCATCCGCCTCACCCACCTTGCTGATTCTCCAATTATGGGCCGGCAGACCAGGATTGGAATCTTTTATTATTTCTAAGATGTCAGCCGGGTTGGAGGGCTCTTCTGTAACCCAGGTGATGGCTCTAGGGTGACTAGGGATGTTGTTTTTTTCGACAACATCCAACTGGGCACCCGGCCACACCTCACCCGCTCGACTCAGAGCAGCCTTATAAAGGTCTACTGATCTGGCATCACCGAAATATAAGAGCTTTACTCTCCCCTGATGCCATCCTGCATCGTTGCAGATTGGTGGTTTGCCCGGCATTTCTCTACGGACATCGAGGTAATGAGCCATAATAGCTGATTGTACATGACTCCATTTGTCCTTGAGGATGGATCCATCCTCACTACTTCTGTCTATAACAGCCATCACTAGACTCTCCTTCGCCACTTCATTGAAGGGCTTGGTGAGTGTCCTGTTGATGGTGACATTAGGGCCTCTTGCCTTTTTCGAAGGCAGGGGTTCATCAGGTGATCTGATTCGTTTTACTTTATTAGCCGTTAACACAGCTGAATTTGTGGCTCTTTCAGCCGACTCATTGGCCTTAGAAGCATCTATGACGCCTTTAGCCCAGGTAAGTGACTCTTTTTGTTTTTCGGTAAGAGCCGAAACCTCAACAGCCTCCAACTTCGTCAAAACTCTGAGCGCTACACGATGCTCATTGTGCTTCCGTTTTGACGGTCGGACATGACGTTTTCCCCTCACCGCACCACCTGTTGTGAGTACTTGGGGGAGATTTTCACCATTTTTGGTGTGGTCGGCTTTGGCCAAGACCAGCGGACGGACAGTCGGACGATTGGGGAACCGCGCTCCATCGGAACACGAAGGCATCCCCGTCAAGAGAATTTATTTTAATTTTGTCTGTATTAGACCGTAATAGGTACTACGATGTAGGCCTTACAGACTTTGTACAGATTTTTGCTATTGCGTAATAGGTACTGGTAACTATCCGCTATGTGATAAACACGTCCGTTCACTGCGAATGATCAGCAACGAAGGGGCGTGGTAACATCGCCCATTTTTTTGTAGAATTCCAGAGGATTCAAATAAGTAGTATAGAAGTTATTAAGTAATCAATATTTTACTAAATGTTCACCCTTTGTGGGGGAGGTACTAGAAGGAGTAGTCCAATATGGCCCATCTTCGAACTTAGCCGGAGATGAAAGAAAATATTACCACATACCAAATTTGAAGTCAATCGGTTACTCCGTTCGAGAGATATCGTGCGCACCAGCCAGCCGGACGGACGGACATTGTTCATTCGACTTAAACGACCAAAAACGCATATCCGCCGAACATACTTAGGGTCTTAGGTCACTCCTTCGATGTGTTACACTTCTGGCTCGTAGCAAATGATATATACTCTCCTCTCTAAGGTGAGGGGATAATTAAACAATCAAACAGAATCGCAGAACACTACGTAATTATTAACTTTGTTATTGTTTTCTGCTATGCTGCAAAAAGTAAAATAATTTCCCAACAAGTTTCGACCGCTATCCGTTTAGAACAAGGTAACTACTTAAGCATGGCAACCCTACTACTCCCTTTGTTTTCTCAGTAAGTCCAGATTTACACTAGTATATTTTACACTAGTTATATGTAAATATTGACTAAGCAAATAAATTCTTTCGAAACGGACGCCGCAGTTGACACGGTCTTTTCCTTTTTAAAATAAAAATCTTTAAAGTGCTCAAATTGTTAAACTTTTTAGTGAAATGCATAGTCCATCATTTAAATTATTCGAAATAATCAAAATGCAACGTGAATGTAAATTAAATTTACTAAAAAAAAGTGTGACAGAAGTTCAGTAAAATCTCCATTGTGTGCCACTGTGCTTTGATTCGATCATGGTGAAATAGTAAATGTAAACAAAGTGTCAATTTGTTGCTGTTGTTGCTTTTTGTGTGTTGAATGAGAGATCTTTTGGTGAGAAGAGTTATAATTGTAAATCGGGTACGGTGAAACAACTTCGTTGTGCTCTCCTCTTCGGGTAAAAACTTAACTGTGAGAGAAGAGCGACTAAAAATGCAAATGAGTGAGTGGGGTGTGGGGAGTACATTTGGCTGTGCTAATGAAGAGCGGCAGGTGTAGAAAAGTAATCGTTAGTGCAGCCACAACCAGATGAGGAATTGTTTAGATGCGTGCCTAGATCAAAAGGTAATTTTTTTATTAATATAATTAATATAAAGTAATTTATTGAAAATCATATTTACAAAATTGAATACTAGAATACTCTGTTACAAATTGGGATTATTGCAAAGCAGTTCGAATAGCTCAAGAAATGATCCCTTTAAATTTTCACAAAATTTAGCACACTAATTCTACTAGTTGGCGGGATATTTTGTCGTTTTTTGTTTTTCAAAATACATTGTGGTTTTTGTGGTACAGAGCAACTATGGAGGATTTTTATCAAAATTACTATTTGTTAAATTAGCCATATTTTCTTGACAGCTTTACGTATTTGATGATATTAATACCAATGAAAAGCTCTGCTACCCCTCTTCAATGTTGCGGAATGAAATATTTATCTCCTTTTGGTGGAAGGAGTTAAAAATATGGAAAATATCCTTAATCCTTGAAAATCCTGAAAAAATGTCAATTAATATCCTTGATTTTTTTGGCAGTAAAGAGTCAAACTATTATGAACTCGAATTATGCCCTTCAAAATCTTGCCTAAATCAATATATTTTCCTGCAAATTTCGTGGAAATTTCATTTTTATAGAAAATTTCTGCAAAATATAAATTTTATGAAAAATTTTATATATATATATCGAACATTTGGCCGAATTGGCATTTTTGAAAAATTTCATCAAAATTTAATTTTTCTAAAAAAATTTCTTAACAATTTATTTTTTCTAGAAAATTTCGTTAAAATTGCCTGTTTCTATAAAATGTCTTCTAAACTGAATATTTGCAGAAAATTGCATTCGCAGGACTTAAATAAAGTCAGCGGCCTTTAATCCGGATAGTGGCCCTAGTGGCAAGGGGTCATCGTCCTTTAAAGGACACATCGATTACACTGTGATACAAAATCGAACTTTCCGAATGGGAATGGGATGAGACCAATTGCAAATGAAAGTTGACATTATCCATAACAAAACCCTCAAGGGTTTTTTTCAGTTCAGTGCGAGATTTTTTTTACACGCATTTGAAGTTGGTGATTTTGGAACGCTGTCTAACAAGAAAACATCATTGAAAATTTGATAAAATAATGATTATTTCTGTTTATTATCATGTAAAGTTTGGTATCTTACGGTTTTTGGGGTTGAGGAAATCATTTCACTATAGATGGCGCTGACATGCAAATGGTGCTACTTCTTGTCGATTTTCATTGAAAAAGAGGTTCAAAATTACCAACTTCAAATGCGTGTAAAAAAATCTAGCACTGAACTGAAAAAAGCCCTTGAAGGTTTTGTTAGGGATAATGTCAACATTCATTTGTAATTGGTTTCATCCCATTCCCATTTTGGTTGTTGCACTGTGTTATTAATCCGTTCACTAAGGGATTAAATGGCGTTAACTGGAAATTAGGTAAAATAATGTAACTTCGTCGAAATTTTCGAGGAAAATCCAATAATGACGCAGATTTCTAGAAAAATTTAATTTGGCAAAAATTTTCATGAAAAATTAATGTCAAAGTTTTGAAGAAAAAATTTAATGTCGGTTGCCCGTTATTATGCGGTCTGTAATAGTTATGATTTAAACCGAAATATTCTCTCGGCTCAAGACCAACCTGCTTCCATACAGTGATAGAAAGCAAGTATTTTACATGGCACAATATATGTTGCAAGTATTTCATTGCGTGCCCACAGATTAATTGTATCATGATTTCCGGGGAAAAAATTTAATTTAAAATTTTTTTTTAAAAAAATTAAAATTCGGCACAATTTTGAAGAAAATTTTAATTTAGACAAAATTTCAAAACATCTTTGTCGAATCAAAAATTTTACTAAAAATAGCGCGAATTTTCAACTCTTTGTGCAAAAGCAAAATTTCTTAGATCTATATTAAAAGACCCTAATAAAGGGTAAATAAGTTTCGTCTCAACCAACTCCCCAAAAAAGATGCCAACTCTAGATTGGCGATATATTTCTCGTTTGGCATTTTTATTCTCCCTCTGATGAATCGAAAACAAATTACAGACATTTGATAGACAGTTCGGCGCGTCTGTGACGGGATAACTTGATGTCCTTCGAGTATGAGAATTGAACAAACCAAAAGTTCGCATACGGAGGATAACAACCCGAGACGAATGACCAACAACAGAGATCACACAAACACATACACACACAGACATAGACAAAGAGTCCTCCTACACCAAGAGCCAAAGCTGTCCGTAGCGTGGAGACTGTTGGCTAAAACAGGACAGACAAACATTTTTAACAAATGAATTGTATTGAATTGTATACATGTAGTCGTACATTGAATGAATGAATACATGAATGAGCAGACAACGAACAAATGAAGGACTCTGAGATAGGCGGAGGGCCAACGAAAATGGAGATGAGTTTGTTTGTTGCAAATGCGATGAGTCAAAGGGTCCTTTAGGCAAAAATTTCCACATAGACACCAACACTCATATGCTGAGTATGGGTCGAAGGGGAGTGGGTCTATAGTCATCCCAATGAGTTGGGAGGACTACCGAGATTTAAATTGTGCTTCAAGCCAACTTGTATAAAAATTTAAAAATCAAAAGAATAATATTTGATTTTTAATATTTTTAAAAAGCATTTGGCATAGACATGCGATGTAGACACTGAAAGAATTATAATTTGAAAATATGAAATGTTTGCTAATGAATTAATTTTATAATAATTTTTTCGATAAATACTATGGAATTGACCTGAATATGTATGAATTTTAATAAGTTTTATACAAATTTTCTTAGAAAAGCTTCATAAAATGTTTGGCATTTGTACAAATAATTGTAGTATTTAAGAGGTTTAGTGTCAAAGTGTTTTTTTTTTGTAGTTTAGTATGAAATGGTCCTGAATAAGTATGAATTTGAATAAATTTAATACAAATTTTCATAGAAATGTTTCATGGGACTTTAAGAAGTTTAGTGTCAAAAAATTATCATTGTTCGAAAGAATGATTTCATAAAAATATTAACAATTTACAAATAAAGTCTATATATTTTAAAATGTTACGAACGTTTTCATAAACATGTTTCATAGATTATGTGAAAATATTCAAATAAATTATGAAAGTGTTTCAGACGAACAATTCGGTGACTGCAGCGAAAAAAATTATCATAAAATAAAAGAATAGCTCCGAAGACGTTTTTAGTTTTTAAAATAGGTACATTTTGTACTTAAAATATAAATAATTTAATTAATTTGAATTAAATCTTCTTAATTTTTAATTTTATGAAATTCTTTAATTTTATGAAAACATTTTTTCAGATTAATATTTATTTATTTTAATATACTTTGGTATCTTCCCGGAGCCTAAGGAATTTTTCATAAATTCTATGACACTTTTAATTAATATTTTAAAAAGGTCCATTTTGTACTTAAAATGTAGATAATTAAATTAATATTAATTAAATCTTCTTAATTTTTAGTAAAAAACTTACTTATTTCTTTGGAGCCATTCTTTAATGTTATGAAAAATTTTTTTCAGATTAATATTTATTTATTTAAATATACTTTAATATCTTCCCGGAGTCTAAGGAATTTTTCATAAATTCTATGACACTTTACATTGATATTTTCTATGAATCATGTTTTTTAGATTTTGTAAAAATTTTCTTTGAAAAAAACGAACTTATTTCTTTTGAGTCATTCTTTAATTTTATGAAAAAAAATTTTCTGTTTAATATTTATTTATTTTAATATTTTTAATATCTTTCATTGATATTTTCTATGAAACATGTTTTATAGATTTTGTAATAATTTGCATATAAATTATAAAACAGTTTCACGTGAGTAATGCAAATCTCCATTTAATATAGAACTAACATTTATGAATTTTACAATCGAATTTCTTCGTTTCTAAGAAAGCATTCATAAATTCATAAGTTTTTCGTTGATGAGTGTTATGAAAAATATTTTATAGATTTTATAAAAATATCTATAGGCATTATCAGGGGGTTTCATGGGATAATAAAACTCTTCATTAAATATATGATTCACATATATGTATGTACTTATTTATTATACCCTCACTTTAGTGTGACGAGGGTATATATCATTTGCTACGGAAAAAAGTGTAACACATCGAAGGAGTTACCTAAGAACCCAAGTATGTTAGGCGGAAATCCGTTTTGGCTCATTTTAAGTCGAATGAGCAATATCCGTCCGTCCGTCTGTCTGTCTGCTGGCTGGAGCGCACGATAAATCTCGAAAGGAGTAACCGATTGACTTCAAATTTGGTATGTGGTAATATTTTTTTCTATCTCCGGCTAAGTTCGAAGATGGGCCATATTGGTCCACTCCTTCTGGTACCTCCCCCACAAATGGTTAAAATGTTGTGCAATATTGATACTTTAATAACTGCTATTATACTTATTCGAATCATGTGAAATTCCACACATATTATTAGTTTATTAGTCGGTATCAACTCGAGAAAACTGGGCGAAGTAGCCACACCCCTATTGGTACCTCCCACACAAATGCATCATTTTGCCCCAAAAGTTAACTGCTTATAACATTAATACCAGTGTATAAAAATACTTGAAATTTTGTACAGTGTAATGCTTTTATAGTGCCTACAGTCCAGTGAAAAATGGGCGTTATTTTCACGCCCCTTTTGGTACCTCCGACACAAAATTGTCAAATCATACCACAATTTAATATCTCATAACGTTAATATACCAGTCCACATAAACGCTTATAATTCGGCACAGTGCAATGTATTTAAAGTATGTACTGTTCAGTGAAATATAGGTGTATTTGTTAAACCCCTTCTGGTACCTTTCACACAAATTGACAGAATAATTTGTGTAATATTCAATATTATATTACTCACAAAGTGAGGGTATACCTTAGTCGGTTTACCCGACTGAAACTTTCTTACTTGTTTTACAACAGAATTCTTCTACTCTTAGACACTATTCGTTTGTGTGTTTTATGAAACAGGTTTCATATATTTTGTGAAATATTCATAGAACTTATAAGGGTTTTCATACGGGTAATTAGATTTTTTAGATATACAATCGAATTTCCTTCATCATCTAAGAAACTTTTCTCTTGAAAGATATTTCATAGATTTTATGAAAAGTTAAGTTGTCTACTTTTTTAAAAAGTTTCTCAATAATCTTAGGATAAATCTGAATATTATAAAGATATTTCCTTCAGTGTAGATATATACATATGTGTAGATATATGTATATGTGTAGATATGCGCCTAAATAAAAAATGACTACTAAGTTTAATAAATTATTGGAAACATCCCAAAATTTAACAAACATTTTCTATTACCTCACAACTACTCGAACATCAGTAGATATGTATTTGAAATTCAAAACATCAAAAACCAAACCGACAGCCCCAAAAAAAAGCCGCATAAAATCCTAGGATATGTATGAAAGCTGGAAAATATTTGCATTTTATTCATTGATTAGTTTTGTATGCGCAATTTTTGTCAGACGAATTGCGTTTTTATTTTGTTGCTATTTGGGTTGTTGGCATTGTTGTTGGCGGTTTTGTCTATTTGCGTTTTTCACAATTTTCTAAAATCTCAATATTATTTGGTTATGATTGATTAAATATATATGTATATGCATATATCTGCATATATAAGCGCTGCTAAAACACTTTAATTCAACACAATTCAATCCAAAAAATCCCCTCCCGTACGTGGCTACATGCGAGTATGTACCTAAAAGTATTCTATTTGCATTAAACTTTAATCAAAATCGCCATGTTCATTTATTTATTATGTTTTTGTGGGACGAATGATGTTAGTTTTAAAATTGAAATTTTATGATTTATTTACATTTCGTCGATATTTATATAAATGTGTGCGTGTGTGTGTGTTCTTTTATTTTGCAGATACCCCCTCTTTTGCCATATCACGTACCCCAGGTTTCGGTTATCCTTTGCGTGAGGGCATTGAGGTTTCACTGAAGTGTGATGTAGACTCGAATCCGCCCAGCACACCCAGATGGCAGAAGGATGATGGTGAGCCACCGGTGAGTACAGCATTCGTACGTACATATATAAAATTCAAATTCAAGAAATGAATACCAATTGAAATAAAAGGAAAATTGAAAATTTTAAATTACAATAATTGGAAATGTTCAAATCACATCAAATATCATGGCAATAAAACATAGAATCAGGAGCTAAAGATAATCTAAGCCATATCGAATAAAATATAATAATCGATAACATTACATAACACATATTTCTAGCATATTTGTTAGATCGAAGGTATAATTTGTGCATATATAACGAAATTTTTATTAATTTACTTAATAGTTCATAAAAGATTGTTATCATGGCTTTAAATTTCGTTGGCAAAAAGGTCGAATATCGGTTTTTATTTTTATCAACAACTTTTGATCTTTTTGATTTCGAAAATATATACGATTTCCTAAATATTTCTCAGACATCGGTGACCAATAATACGGAACTTTGATCCCAGATTTTTTTTTAAAATCGATAACAAATCATCAAGACATGCCTTCATGAAGTAGCAAAATTTTCGATAGCCTAATCCGATAAGTACCGATATGCGATAATGGTACATATTTATCGATTTTTTTTCATTAATTTACCTAAGAGTTCATGAAGGATGTCTTCCCCTGGAAATTGTTACCCTGGCTTAAAATTTCGTTAACAAAAATGTTCAAAAAATAATATGAGCAGTTTATACAGTATAACGAGTATTTTTATTAACGATTTTTGAGCTTTTTGATTTCGAAAATATATATATATACGATTTCCCAAATTTTTCTCAGCCAGCGGTAACCAATTTTATCGAAATATGATTGAAATGATTTTCTAAAATCGATAAAAAAAACCTCTCTATATTCGTTATCAAAAGTTACCAAAATGCAGTGACCCAATTGTCGATATTCTAAAAGAAAATTACCGGTATTCGGTAACAAATATCAATATTCTACAGGGTTTTCCAATAAGAGTGATATGATTTCTTTGAAAAGAACACACACTTATTGTTACGGAAATTCAATAGTTTTTTATTTTAAGTGAAGTACAATCGATACAATTAAGTTCTAAATGAAACGTCATTCAAATGGCCTCCACAACTTCTTCAGCAGGAAACGAATTCGATGAACCCAATTTTCGAGCACTTTCTCCACTAAATCAAGTCGTATGTCTAGAATGGCACGTTCAATATTTACTTGTAAAGCTTGAAGAGAGTCTGGTTTATTTCGAATGACCAATGACTTCCAATAACCCCACAAGAAATAGTCTAATGGTGTTAAATCACAACTTCCTGGAGGCCATTCAATATCACAATTTCTTGAAATAATCGAATCTCCAAACTTTTTTTGCAACAATTCAATTGTTTTATTTGCTGCGTGGCACGTAGCCCCGTTATGTTGGAACCAAATGTTGTCAAGATGAACTTCTTCCAATTTCGGCCATAAAAAGTTGGTTATCATCGATTTATACCGCTCTCCATTGACAGTAACGGTGTTACCAGCTTCATTTCGAAAGAAGTACGCAACGATGATTCCACCTGACCAAAAACCACACCAAACTGTCAATTTAGGTGAATGTAATGGTTTTTCATGAATAATTTGTAGATTTTCTTCGCACCAGAACCGACACTCAGATGAAAGTGAGCCTCATCGGAGAAGATGATTTTCTTAAAAAAATCGTTATCGTTTTCAAGTTAAAACTGAATAATTTGTAACCGTTGCAACGGTTACAAACTGGAAAGGTTTTTTTTATTTTTTAAAAAACTGGACTTAGCATCATTTTTGCTCTAGCTCCTTTAGAGCTAAAATATTGCTCATTGCTGTCAAGGTCGTAGGTCGACTGGAGTTTTTTTCTTTTTGCATTATTTTTATAATAAAACTGAATAATATGTAAACGTTTTTCATGAGTATATCTTTCCATGATGAAATTGTAAACACTACCGAATACAATGAAAAACAAATGACAGATCATTACAAATGGCCGAAACGTCACTTCAAAATCATATCATCCCTATTGGAAAACCCGTTATTATAAGACTTTTAGCAGTTAGGAACCCTAAAACTATGCATGAAGTAATAAAACCCTTAACGTAGGCAAAGAAAAATGTATTTAACATAAAACTCCTTCTTACATACATACCTGTATTAAAAACCCAACCCTTTTCCATCAAATTCTTCACACATGATTTCATTAGCACTAACTTTCTCCATTTTCCGCCATTTATTCAATTTTAGGTCCCTCAAACCGGTGATGGTTTCCTCAATTTTACATCGATTAGACGTGAACACTCCGGCTGGTATAAATGTACATCGCGACATTTAAATTATCAATATTCATCGATTGGTTACTATCTAAGTGTAAGATGTAAGTATTAAAAAAACATGAATATACAAATATTTATGGGGATAAATTGTCCCCCAGTCCCCTAAACACCATTTTATAAACCCAACAACCCTAAAAATATGCCATGAAAAAAAACCCGACCAGAAGCTGTGGAAAAAGTTATCAATATTTCATTACATATGACTGCACAAATGCGTAAAATTACCTTCAGAAAAAAGGCGGCCGTTGCCTTTCAAGCAAAAAAAAGATAGAGGCAGAGAAAAATAGCAGCGAACAATTTTACATACTCTGACACATATCTACATATATCCCGGTTTAAAGCTTATGATGTTCCTTTTTTGTTGAGGCAGTTATGCCAAAAGAAAGGAGTCAATATTTTTTGTTAGAGGAGGGAAAGTGGGTTTAAGTCCTATGAAGAGTCAAATACTTTCATTGAAGCCTAACAAACACAAAAAGCCACTGTGTGCCAGGAACAATACACGCAACACTTGCCAAAAATAAGAACAAACTGACATCGTTTGGGAGCAAAAAAGAAAACTTTTTTTCGGTTGTAAAAAATAGCTCTACAGCTTTGGAACGCAAAACCCAATAATTTTCATACCCGTATTATTGGTTGACTATCAAAAACACATTGCCAGCCAAGCAGCCGTAACGCAAAAATCTCCATTGAACCAAAAGCTGTATTAAGGCTTGGTGGCAAAGATGCGGCTGATGTTGATGATGACAGTCAGGACACCAACTAAGGGCCAAGGGTGGGGTGTCGAAGTTTCCACACACACAAAACAAAAACGAACTCAACACATACTCAAAGTTCCGAAAAAAATACATATTGATACGAAGGGTGTTTTTTATAGGCATAACACATGTCAAATGACAAAAAATATGTCCTTATAGAGGGGGCGACAAAAATGAGGGTGGGCTTAACCAACCAACTCCACTCATACCCCATAGTCTCATGCAAATATGTGGAAAAAATATATTTATGTGTTACCAAGAATCTAAGGGTGTTGACAAAAATTTTAGTCACTTGAGTTTTTAAAGAGGGTGGTGTGAACAAATATTAGGTTTCAACAAGTGAGGGACAAATTTGATTAATAGGAAAGAAATTTAGGGGAAGATTAACTTAAGGGACATTTTTTACATATCACTTCACGGTTTTCTATTTCGAAATCCATTCAATATCTGTATATAACGATTCCCAACTCAAATGTTTCCTGATCATTGCAGCCTTACCTCGTACGCCTTTTCTGTCTGCGAATTTAACACAATCTCCAAATTATATGCACAAAGTTTGATTTTATAATATCTCTCCGTCTATCTGGCAGGGAGACAGTAGACACTCTGGGAGTAAGGGAACCAAAACAACATGAAAAACATAGAATGTTATGTTAAATTTAACATTTACACAAACTAATACATTGCAACACTCATACACACTCGCAAACTGAAGCCGTCCGCCCTTAGCAAGCCAAAAACATGCGAGCAGCCTCATTCTCTCCCAAAACTCATACCATTTCGAAAACACTTGTTTATGGTTGTGTCGTAAATATTTGTATTTAACACCAATACATGCAAACGCATATTTTACAGTTACGCCGACATGGGTCTTCTCCCACTCTCCATGCTCCTCGACGTCCCCAGAGTATGCAAAATATTTCAAGTACTCTATGGCGTTTTGGTGGGTGGCTGAATATATTTAAATATATTATCTTGAATGAGTGCCAGAGGAGGCGGAGAATATGTGGGTGTCTGAGTGTGTGTGTCTGTGGACCAGAGGGAGCGAGTGAGCGTTTCTGCCAAAATTGGTTATTTAAAATAATGTTTACTCTACTACTGCTTGGTTTGTCAAAACATGACAAAAATTGCCAGAGAGAGAGAGACTGTGAATCCCGAAAAGCAGAGCTCGTGTTAATTTGCTACTTTATTCGTGATATCGAAGGGTTCTTTAACCCCCAGAAATTTATGGCTAAACGTTAAATAATGTCTGAGTATGATCTTACAGAAACGAAAAGCCTTACGGTAGGCAATGGTGTACTCAGAAGGCTAAGCCCTTAGAAGTAGGCATTGTTTTTTTTATTATTTTTATAATGTGTGAAATCATACATTAACTTAGATGAATTATGTTAAAAGCCTTGAAGCGGGCTATACAAATACACCAATAGCTATTGCTTAAAGTGGGCAATAGCATTTTTTGTGAAATTCTTTGTTTCATTGATAAACTTTGGGCGGGGGGATTGGCATCAATGGAATTAATGGATTTAAATTCGAAAGTTATGGAAATCAATAAAAGAGATGTTTAAGTATTTAATAAAAATTCCAAAAAGTTCACATTTGGAGGAAATTTTAAATAAAATGAAAACATTACCTAAGAAAATAGGAATTGACATTAATATTTGTTTACATAGAGATTTAAATTATGAAGAACATTTTCATGGAATAAACATTTTGAGAAAATTTTAATTAAATAGAAAATGAACTATAGAAATTTCCACGAAATGCTGAATAAAATTATAAATATCTAGAAATGTTCTATATAAATGGAAATTTCAAAAAAAAAAATTCTATGAAAATTGAAAAATCCAGAAAATGTTCTAGAAAGGTAGAAATTTGCAAAATATATACGAATTTGCTATTATTCAAATATCCAGAAAATGTTCTACAAAAATAGAAATTTTCAGAAAATTTACGAATTTGCCTGAATTCAAATTTCCAGAAAATGTTAAAATAAAATCCAGAAAAATGTTTAGTAATTTTTCTTAAAACAGTAATTTCCGGGAAATTTTCTATAAAAATAGCAATTTCAGGAAAAATGTCTAAAAAATAGCAAATTTCCAGGAAATTTGTTATAAAAATAGGAATTTTTTATAAAATTACAAACGTTCAGAAAATTCTATAAATATAGAATTTTGTAGGAAATTTTCTATAATTTTAAAATTTTTAGTAAATTTTCTATAACAATATGAATTTCTATCAAATTTTCTATAAAAGTGGCAAATTCTATAATAATAGAAAATTTCCAGCATATTTTCTATAATAATAGAAAATTTCCAGCACATTTTCTATAAAAGTAGCAAATTTCCAGGAAATTTTCTATAAAGATAGCAAATTTCCATGAAGTTTCCTATAAATAGAAATTTTCTATAAATATAGAAATTTCCAAGAAATTTTCTAAAAAAATAGAAATTTCCAGGAAATTTTCAAAAAAAATTAAATTTCCAAAATAAATTTCCAGGAAATTTTCTATAAAAATAGTAAATTTCCAAGAAATTTTCTATAAAAATAGCAACTTTTCCATAAAATGCAAATTTTCAGGAAATTTGCTGTAAAAATAGAAATTTTTTATAAAATAAAAATGTTCAGAAAATTCTATAAATATAGAATTTTGTACGTTATTTTCTAAAATTATAAACATTTTTAGGTAATTTTCTATAAATTTTCTATGAAAATAGTAAATTTCCAGGAATTTTGTCCATAGCAAATTTCAAGAAAATTTTCTATAAAAACAGCAAATTTCATGGAAAGTTTCTATAAAAATAGGAACTTGCAAGAAATTTTCTATAAAAATAGAAATTTACACGAAATTTTCTACACAAATAGTATTTTTTCTACAAAAAAAGCAAATTTCCAGGAATTTTTCTATAGCAAGAATTTCAAAATAGCCAATTTTCTATAAAAGTTAGAATTTGCAAGAAATTTTTTATCAAAATAATAAATTTGCAAGAAATTTTCTATCAAAATAGTAAATTTCCAGGAAATTTTCTAAAAAAATAGTAAATTTCCAGGAAATTTTCTATAAAAATAGTAAATTTCCAGGAAATTTTCTATAAAAATAGTAAATTTCCAGGAAATTTTCTATAAAAATAGTAAATTTCCAGGAAATTTTCTATAAAAATAGTAAATTTCCAGGAAATTTTCTATGAAAATGGAAAACTTCCAGGACATTTTCTATAAAAATAGTAAATTTCCAGGAAATTTTATATAAAAATAGTACATTTCCAGGAAATTTTCTATAAAAATAGTAAATTTCCATGAAGTTTTCTATAAAAATAGCAAATTTAAAGGAAATTTTCTATAAAAATAGCAATTTTTCAGGACATTTTCTATAAAAATAGCAAACTTCCCGGAAATTTTCTATAAAAATAGCAAATTTCCCGGAAATTTTCTATAAAAATAGTAAAATAGCAAATAGGAAATTTTCTATAAAAATTATAAGTTTCCACGAAATTTTCTAAAAAAAATAGAAATATGAAAATAGCTAATTTCCAGGAATTTTCTTAAAATAGAAAATTTACAGGAAATTTTCTATAGAGATAGCAAATTTCCAGAAAATTGTCTATTAAAATAGCAAATTTCCAGAAAATTTTCTATAAAAATAGTAAATTTCCAGAAAATTTTCTATAAAAACTTCCCGTAAAATTAAAGAATAGCAAATTTCCACAAATTTTCTAAAAAAATAGCAAATTTAAAGGAAATTTTCTATAAAAATAGCAATTTTCCAAGACATTTTCTATAAAAATAGCAATTTTCCAGGACATTTCCTATAAAGATAGCAAATTTCCAAGAAATTTTCTATAAAAATAGTAAATTTCAAGGAAATTTCATATTAAAATAGGAATTTGCAAGAAATTTTCTATAAAAATAGATATTAGCAAGAAATTTTCTATAAAAAATAGTATTTTTCCTATAAAAATAGCAAATTTCAAAGAAATGTTCTATAAAAATAGCAATTTTCTATAAAAAAGGAATTTGCAAGAAATTGTTTATCAAAATAGTAAATTTGCAATAAATTTTCTACCAAAATAGTTAATTTCCAGAAAATTTTCTATAAATATAGTAGTTTTCCTGGAAATTTTCTATAAAATATAGTAAATATCCCAGGAAATTTTCTATAAGAATAGTAAATTCCCAGGAAATTTTCTATAAGAATAGTAAATTTCCAGGAAATGTTCTATAAGAATAGTAAATTTTCTATAAGAATAATAAATTTCCAGGATATTTTCTATAAGAATAGTAAATTTCCAGAAAATTTTCTATAAGAAAAGTAAATTTCCAGTAAATTTTCTGTAAGAAAAGTAAATTTTCTATAAGAATAGTAAATTTCCAGGAAATTTTCTATAAGAATAATAAATTTCCAGGACATTTTCTTTAAAAATAATACATTTCCAGGAAATTTTCTATAAAAATAGCAAATTTCCAGGAAATTGTCTATAAAAATAGTAAAATTCCAGGAAATTTTCTATAAAAATAGTAAAATTCCAGGAAATTGTCTATAAAAATAGTAAAATTCCAGGAAATTTTCTATAAAAATAGTAAATTTCCAGGAAATTTTCTATAAAAATAGTAAATTTCCAGGAAATTTTCTATAAAAATAGTAAATTTCCAGGAATTTTTCTATAAAAATAGTAAATTTCCAGGAATTTTTCTATAAAAATAGTAAATTTACAGGAAATTTTCTATGAAAATAGAAATTTTCAGGAAATTTTCTATGAAAATATAAATTTTCTATAAAAATAGGAATTTCCAGGAAATTTTCTATAAAAATAGGAATTTGCAAGAAATTTTCTAAAGAAATAGAAATTTGCAATAAATTTTCTATAAAATAGAATGTAATTGCAGTAGCCCATACTACCATTATTTTCGATAACTATAATTCGATTGATAAACGTACTTGGACGTGTACGAATATTTTCCCTAAGGAAATTTTCTTGATCTCACACTGTTAATTTCTCCACTTTTCCGACAGCCGAAATTCCATTTATATTCGTTAGAGACATAAACTGAAGTATACCTTAGGGATTTCACAAATAAATAAATTGTTTATAGCACACTTTAAGGTATCTCATAAATCTTTTGGGATGTTTTTTTCATGTGATGTTTTCCTCAAAATAATTTATTTCGCTTTGTCTGCAATCATTATTTGTCATCAATCATTGATCAATACATGTCAGAGAACAAAAAAAATATTAAAATATTCCCAGTTTTTTGTTTGGAACAAAAAACAGCCCCTAAAAGTATGCATAGATCTGTCATAAAATCCACACACCCAAAAGTATACAACCGGCAGCCGGGGACTGCAGAAAACAGAAACAAATGAAAGGTCGTTTATCAAAACAAAGCAATTACAGCGAAGAAACCGGAGAGTAAATAACTCACCTCGTTATGAGGAAAAAATCGAAGAAAACAAATGCCATAAAATAACTAGCTGAAGCCAAAGAAATCGAAAGAAAAAATCGACGAATTGTATGAAAAATTCCTCTAATAATAACATGACAAAATGTTACCTCACACCGAAAGCTCCGAGGAATCCTTACAATAAATCCTTGAAGGCACTGCCACCTTAAGGGAATCACACAAAAAACGCCCGAAGGAAAAAAAGGAATAAAACGACGAAAATAAATCCTGACAAGCGGCTGTCGTTGCTCATTATTGACAATAACAAATGCTTTATTAATAAAGGCAACGTGTTGTACAAACATTTTAACTTTCCGCCTCCGACTCAAACTCCCAACTTTAGTTCCACTACTCAACGTTGGCATACGAATCCTTAGCAGAGCTCCTTTTTTGCTACAATGGCTGAAAGATGAAGCAGGAAAAAATCATGAAAATCGACATGAAACGAACATGATTGATAAGACATTGTTTTTATTAAGAAAGGGAAGGAGTAAAGTGGAAAAAATACGGAAAGCTTTGGCAATGCAATGCGATGAATGAAACGACATTTGTACAGCACTTGGCACCCACGTCGTGCCGATGCTCATCAATATCCATCCACAAAGATTTTTTTGGTAAAATCTGGGGAAAAAAGTTTTTGTCTTAACTTTGTCGTTTATTGAAAGGTGGAAGGAGACAAGGAAATCATAATACGGGGGAAAGAAATGAAAATTAAGGGAAACTTTTAGTTAATTTTAAGTAAAAATCGCTATAGCAATGAAATAACAATTACCAGGAAATTTAATATAAAATAGTAATTTGCCGTGATTTTACTATAAAATAGTAGATTGCAGGAAATTTACTATAAAATAGTAATTAACAAGAAAATTTACAAAAATGTAATAATTTGAAGGAATGCAGAATAGTAATTTTCAGGAATTTTGGTATAAAATAGTAATTGCAAAAAATGTACTCTAAAATAGTGAGTTGAAGGGATTTTATTATGAAATATTAATTTATTGGTTCCACTACTCAACGTTGGCATACGAATCCTTAGCAGAGCTCCTTTTTTGCTACAATGGCTGAAAGATGAAGCAGGAAAAAATCATGAAAATCGACATGAAACGAACATGATTGATAAGACATTGTTTTTATTAAGAAAGGGAAGGAGTAAAGTGGAAAAAATACGGAAAGCTTTGGCAATGCAATGCGATGAATGAAACGACATTTGTACAGCACTTGGCCCCCACGTCGTGCCAATGCTCATCAATATCCATCCACAAAGATTTTTTTGGTAAAATCTGGGGAAAAAAGTTTTTGTCTTAACTTTGTCGTTTATTGAAAGGTGGAAGGAGACAAGGAAATCATAGTACGGGGGAAAGAAATGAAAATTAAGGGAAACTTTTAGTTAATTTTAAGTAAAAATCGCTATAGCAATGAAATAACAATTACCAGGAAATTTATTATAAAATAGTAATTTGCAGTAATTTTACTATAAAGTAGTAGATTGCAGGAAATTTACTATAAAATAGTAATTAACAAGAAAATTTACAAAAATGTAATAATTTGAAGGAATGAACAATATTCAACGAAACGGGGAAATCTTTCAACGAACAAAGACACATCGCAGCAGACAGAAACGACTGGAGATTCTACGTAAACAGCCTATGTTCCTGATGGAATTTGCTGATTATTATTATATGCAGAATAGTAATTTTCAGGAAATTTGGTATAAAATAGTAATTGCAAAAAATTTACTCTAAAATAGTGAGTTGAAGGGATTTTATTATGAAATATTAATTTATAGGAAATTTACTATAAATAGTAATTTGTAGGAAATTTGCTATAAAATAGTAATTTGCTGGAAATTTACTGTACTACAAATTCGCTATAAAATAGTAATTTGCGTGAAATTTACTATAAAATAGTAATTTGCGGGAAATTTACTATAAAATAGTAATTTGTGGGAAATTCACTATAAAATAGAAATTTGCGGGAAATTTACTATAAAATAGTAATTTCCGGGAAATTTACAATAAAATAGTGATTTGCGGGATATTTACTATAAAATAGTAATTTCCGGGAAATTTTCCGGGAAATTTACTATAAAATAATAATTTCTGGAAAATTTACTATAAAATAGTAATTTCCGGGAAATTTACTATAAAATAGTAATTTCCGGGAAGTTTACTATAAAATAGTAATTTCCGGGAAGTTTACTATAAAATAGTAATTTCTGGGAAATTTACTATAAAAGAGTAATTTCCGGGAAATTTACTATAAAATAGTAATTTGCGGGAAATTTACTATAAAATAGTAATTTGCGGTAAATTTACTATAAAATAGTAATTTCCGGGAAATTTACTATAAAATAGTAATTTCCGGGAAATTTACTATAAAATAGTAATTTCCGGGAAATTTTATAAAATAGTAATTTCCGGGAAATTTTCTATAAAATAGTAATTTCCGGGAAATTTTCTATAAAATAGTAATTTCCGGGAAATTTTCTATAAAATAGTAATTTCCGGGAAACTTTCTATAAAATAGTAATTTCCGGGAAAGTTTCTATAAAATAGTAATTTCCGGGAAATTTACTATAAAATAGTAATTTCCGGGAAATTTACTATAAAATAGTAATTTCCGGGAAATTTACTATAAAATAGTAATTTCCGGGAAATTTACTATAAAATAGTAATTTCCGGGAAATTTACTATAAAATAGTAATTTCCGGGAAATTTACTATAAAATAGTAATTTCCGGGAAATTTACTATAAAATAGTAATTTCCGGGAAATTTACTATAAAATAGTAATTTCCGGGAAATTTACTATAAAATAGTAATTTCCGGGAAATTTACTATAAAATAGTAATTTCCGGGAAATTTACTATAAAATAGTAATTTCCGGGAAATTTACTATAAAATAGTAATTTCCGGGAAATTTACTATAAAATAGTAATTTCCGGGAAATTTACTATAAAATAGTAATTTCCGGGAAATTTACTATAAAATAGTAATTTCCGGGAAATTTACTATAAAATAGTAATTTCCGGGAAATTTACTATAAAATAGTAATTTCCGGGAAATTTACTATAAAATAGTAATTTCCGGGAAATTTACTATAAAATAGTAATTTCCGGGAAATTTACTATAAAATAGTACTTTCCGGGAAATTTACTATAAAATAGTAATTTCCGGGAAATTTACTATAAAATAGTAATTTCCGGGAAATTTACTATAAAATAGTAATTTCCGGGAAATTTACTATAAAATAGTAATTTCCGGGAAATTTACTATAAAATAGTAATTTCCGGGAAATTTACTATAAAATAGTAATTTCCAGGAAATTCACTATAAAATAGTAATTTCCGGGAAATTCACTATAAAATAGTAATTTCCGGAAAATTCACTATAAAATAGTATTTTCCGGGAAATTTACTATAAAATAGTAATTTCCGGGAAATCTACTATAAAATAGTAATAGTATTTACTATAAAATAGTATTTTCCGGGAAATTTACTATAAAATGGTATTTTCCGGGAAATTTACTAAATTCCTACAAAATACTAATTTATAAGAAACTCCCTAAAAAATTTAATTTGCAGGAAATTTGCTATAAAATATTAATTTGCAGGACATTTGCTATAAAATATTAATTTGAAGGAAATTTACTATGAAAAAGTAATTTGCTGGAAATTTATCATAAAACTGTAATCTGTAAGATATATACAAAAATAGTAATTTCCAGAATTTGTTTCGGAAACTTTCTATACATTAACATTCCCATCCCACCCTCGTTAAATAAAAAACAATTTGTAAGTATTTGAGAGAAAACACAACGACAGCAACAAAACTATTCATCTGCCCCTGCTATACGTACATAGATGATATTATCACAAAAAACAACAACGAAATGATTAAATTTATTGACATCGAACAGCAGCCAGAAAAACAATGCCAACAACCAACAACTTGTCTAACAATTTAATAGACAATCAATGTCTACTTTACATTTTTTCGATGGCATCAAATGAACGAACGAGCGAAGATTGGTTTCAAATTTCACTTCAATCGTATTAACGCAATTTAAACTTCTCAGCTCACCCTCCTACATAAATACATATTGATGTCTTCAAAGGAATTTAAGAAATTTTCCAATTTTATTCCCCATCCCCCGTCTATTTTTCAGTGCGGACTTCCGGTTTCGAAGAAAAGTGAAAACAAACACACAAGACTCAAAACAATCGATATAATAACAATATACGAACTTACGTAGGAAAAGATAAATATCTTTTAATAATTTGATAAGAAAAAGATTACTGACAAAGCAAAACATTGTTAAAATTCGGAAAAAATATTGGATTTCACTTTAATTCCCGATAAGCTTTCAAACAATTTAGAGGGGAAGAAAAAAGCAATTATTGAATATTTTTCAATTTACTGAATATAATACAATATTTTCTTTTTGGTTTAAGGGGATACAATTCTTGACAAGAGTTTGGCAGGGCATAAGTCTGTCTATCTAGGAATAAAATGCAACCTAGCAAATTTGGTGATGTTAGAAACTGACAAAATGTAATGTAGGCGAGGATTTGTAAAAGTTTTAAGAATTATAATAACTCAACGGAAAATGTTTTATGGACTTTGTAGGGAATTGCGTTGATTTTTCAAAATGTTAGCTTTGAGAAATATACAAAAATTTTTACTAAAAACAGAAATTTCACCGAAATTTACTAAAAATAGATGTTTACTAAAAATTTAATAATTATCCATAAAATAAAAATTTCTTCGAAATTATCTATAAAATAGAATAGAAGATAAAAATAGATTCTTTTTCGAAAAGATCTATAAAATATAAATTTTTTTGAAATAATCTATAAAATAGAAATTTCGACGAAATTATCTATAAAACAGAAAATTAGTTGAAATGATCTATACTAAATATAAATATCGATATTTACTATATATTTTACTAAATTTACTAAAAATAGACATTTTGCCGAAATTTACTATTAAATAAAAATTTCGTCGAAATTATCTATCAAATATAAATTTTATCGTATTTATCTATAGAATATAAATTTTATCGAAATTTTAAAATTGAAACTTCATTGAAATTTACTTTAATATAGTCATTTCTTCGAAATTTACTATAAAAATGTAATTTCGGCAAAATATATATTTTTTAATAAATATACTAAAAATAGAAATTTCGCCAAAATTTACTAAAAATATAAATTACGCCAAAATGTACTAAAAAAAAATCGAAATTTACAATAAAATTCATCTAAATTTACAATAAAATTTAAATTCCGTCGAAATTTTACTAATTCGAAATGTCGGAATATACTATTTATTTTATTAAATTTACTAAAAATAGACATTTTGCCGAAATTTAATATTAAATAAAACTATCTATTTTTTTGTAAATTTACCAAAAATTAAAATTTCGCCGAAATTTACTAAAAATATAAATTTCGCCGCAATTTACTAATGGCGAATTCTTTTCTGCAAAAAAGTGCAACATTTTCATTGCCCTTTTTCCGAAAACGGCACATTTTTGATACTTTTTTGAAATTTTGTAATTAACTTACTCGAATTTAGCACAACTAAAATTTCAAAAAAGCTATATAATAGTGCAGTTTTCGGAAAAAGGGCAATGCAAGTGTTGCACTTTTTTGCAGAAAAGAATTCGCCATAAAACTAGAAATTACGCCGAAATGCACTAAAAATAGAAATTTTGTCAAAATTTACAATAAAATAGAAATTCGTCGAATTTTACAATAAAATAGAAATTCTGTCGTAATTTTATAAAATAGAAATTTAATAAAATCATTTTATTAAATTTACTACAAATAGACATTTTGCCAAAATTTAATATTAAATAAAAATGTCATCAAAATTATATAAAAAATATAATTTGTTTCAAATTATCTATAGAATATAAATTTTATCGAAATTAAAAATATAAACTTTATTGAAATTACTACGAAATGTCGAAATGTCTAATTTCGTCGCAATCCTATTTACTATAAAAAAGCAATTTTGTCGAAATTTACTATAAAAAAATAATTTCGTCTAAATTCAATAAAAAAAAATATTTCGTCGAAAATTTACTATAAAAAGTAATTTCGCCGAAATTTACTATAAAAAAGTAATTTTGTCGAAATTTACCGTAAAAAAGTAATTTCGTCGAAATTTACCATAAAAAGTAATTTCGTCCAAAATTTACTATAAAAAAGTAATTTCGTCAAAATTTAATATAAAATTGAAAATTCTTCGCAATTTACTAAAAAAAAGCTAAATTTCGTCGAAATTTACTGTAAAAAGGTAATTTCGCCGAAATTTACTATAAAAAAGTAATTTGTTTCAAATTATCTATAGAATATAAATTTTATCGAAATTAAAAATATAAACTTTATTGAAATTACTACATAATGTCGAAATGTCTAATTTCGTCGAAATCCTATTTACTATAAAAAAGCAATTTTGTCGAAATTTACTATAAAAAAATAATTTCGTCCAAATTCAATAAAAAAAAAATATTTCGTCGAAAATTTACTATAAAAAGTAATTTCGCCGAAATTTACTATAAAAAAGTAATTTTGTCGAAATTTACCGTAAAAAAGTAATTTCGTCGAAATTTACATAAAAAGTAATTTCTTCCAAAATTTACTATAAAAAAGTAATTTCGTCAAAATTTAATATAAAATTGAAAATTCTTCGCAATTTACTAAAAAAAAACTAAATTTCGTCGAAATTTACTGTAAAAAGGTAATTTCGTCGAAATTTACCATAAAAATAATTTCGTCCAAAATTTACTATAAAAAAGTAATTTCGTCAAAATTTACTATGAAAACGAAATTTCTTCGCAATTTACTATAAAAAACGAAATTTCGTCGATATTTACTATAATCTATAAAATAAAAATTTCATTAAAATTATCGATAAAATAAAAATTTCTATTTTATATTATAAAATTATCTAAAAACAGAAATTTCAATGAAACTATCTATAAAATATAAATTTTAATGAAACTATCTATAAAATATAAATTTTAATGAAACTATCCATAAAATAGAAATTACAATGCAATTATCCATAAAATAGAAATTACAATGCAATTATCCATAGAAATTTTCTATAAAATAGAAATTTCAATGAAATTTTCTATAAAATAGAAATTTCAATGAAATTTTCTACAAAATAGAAATTTCAATGAAATTTTCTATAAAATAGAAATTTCAATGAAATTTTCTATAAAATAGAAATTTCAATGAAATTTTCTATAAAATAGAAATTTCAATGAAATTTTCTATAAAATAGAAATTTCAATGAAATTTTCTATAACAGAAATTTTAATGAAATTTGCTATAAAATAGAAATTTTAATGAAATTTTCTATAAAAACTAGATTTTTTTAAATAAAAAATTTACTATAAAGTAGAATTCGAAACGAAGTTTACTATAAAATAGAAATTTCATCGAAATTTAGTAGATACAAAAAAAGAATTAGTCGAATTATATATTGTGTCGAAATTATATATTATAGGTAGTTTTTAGAAATTATCAATAAAATTTAAATTTAATCAAAACTTCTATAAGACAGAAAGTTCATAGAAATTATGTGTAAAATAATAATTTCTAAAATATTAAAATTTCGCCAAAATCATCTATAACAGAAATTTCGTCTAAATTTCTAAAATATAGAAATTTGTTCGAAGTTTTCTATAACACAGAAATGTCGTCTTCATTACGTAAACATTGATATTTTGCCCAAATTATCAATAAAATTTAATTTTCACCGAAATAATCTATTGTCAGTCTGATCTACAAAGTCAAGTTATACATTTTCTATAAAATAGAACATTTCCAGAAAATTTTCTCTGAAATATGTATCTGAGAAATTGTTCTTAACACTTAACAATTTTTAGAAAATGTTCTTTAAAGACGTCACAAACTTCCGCCATTTAATATCCATTAAGAAGAAGAACCTTTGCTTTCATTCTCACTTGGTAAACTTTATTTTCCACGTGTCACTTGTCGTTTTTTCTGTCCGTCCATCTCCACATATTTACTGCGATTTCCTGTATCATTAAGTCCGAAGTTCTCTCGAAGTTAGTTTCCTTCCCTTTTTTGTTATCCTTAAGCCTAGTTTGACTTATAATTACTTCTCTTGTCGAACTTTTTCCTTGTTTCGTGATATGAGAACGAACTTCTTCTCTGCATATGTTAAGGGTCCATTGTCGTCCTTTTTCTTGTTCTTTGTTTCATTATTGCCTATTTCGGTTTGTGTTTGTATTGTTGATTGTTTTTATCGCTAATTTTGTACGAACAACCTTTGGTCGAGATTATTCTATTGATTATCTGCACAGTTGTAAACTAAAAAAATCAGAGAACGAAAAAAGTTATTATTGTATTTCTTACCAAATAATAAAGGCAAATAAAACTTGACATTAATTGGGCACGTAGACAAAGAAAAAAGTCTGAGGAACTAATGAAAAATAACTTTTTAAGGGCTTAATTACCTTGGAAATTCTTAAATTCTCATTTTTTACATATAATAGGCAATTCTAAGTAATTAGCAAGGAGCATGACATTCCAGTTTGTAGATAAAATAACTTTTACTAAAAAATTTCAACAAAAGTCTGTATTTCATGAAGAACCTTTGCCATCATAAACTCGCCAAATATTTTTAATCTCATCCGAAATTATCCTCCAATCGTTTTCGTATATTTTGAGGTCGGCACTCAGCTTAAACCTTCTTGCCAGTTTCTGTCATATATCATTTATTTAAATTTGTTTTAGCATACTTTCTGGGGCTATCGTCATGTTTAGACAACGCAAACAGTCAGAGCCCTAAGACTGCAGACAACACACAATAATAATACAATGAAAGAGCTGAAAAAGAGAAATTTGCATATTTTGTTGAAAATGTCGTTGAGTTGACATGGAAAGAATCGCTCATGCCCCCGGCCACCCTCTCCCTACTCACAAACACAATGTAAATGCGATAATAATGTGAGTAGATCTGAAAGCATTCACATTTTCGCTTTTCACACACTGTGACTGACTGTGTGTGTGTGTGTGCGGTGAGTCTCTTTGCCACAGTGTTATGACACATTTATCTACTTTCCATTTGCCTCGTGCATTGTTATTAGAATATTAAAAAGCATAAATTACAATTTAAGCCGACATGTAGGCAATACAAACATATAGTAGTACAGCCTAAAAGTATGTGAGAAGTACAGACAACAATCCGCACACAAAAAAAGCTGACAGATTCACATACACACCCAATTGTGGTACTTAGAGGGTATTTAGCGAAGGCGACAACCGACAGCGAAATGTGTGTGCGAGAAAGGGGAGTGAGAGAGAGGGAAACTGAGTGAGGCACAAAACAATAAATTACAATTGTTGGGTTCGTGGAAAGTACGCTCGCGTAAACAAAACCCATTAAAATGCAATACATAAATTAAACAACAAAAAATGAGAGACATAAAGAAGATTAAAGAACAGTGGTGTTGGTGAGGTTTTGGTGGGTTTTCGCCAAATTTGAGTTGACTCATTCATTATGAAAGGGTGAGAGATTTATTGTTTCACAAACAAAAACTCTAAATTGGGACAGTCAAATCACATATAATTTATTTAGAGCATAAACGGCACGTTTCGAAATTTAGAAATTAGAAATGTCTTCAACATTTTTAATTTACAGAATATTTCGATGAATTTATATTCGGTAGAAAATTACGACGATGATAGAAAATGCCGAAGCAATTCTTCTACACAGCAATTTTCGAGGAAATTATTAGTACTCGTGTCTATTCCGAAGAACATTTTTATTCTATAGAAAATTTCGACGAAATTTCTGTTATATTGAAAAGATCAACACAATTTGTGTATTCTCTAGAAAATTTCGACAAACTCCTATTTTATAGATAATTTCAACTAAACTATTTTATAGATAATTTAGAAGAAATTTCTATTTTATAGTAAATTTCGATGAAATTTCTATTTTATAGATAGGTTAGGTTAGGCTTTTTCTGTCTTATAGATGATTTTGATTAAATTTCTATTTAATTGATAATTTTTAAAAACTTCGATGGAATATGTTTTTTCTACTAAATTTCGATGAAATTTCTAATTTAATTATAATTATAATTTTTTTATTTTCTATTATAATTCCGTTGAAATATCTATTTTATAGATAATTTCGTTGACATTTCTATTTTTTGATAATTTCATTGAAATGTCTATTTTTATAGATAATTTCATTGAAATTTCTATTTTATAGATAATATCATTGAAATTTCTATTTTATAGATAATTTCATTGAAATTTTTATGTTATAGATAATGTTATTGAAATTTCTATTTTATAGAAAATTTCATTGAAATTTCTATTTTATAGATAATTTCATTGAAATTTCTATTTTATAGATAATTTCAATGAAATTTCTATTTTATAGATAATTTCATTGAAATTTCTATTTTATAGATAATTTCATTGAAATTTCTATTTTATAGATAATTTCATTGAAATTTCTATTTTATAGATAATTTCATTGAAATTTCTATTTTATAGATAATTTCATTGAAATTTCTATTTTATAGATAATTTCATTGAAATTTCTATTTTATAGATAATTTCATTGAAATTTCTGTTTTATAGATAATTTCATTGAAATTTCTATTTTATAAATAATTTGATTGAAATTTCTATTTTATACATAATTTCGTTGAAATATCTATTTTATAGATAATTTCGTTGAAATTTCTATTTTATAGATAATTTCGTTGAAATTTCTATTTTATAGATAATTTCGTTGAAATTTCTATTTTATAGATAATTTCGTTGAAATTTCTATTTTATATATAATTTCATTGAAATGTCTATTTTATAGATAATTTCATTGAAATTTCTATTTTATAAATAATTTCTTTGAAATTTCTCTTTGATAGATAATTTCTTGTTTATCCATTTTATAGATAATTTCAGTGAAATTTAAATTTTATAGATAATTTCAGCGAAATTTAAATTTTATAGATAATTTCAGTGAAATTTCAATTTTATAGATAATTTCAGTGAAATTTCAATTTTATAGATAATTTCAATGCAATTTTTATTTTATAAATAATTTCAATGAAATTTCTAATTTATTGATAATTTCGTTGAAATTTCTATTTTATAGATAATTTCATTGAAATGTCTATTTTATAGATAATTTCATTGAAATTTCTATTTTATAGAAAATTTCATTGACATTTTTATTTTATAGATAATGTTATTGAAATTTCTGTTTTATAGAAAATTTCATTGAAATTTCTATTGATAATAATTTCTATTTTATAGATAATTTCGATGAAATTTATATTTTATAGATAATTTCGATGAAATTTATATTGTATAGATAATTTCGATGAAATTTATATTGTATAGATAATTTCGATGAAATTTTTATTGTATGGATAATTTTTATGAAATTTATATTTTATAGATAATTTCTATGAAATTTCTATTTTATAGATAATTTCAATGAAATTTCTATTTTATAGATAATTTCAATGAAATTTCTATTTTATAGATAATTTCAATGAAATTTCTATTTTATAGATAATTTCAATGAAATTTCTATTTAATAGATAATTTCAATGAAATTTCTATTTAATAGATAATTTCAATGAAATATCTATTTAATAGATAATTTCAATGAAATATCTATTTAATAGATAATTTCAATGCAATTTTTATTTTATAGATAATTTCGATGAAATTTCTATTTGATAGATAATTTCAATTAAATTTCTAATTTATAGATAATTTCAATGAAATTGCTATTTTATAGATAATTTCAATGAAATTGCTATTTTATAGATAATATCAGTGAAATTTCTATTTTATAAATAATTTCAGTGAAATTTCTATTTTATAGATGAAATTTCTATTTTATAGATAATTTCAATGAAATTTCTAATTTATTGATAATTTCAATGAAATTTGTATTTTATAGATAATTTCTATTTGATAGATAATTTCGACGAAGATACATTCAATGAAATTTCTATTTTATAGATAATTTCAATGAAGTTTCTAATTTATAGATAATTTCAATGAAATTTCTAATTTATAGATAATTTTAATGAAATTTCTAATTTATAGATAATTTCAATGAAATTTGTATTTTACAGATAATTTCAATGAAATTTGTATTTTATTGATAATTTGTATTTTATAGAAAATTTCGACATTTATAGATAATTTTAATGAAATTTCTAATTTATAGATAATTTCAATGAAATTTGTATTTTACAGATAATTTCAATGAAATTTGTATTTTATAGATAATTTGTATTTTATAGAAAATTTCGACGAAGATACTTTCGACGAAATTTCTATTTTATAGATAATTTCGACGAAATTTCTATTTTTTCGACGAAATTATCTATAGAAATAGAAATTTCGACGAAATTATCTATAGAAATAGAAATTTCAACGAAATTATCTATAGAAATTTCAACGAAATTATCTATAGAAATTTCAACGAAATTATCTATAGAAATTTCAACGAAATTATCTATAGAAATTTCGACGAAATTATCTATAGAAATAGAAATTTCGACGAAATTATCTATAGAAATAGAAATTTCGACGAAATTATCTATAGAAATAGAAATTTCGACGAAATTATCTATAGAAATAGAAATTTTGACGAAATTATCTATAGAAATAGAAATTTCGTCGAAATTATCTATAGAAATAGAAATTTCGTCGAAATTATCTATAGAAATAGAAATTTCGTCGAAATTGAAATTTTCGACGAAATTGAAATTTCTATTTTATAGATAATATCATTGAAATTTCTATTTTATAGATAATTTCATTGAAATTTTTATGTTATAGATAATGTTATTGAAATTTCTATTTTATAGAAAGTTTCATTGAAATTTCTATTTTATAGATAATTTCATTGAAATTTCTATTTTATAGATAATTTCAATGAAATTTCTATTTTATAGATAATTTCATTGAAATTTCTATTTTATAGATAATTTCATTGAAATTTCTATTTTATAGATAATTTCATTGAAATTTCTATTTTATAGATAATTTCATTGAATTTTCTATTTTATAGATAATTTCATTGAAATTTCTATTTTATAGATAATTTCATTGAAATTTCTATTTTATAGATAATTTCATTGAAATTTCTGTTTTATAGATAATTTCATTGAAATTTCTATTTTATAAATAATTTGATTGAAATTTCTATTTTATACATAATTTCGTTGAAATATCTATTTTATAGATAATTTCGTTGAAATTTCTATTTTATAGATAATTTCGTTGAAATTTCTATTTTATAGATAATTTCGTTGAAATTTCTATTTTATAGATAATTTCGTTGAAATTTCTATTTTATATATAATTTCATTGAAATGTCTATTTTATAGATAATTTCATTGAAATTTCTATTTTATAAATAATTTCTTTGAAATTTCTCTTTGATAGATAATTCTTGTTTATCCATTTTATAGATAATTTCAGTGAAATTTAAATTTTATAGATAATTTCAGCGAAATTTAAATTTTATAGATAATTTCAGTGAAATTTCAATTTTATAGATAATTTCAGTGAAATTTCAATTTTATAGATAATTTCAATGCAATTTTTATTTTATAAATAATTTCAATGAAATTTCTAATTTATTGATAATTTCGTTGAAATTTCTATTTTATAGATAATTTCATTGAAATGTCTATTTTATAGATAATTTCATTGAAATTTCTATTTTATAGAAAATTTCATTGACATTTTTATTTTATAGATAATGTTATTGAAATTTCTGTTTTATAGAAAATTTCATTGAAATTTCTATTGATAATAATTTCTATTTTATAGATAATTTCGATGAAATTTATATTTTATAGATAATTTCGATGAAATTTATATTGTATAGATAATTTCGATGAAATTTATATTGTATAGATAATTTCGATGAAATTTTTATTGTATGGATAATTTTTATGAAATTTATATTTTATAGATAATTTCTATGAAATTTCTATTTTATAGATAATTTCAATGAAATTTCTATTTTATAGATAATTTCAATGAAATTTCTATTTTATAGATAATTTCAATGAAATTTCTATTTTATAGATAATTTCAATGAAATTTCTATTTTATAGATAATTTCAATGAAATTTCTATTTAATAGATAATTTCAATGAAATTTCTATTTAATAGATAATTTCAATGAAATATCTATTTAATAGATAATTTCAATGAAATATCTATTTAATAGATAATTTCAATGCAATTTTTATTTTATAGATAATTTCGATGAAATTTCTATTTGATAGATAATTTCAATTAAATTTCTAATTTATAGATAATTTCAATGAAATTGCTATTTTATAGATAATTTCAATGAAATTGCTATTTTATAGATAATATCAGTGAAATTTCAATTTTATAAATAATTTCAGTGAAATTTCTATTTTATAGATGAAATTTCTATTTTATAGATAATTTCAATGAAATTTCTAATTTATTGATAATTTCAATGAAATTTGTATTTTATAGATAATTTCTATTTGATAGATAATTTCGACGAAGATACATTCAATGAAATTTCTATTTTATAGATAATTTCAATGAAGTTTCTAATTTATAGATAATTTCAATGAAATTTCTAATTTATAGATAATTTTAATGAAATTTCTAATTTATAGATAATTTCAATGAAATTTGTATTTTACAGATAATTTCAATGAAATTTGTATTTTATTGATAATTTGTATTTTATAGAAAATTTCGACATTTATAGATAATTTTAATGAAATTTCTAATTTATAGATAATTTCAATGAAATTTGTATTTTACAGATAATTTCAATGAAATTTGTATTTTATAGATAATTTGTATTTTATAGAAAATTTCGACGAAGATACTTTCGACGAAATTTCTATTTTATAGATAATTTCGACGAAATTTCTATTTTTTCGACGAAATTATCTATAGAAATAGAAATTTCGACGAAATTATCTATAGAAATAGAAATTTCAACGAAATTATCTATAGAAATTTCAACGAAATTATCTATAGAAATTTCAACGAAATTATCTATAGAAATTTCAACGAAATTATCTATAGAAATTTCGACGAAATTATCTATAGAAATAGAAATTTCGACGAAATTATCTATAGAAATAGAAATTTCGACGAAATTATCTATAGAAATAGAAATTTCGACGAAATTATCTATAGAAATAGAAATTTCGACGAAATTATCTATAGAAATAGAAATTTCGACGAAATTATCTATAGAAATAGAAATTTTGACGAAATTATCTATAGAAATAGAAATTTCGTCGAAATTATCTATAGAAATAGAAATTTCGTCGAAATTATCTATAGAAATAGAAATTTCGTCGAAATTATCTATAGAAATAGAAATTTCGTCGAAATTATCTATAGAAATAGAAATTTCGTCGAAATTATCTATAGAAATAGAAATTTCGTCGAAATTATCTATAGAAATAGAAATTTCGTCGAAATTATCTATAGAAATAGAAATTTCGTCGAAATTATCTATAGAAATAGAAATTTCGTCGAAATTATCTATAGAAATAGAAATTTCGTCGAAATTTCTATTTCTATAGATAATTTCGACGAAATTTTTATTTCTACAGATATTTTCGATGAAATTTCTATTTTGTAGATAATTTCGATGAAATTTCTATTTTGTAGATAATTTCAAGGAAATTTCTATTTTGTGGATAATTCGACGAAATTTTTATTTTGTAGATAATTTGACGAAATTTCTATTTTGTAGATCAATCGACGAAATTTCTATTTTGTAGATCATTCAGCGAAATTTCTATAATAAGTTAATTTTGACGAAATTTTTATTTTGTAGATAATTCGACAAAATTTCTATATTCTATAGGAAATTTCGACTAAATATCTATTTTATAGGTAATATCGACGAAATTTCAATTTTATGGATAATTTCTATGAAATTTTTATTTTGTAGATAATATCGTCGAAATGTCTTTTTAATGATAATTCTGACAAAATTTCTATGTTATAGATAATTTTGACGAAATTTCTATGTTATAGATAATTTTATGGAATTTCTATGTTATAGATAATTTTGACGAAATTTCTATTTTATAGTAAATTTCGTTTAAATTTCTATTTTATTGTTAAAAATTTTCTATTTTATACATAATTTCGACGAAATTTCTGTTAGTTAGATAATTTCGACAAAATCTCTAATATTTCGACCAAATTTTTGATTTAAAGGAAATTTGGATGAAACTAAAAAAACATTGACAAAATTAATTTTCTACTCTATAGAAAACTTTCGACAACATTTCGCATATAAAGGACATTTTCTGGAAGCATTATTATTCATATATAAAATTTTTCGGAAATTAAAATTTTGATAGAAATTACTATTTTAATAGAAAAGTTCCTGAAAATGACTATTTTAATAGAAAATTTCCTAAAAAAAATACTATTCCTGGAAATTACTATTTTTATATAAAATTTCATGGAATTTTTTTTTATAGAAAATTTCCTGCAAATTACTATTTTTAAAGACAGTTTGCTGGAAATTACTATTTTTAAAGATAATTTCCTCGAAATTACTATTTTCATAGAAAATGTCCTGGAAATTAGTATTTTCAAGAAAATTTGTATTTTTATAGACATTAATATTTTTATAGAAAATTTCTATGTGTTTACTATTTTTGTAGAAATTGGAAAAAATTGGAATAATTGACTATTATTATAAACACTTTTCTGAAAATTACTATTTTAAAAGAATATTGGTTTTTTGATCTTATGGACATGTTCGTTTTTAAACCCAAAGAAAATTTCTTTCTCAGGCGCCTAAAACTATGCCTGTACTAACTATGACTATGATGCACTTATGATAAATAATTACCGAAATCATAGCCGTTATCAAGGCGTTGTAGAATGTAAGGTCAATCAGTACAGAATTTATAATTACGGCAACACTTTAAAAGTCGAACAACCTTTCTTTAATAGTGGGTAGGTATCTCACTAATGGATATTTTTAAGGCTTTCGCAAAAAAACGCCCTTGCTTATTTTATCCCTGACCTTTTAGGCTTACATTTTGATAATTTAGTTTTAAATATATGGCCTCTTATAAAGTTGGGTCCCTTTTTTCGCCGCAGAAAACCTTTTTTATCTCCCTAATTTAAGGAAATTTCTCATCTCATGTTTTTTGCTTCATTTACTTACCATTTTTGAAAATTATCATAAGTATGTAGACCAAAAAGCTGGCATTTGCCTCCTTCTTTATCTAACTAAAACCTTAAGCTGATCATCATATTTTGCATAATCCCTAAAAGTATGCCGAGTTATTGCTATTGAAAATTGCTTTCCGGCAAAGCTAGAGAGTCTTCTGCCATGTCTTCGATGTCTATACCTTTTCTGGTTGTTTTGCCAATTACCATCAAATTAATACCACTTCAGAAAGGAAAACAGCACATTTCCAATTTTATGCCAGCGAAAAACAGGAAACCGGAGAAAAAGACTCAACCGAAATTACAAGGCAAACAATAGGGCAGGAAGAACAAAAAGAAAGTGCGTAAAAAGGAAAGAGGCCAGGAACAAAAGATGACGACGACGGCGTTGAAGAAGTAGGAGAAGAAGAAATTACCTTCCGCCTATTACGTTTTGTCACCCGGCCTAATCCGGCAATGATTTAAGCTTTTCATAATTTGAAGTGAAGGCAAAAAATAACAATAATTTGTCAAACGCCCTAGCACTTTGCCAAGGCTTATTATACTCTATTCCTTGGTTTCCTGGGAGTGTTTCGGGGAAATTCATATGCAATCATAACATACTATTATTATACATTATTCCATGTACATAACACCGCAATACAATACATTGTTGTTGTGAGAGGAGAAAGGCAGGAAGTTGAGCAGCAGCCAAGGCATTGGGAAATCCAATGATATGTAAATCCTTACAAATTTGTTTTTTTTCCTCCTCCTCCTTCTTTTTTGTCATGAAAGTGACAGAATGGCACATCATGGGCCCACTCCAAAGCACAAATTTCAACAAAAAGCTAAAAATTCTAGTATACTTTGAGGCTGCCACAAATGGCTTACGATTTTTCTTTGCCTCCCCTGAGCAAAGGAGGAGGATGAAGGCTTTGGTGCGCAAAAAAATATTTAAGTGACAAAAGATTTGCTGTCTTTCATGTGTCACCTGACAAGCCAATCGATCAAAAATATTTTACACTTCCTAAGGTGTTTGACAATAAAAGGAAATTATGATGGCAATATTTCTTATTTTTTTTCTTGATTTTTTGATACAATGAGTTGGCTTGAAATGCTGTATGGTGAATTTGTATGAATTTTTTAAAAAATAAGCTAGAAGTTAATCTTTAAGACCTTTGGAAGATTAATTGAAATTCATAGATTACCTCTAATACCCACCAAAGAGGTTTAACTTCTTTACTTTGAACAATAAAAATTGATTGCTTTTAAAAAATCCTGCCAATATAAAGTGATCGATTCATTACTTGAAAAAAACTCCATTTAATCCACGAAAATATTTTGAAAATTTTACAAATGCATAGAATACTTCAGGGAATTAACAATATTCATCATAAATAATTTTCGTTTATTTAAAGTACTTCAACTTTAAAGTTTCAAAAAATATATAAAGAATATTTTGACGAGAAAATAAAAACGAAATTAATTACAATAAATCGAATCTTGAAATAAATTACATAGATTATTTATTTATGGATACTTTAGGATGAGAAAAATTAGTGCAGATTGTATTAGATTGAAGTAGTTTAATGGATATATATTTTTTTCCGTAAAACGATTATATGTCTTAAATTTCAGATAGTACTAAATTTATTTATAATAAAAATTTTAAGGCAAAAACAAAAATACCATTGCATAATTATTTCATTAGCTTTGCATAATTTTAGGAGACATCAAAAATTCATGCATATTTTAATGGACAAATAATAACAGGAAGTCATCTCATACTTTGAAGAGAATTTGACATTTCAAAAATTAATGTATACCTTAGGGCATACCAAATAGTATATTCGGTTCTAATCCTAGCTAAATTATTATTTAGCCTCTATACTAGAGGTCGACTCTAGTATAAAGGAAGACCTCAGAGGTAGACTCTAGTATAGAAAAGACCTCAGAGGTCGACTCTAGTATAGAGGAAGACCCAGAGGTCGTCTCTAGTATTGAGCAAGACCCAGAGGTCGACTCTAGTATTGAGGAAGACCTCAGAGGTCGACTCTAGAATAGAGGAAGTCCTCAGAGGTCGACTGTAGTATAGAGGAAGACCTCAGAGGTCGAGTCAAGTATAGAGGAATACCTCAGAGGTCGACTCTAGTATAGAGGAAGACCTCAGAGGTCGACTGTAGAATAGAGGAAGACTTCAGAGGTCGACTCTAGTATAGAGGAAGACCGCAGAGGTTCACTCTAGTATAGATGAAGACCTCAGAGGTCGACTCTAGTGAAGAGGAAGCGCTCAGAGGTCGACTCTATTATAGAGGAAGACCTCAGAACTCGACTCTAGTATAGAGGAAGACCTCAGAGATCGACTCTAGTATAGAGGAGGACTTCAAAGGTCGACTCCAGTATTCTCAGAGGTCGACTGTAGTATAGAGGAAGAGCTCAGAGGTCGACTGTAGTATAGAGGAAGAGCTCAGAGGTCGACTCTAGTATAAAGAATACCTCAGGGGTCGACTCTTGTATAGGAAGACCTCAGACGTCGCCTCTAGTATAGAGGAAATCCTCTGAGGTTGACTCAAGTATAGAGGAAGACTTCACAGATCGACTCTAGTATAGAGGAGGATCTCACAGGTCGACTCTAGTAAAGAGGAAGACCTCAGACGTCGACTCTGGTATAGAGGAAGACTTCAAAAGTCGGCTCTAGTATGGAGGAAGTCCTAAGAGGTCGACTCTAGTATAGAAGAATACCTCATAGGTCGACTCTAGTATAGAAGAATACCAAATAGGTCGACTCAATTATAGAGGAAGACCTCACAGATCGACTCTAGTATAGAGGAAGACTTCAAAGGTCGGCTCTAGTATGGAGGAAGTCCTAAGAGGTCGACTCTAGTATAGAAGAATACCTCATAGGTCGACTGTAGTATAGAAGAATACCTAATAGGTCGACTCAATTATAGAGGAAGACTTCACAGATCGACTCTAGTATAGAGGAAGACCTCACCTGTCGACTCTAGTTTAGAGGAAGACTTCAGAGTTCGACTCTAGTATAGAGGAAGGCCTCACAGGTCGACTCTAGTAGAGAGAAAGACCTCAAATGCGACTCTAGTATAGCGGAAGACCTCTCAGGTCGATTCAATTATAGAGGCAGACCTAAGATGTTGACTCAAGTGTAGAGGAAGACCTCAGAGGTAGACTCTAGTATATAGAAAGACGTTAAAGTCGCCTCTAGTATAGAGAACGACCTCAGAGGACGACTCTAGTATAGAGGGCGACCTCAGAGGTGGACTCTAGTATAGAGGAAGACTTCAGAGGTCGACTATAGTATAGAGGAAGACCTCAGAGGTAGACTCTAGTAGAGAGGAAGACTTCTGAGGTCGATTCGATTATAGAGGCAGACCTAAGAGGTTGACTCAAGTGTAGAGGAAGACCTCAGTGTCGACTCTAATATAGATAAATGATTAATTATTTATAAAAGTCGCAGCATACTTTTGGCCTACTTGATTATTTTAACAGTAGTATATTTTGGGGAGTTTCAATTATAATGTTTTTAAAAACTATTAAATAATCAGAACTTTGTCTGTCTTTAGGGGATAACATTAATATTTATTTATGAAAGGCCCACTGTAGGCTACTTAACTTTTTTACGTTAGCATATGTTAGGGAGTTTAAATAATAGTATAAATATTATTACTAGCAAATTATCAAAAGCATTGCTTGCTTTAGTGGTTACTTAAACATTTTTTAAAACAAACTTTTAGGTCTTAGAAATTGTTGAATTATCTTATTCATATTCATCATATTCACGTTTTGTTATCAGTTTTTTTAGTGCTTTTAAATCCTCTATAATATAGAGATCTCTTAGGTGTACCTTAGTACAGTGAAAGACGTCCGACAATATTATTATTTTTTTTTAGATTTATAATTATAAAATACACAGCATTCTTTTAGGCTACTTAATTTTTAACTGTTGCCCATTTTTGTGGAGTTTAAATAATTATTAAATTATTAAGAGTATTGCCTAATTGTAGGGTTATTTAAATATTTTCTAAAACAAATGCCTACTCTTAGTTCTGAAGCTGTAGATATGTATTTTCTACAAATATGGTCTGTATGTTATGATGTTTTAGCTCTTTATTTGCCTTCATCAATCGATCATTAATATGCCAGAAAAATAGTTTGATAATCATTATCACAAACTACACCATAAATTGATAGTCCAATGAGGACCCATTATCGAATAAAGTAAATCTACTAAATTCTATTAACTTTCATCTTAGAATGTTTTTTCTTCGAGAGGACTTATATCATATGTTACTATAAAAATCGCTGCATAAGTTACTATAAATATCACTGCTTTCAGGCATTTTCAAAAACCATAGTCTGTTTTTAGGATTTAAAATTAAAAACCTTAAATAATTTTAAATAATCAAAAACGTTGCATACTTTAAGGTTACTACATTTTATTCTGAACTAAAGCATACTTTTAAATCTTTAAGAAAATAAAGGAAATGTTCTTTTTCTTTCAACTTTCCAGCAGCTCATTTACTGCCCTTCTTTAATAAAAACAAAAAGAACAATTCAATTGTGAAAGCAATCTAATTTTTTGGCGTCCTAATTTCATTCGCTTGCATTACACTCCGACTGAACAGTTTCATTCCATTTTATATTAACCATCATAACTGCCAAAAAGACATTGTGTGTGTCCTGATAACGATTATGACAAACTGCCCCAAAAAATGGTTTGTGGTATCGCTTCGTGGTTGGTTGGCCGTTTACAGCCACATTGGATGTCACTGATGGCCTCCTCCGTATGGGGCTAAACCAGAAACGGAACAAAACGAGAAAATGTCGCTAAAAATATATTGTTTTCTCACTGCGCTCAGACTGCCTTTTTCACGTTTCTTTTCTTTCTCTTTTGGTTGCTATGACTTTGTTATCCCCTGGCCTTAGTTAAATATATAGTCGTATATCTCTATGTGAATATATTTTTAGTCCCAGCTATAAAGATAAAGCTTACGAGGCATGTTTCAGCGTGTTAAATTAAATTTTATTACACACTAAACTGCACTGATAAGCATGTCAGAAGCGTGAAAAGGAAAACGAAGGACATAGCGTTGGCTGGCCAATGTTATACATAAATAAACCTAATGATTTTTTTCTTTCCTAATCGACGAATCAAATTTAACCATTTCGATATGGTAAAACCGACGTTTTTCTTGCTTTTTTTTGGTCGCTCTTGTGAATTTTGTGAAAAGGGGAAATGAGTTTTCTGGTCTTTAAATCACGAAGCCGAAGAAAATTTGATTTATTTTTCAGGAATTTTAGGTGGGAATATCTCGTTTTAGGGTTGAATTAATAATTAAGTATAAATAAAGCTACAGGTTACAAATGAAAATAATAGTTTACAGATTTTTTATGGAAATCACAATTAGATATTTATAAAGCACATAAATTGCAATGTAATAACTTATTAGTGCTCTAAATCTTATAGTAAAAAAACATTGCATACTTATAAAATATTTAAAACAAATAGTGCATTTTTTGAGATCATTAAATATCTTAATCACAAAAACATTGCCTAATTTGAGGAGAATATTCAAGAATTTCAATCCCATTAAAGACATAAATGTTATTAATATAAATTGCATAATTATTTTATAAAACATTGCATACCTCAGGGATGCTTTAAATAATATTAATGCTTATCTTAAAGCATAATCGATAATTAAATTAGATGCACAAGCATTGCATACTTTTGAGGATACACAATAAATAACAAATATTTGGCGTACATTACTTTAAGGTATATATAGTAGAAAATAAATAAATTATTTATTTATTTGTTCCATAAGCACCGTATGCAAATTATTAAAAGTTTCTTAAAGGACACTTTTGAGAAACAAATAAAAATCCATAATTAAACCTCACTGCCTACTTTCAGGATAAAATTATATTAATATTTTAAGGCATACATAATTTATATATTTATTTTATAAGCACTGTGTGCAAATTATAAAATGTTTCTTAAAGCATACTTTTAGGAACAAGCTAAAATCCATAATCTTAATAAGCTGCATAATTTTAGGATAATTAATAATTTAAAAATATAGCATACTTGAGGGCTCTCAAGTGCAATTCATGAACATTTTACTTGTTTTTTTTAGAATTTTGCTCCCAATTCTAAAACTGGTCATTACAACTGTGAATTCAGCAAATTCCTTCCTCCTATGAGACATTTAAGCCTTCAGGGTCATCTTTAAACATTTACCTCCAAAATCTCTTTGAAGTTATCCTCAATTCCACCTCAGGCTTTCAAAAGTGCTTGGTATTTACCACCAAGTATCATTATCCTCCCAACCCAAGCTCTGCTCCTCTCCCGCAAAAAAATGTTTTGAAAAATTCCATAAAGCATCCTTTTTTTAGACAACAACAAAAGACACTTTCCTGTCTTTTCTTTCAAACGCAACAAAAAAATATTTGAAAAGTGTGTAAAGACAATTGCATCCTGTTTATTGTAGTCCTCAGAATTTCACGATGAACTTGCACGGCAATTAATGTCTCACATTGTTGGCGAACGGAAAAAGGGATGTCTGTACGTCCGTCCGTCTGTCTGTCACCATAAGGGTTGTTAATAAACTCACACTCTTGCAATCACTCATCCACATGGACAATTAAATGTTATAACATTTGAACAATTAAATATATCGCAGAGGGGGTTGAGTTGATAACTACCGGTGACTGTGACAGAGCTGTGATGATGATGACGGCTACGATGACGACGACAACAACAGTGACGGTGATGATGGTATCGCTGCTGGTGGTGGTGGTTTGGAAGATATGATGACAGCAATTATCCGTTATGGCACAAAAAAAAGTGCCATAAACAAATGTTAACATTCGAATATGATTTAAAGGCCTTTTATGTCATATAATTGATGACATGGCACATGATTTAAAGGGGTGAAATGACATTCAGTGTAGGCACTTGTCAGGGCGACTGATTTTGTGATATACTCCCGAGAAGGAAGAGGGGAAAGTAGGGATATGCAGGAGTTTGTAGTGTGTTTAAGTTTTGTGACAAATGCTGGGTTAGAAAAAGAGATACATTATAAAACACAATTGCTATGATTTGAACGGCAGGTTTTTAGGTGAATGGATGAAGGTACTCACAAGTACACAGATAAATAAACTGACAGAGGGATAGGACAGATAGACCAATATATCTAGACCTTAGAAAGTTTTTCTTAGTATGAGTAAACCTATCAGTGACTAATTTATTAAACTTGCTTAAAATAATCACAATTTTCACCCACAAAGAAATTATTGCTATTATTCTGCAACTCTTTGGGACTAGATCTTTCTATTGACATACATTTTATTATACTTGGATGAAAATATAGCCCCCAAAAGTGTACCACAAAAATTCTTTGGAAGGATAACATATACATATATACTATAAAAATTTTAATTAAAGGTCAATTTATTTTAATCATACATATACTTGTGAGGAGAGTTGTCCATTGGTATGTATTTTATTAAATTTTAAAGATATTGATAACCCACTTTGGGAACAGAGCTTTCTTGCGATATTCATTTCATAACAATTTGGGACATCTGACTTCCCTAAGCCCCCAAAAGTATACCTAAAAATTTTTAACATACATTTTGTAATGATTAAGGTTCTTCTATTCATAGAACATTAGTTTTCGACTAATATAAATAGTATTATAATTGAAAGGCATTGACGCCAACTATAATAAAGTTTCTTAAAATTGTTGATGGTTCTATGCTCCATAAATAAATATTTAATTCAAATTCCAACACATTTAGGCTCCCAACGGTATGCCGCAAAAATTAGCGAAATGATAATTTGAATAGATGAAGAAAATCTTATTCAAAGAACCTCTTTGGGAACAGAGCTTTCTTGCGATATGCATTTCATTAAAGTTTTCCAGACAATTTACGCCCCTAAGCCCCCAAAAGTATACCTCAAAAGTTATAATATGCATTTGTTTTCATGAAAATGATTTTTCAATCCTTGTAACTGTATCCGACAAATATAAAATGTAATACATTTGAAAGACATTGAAGTCCCCAAATATATGCCGCAAAAATGCCAATTGAGATATTAAATAAATCGAAATAAAAAGTTTTGTGAAAAAAATTATATAAAGCTCTCCAGAAATACATAATTTCATAAAAATATTTTAATGAAATGATAATTCGAATATAAGAAGAAAATGTTATTCAAAGGATATATTTGTGAACAGAGCTTTCCAGTGAGATACATTTTATAAAAATTTAAAAATATTTAATGCTCGAAAAGTGTACCACAATTTTTTGAAAATCTCATTCCTAAGACATGTTTAGAAAAATTCAATTTTAATGTTTATGTTTCAAATAGTAGTTTCTACTAAAAAAAACTATATGGAATTAGACCTCTTCACTGATATACATTTTATTATAATTTTAAAATACTTAAGCCCCCAAAAGTATACCACAAAATGTAGAGTAATTATATTATGACTATATAAATAGTGACTCATTTGGCTAGCTAACATTTTCGCTTATTTTTTATAATTTTCCCAGTTTTTGTAAAACGTTTTCGTTCGTCTGCGACGAGTCATCAAAAATCACAAAAATCGCGAAATATGTAAGCCACAATAGTTAATAACTCGTCATGTACTACAGGAGAGCCCGGAAATAATATGTACATAAAATATTTCATCCCTGTGCTTTATACATTTCGAGTTATAGTTAATTAAAATTTGTCGTTTCGTCGAAAACGAACGATAACGTTTTACAAAAACAGCGGTTTAACTGCCCCGAGGTGCCGACTTTTAGGCAACTACGCTTAATTTTTCCCCAATCTAGTGATTTTGGAAATATTAAAGTAATTGCTAATGTTCTACAAATCTTTGGGAATTAAGCGTTATACTAATATACATTTTATAATAGCTGAAGTGAACCACACAATTTTCTATAAATTAAATTTATAATGAATTGCATATAAATGTAAGAATCAAAGGATATTTTGTTATACCCTACACCACACTGTGGTACAGAGTATTATAAGTTTGTTTCATGCCAGATGTTTGTAACACCTGAAAATAGCTAGGCCCACCTTAAAGTATACCGATCGACTCAGAATCAGTAGCTGAGTCGATTTAAGCATGTCTGTCCGTCCGTCCGACTGTCCATGTAGTTGTTCGTCGACTACAGGTCGCAATTTCACTCCGATCGTTCTGAAATTTTGCACTTTAGAGTATTTCGCAGCTGTTAAGATCGCTATTGAATTTGGTTGAAATCGGTTCAGATTTAGACATAGCTCCCATATATATCTTTCGTCCGATTTGGCCCTTTAGTCCTATAGAAGCTGTATTTTACATCCAATCGTTTTGAAATTTAGAATGGTAGAGTTTCTTGATCCATGAACCAACATTGCCGAATTTGAAGAAAATCGGTTAAGATTTAGCTATAGCTCCCATATATATGTTTCATCCGATTTTGCTCTTTAGTCCTGAACAAGCTGTATTTTACATCCAATCGTTTTGAAATTTAGAATGGCAGAGTTTCTTATTCCATGAACCAACACTACCGAATTTGAAGAAAATCGGTTAAGATTTAGCTATAGCTCCCATATATATGTTTCGTCCGATTTGGCCCTTTAGTTCTATAGAAGCTGTATTTTACATCCAATCGTTTTGAAATTTAGAATGGTAGAGTTTCTTGATCCATGAACCAACATTGCCGAATTTGAAGAAAATTTATCACATGATTCAATGGTATCTTGGGAATATGGCTTCTATATATATATACATATATCGATACCTCAAGCCAAGTGTATGAAATTCCTTATAATGCTAAACGACCGGCCTGTAATGTTTTGTTAATAACTTTTGAATGGGTTGAAGGATAAACACCAAATTTTGACTGAATATAATTTGGAATATTTAAAACGTAAAAAATGAAATGTCCCTGAAAACATGCTATAGTTTATATAGAAAAAAAAAAATTAATTGGACAAAGGGGCGTGGTACCTCCCATACAAATCGCAGGTTAAAAATCCGATATTTCTGCTCCTATTATAGGTATAGTGCTGAAATTTTGTTTGTATGCATTTAATGGCAGATTATGTGAATTTTCCAAAAATGGGCGGAATCGGACCAATGGGCGTGGCCCCGCCCATATAAGCCAAATTTTGAAATTGAGATATTTTGCACAATTTGTTAGCGAGAGTGCTGGAATTTTGTGTATATGTAAACGGTGGCAGTCTACGTGATTGGTCCAAAAATGGGCGGGATCGGACCAATGGGCGTGGCCCCGCCCACATAGACAAAATTTTGATATCTTGCACAATTTGCTAGCGGGAGTGCTGCAATGTTGCGTATATGTATCTGGTGGCATTCTACGTAATTGGTGAAAAATGGGCGGGACCGGACCAATGGGCGTGGCCCCGCCCATATAAGCCAAATTTTGAAATTGAGATATTTTGCACAATTTGTTAGAGAGAGTGCTGGAATTTTGTGTATATGTAAACGGTGGCAGTCTACGTGATTGATCCAAAAACGGGCGGGATCGAACCAATGGGCGTGGCACCGCCCATATAAGCCAAATTTAAAAAATGTGATATCTTGCACAATTTGTTAGCGAGAGACCTGGAATTTTGTGTATATATATCCGTTGGCGATCTACGTGATTGGTCCAAAAATGGGCGGGTTCGGACCAATAGGCGTGGCCCCGCCCACAATGACCAAATTTTGAAATTTTTATATCTTGCACAATTTGCTATCGGGAGTGCTGCAATGTTGTGTATATGTATCTGGTGGCATTCTACGTAATTGGTCAGAAAATGAGCGGGATCGGACCAATGGGCGTGGCCCCGCCCTTATAAGCCAAATTTTGAAATTGATATAACTTGCACAATTTTTTATCTAGAGTGCTGTCATGTTGTAGATATGTATCTGGTGACAGTCCACGTGATTGGTCCAAAAATTGGCGGGATCTGACCAATGGGCGGGCCACCGCCCATATAAGCCAAATTTTGAAATTGAATTATCTTGCTCATTTTGTTAGCGAGAGTGTTGAAATTTTGCGTATATGTATCTGGTAGCAGTCTACGTGATTGGCTTTCAAATGGGCGGAATAGGACCAGTGGGCGTGGCCCAGCCCATATTTTGATATATCTTGCAAGTATTATATAGGAAATACATGAACAAAAATGCTCGGTATGCGATAATTACAGCTGCTCACTCCAATACAATCGCATTATGATAATGTGATGCAATATCAATGAAACAAGTATTTGGAAATTTTATAAGTATACATTTCTATTTTCTGGACTTTCCACTGAATTCGGTATTTTTTCATTCAGTGAATTTATTACTAATACCAGTAAGGAAAGGCAGAAAGTCGGGCGGGGCCGACTATATAATACCCTACACCTCCCTAACAATGCGATAAGGGTCATTGCGATAATAATTTGGAATAATTGGTAAATGTATTTTGAACCGATAATCGCAAAATTAAGCAATATTCGTTCCTAAATTGAGAAAAATCTTTCTGGAGAACTTTGTAATGATCGGAAGTAAAGTACAACTTCTATAGCGCTTTGTAAACAAATCTGGAGGAACATATATATGGAGGTTATATATAAATCTGAATCGATTTTCCTAGAATACTCATTCATGTAAAATAGAAACCTGTTTCTGTCGAATTTCGTACTGATCGGATATAAAACACAGTCTCTACAGCGCTTACATGTCAAATTGGGGGTAACATATATATATGGGGGCTATATCTAAATCTGAACTGATTTTCTCCGAATTTTGCGGCATTCCTTCATGTAATAAGAAACCTCTTTCTGCCGAATTTCTTACTGATCGGATATAAAATACAGTTTCTACATCGCTTGAATTTCAAATCGGGGGTAACATATATATGGAGGTTATATATAAATCTGAATCGATTTTCCTAGAATACTCATTCATGTAAAATAGAAACCTGTTTCTGTCGAATTTCGTACTGATCGGATATAAAACACAGTTTCTACATCGCTTGAATTTCAAATCGGGGGTAACATATATATGGGGACTATATCTAAATCTGAACCGATTTTCTCCGAATTTGGCAGTATTCCTTCATGTAATAACAAACCTCTTTCTGCCGAATTTCGTACTGATCGGATATAAAATACAGTTTCTACAGCGCGAATTTTGACATGGGCAGCGAAGCGCACCGGGCTCAGCTAGTATAAAACTATAAAGGGTCCGCCATCTAACGTTTTTTTCAACTAGTGCTTATTTCTTGAATAGTAACACTTAGCTCATGTCTGATTTGACAGATAATTAGTTTTATCCTTCCGCTGAACGAATATGGTTGTGTATAAAATTGGACCGATCGTGTAGGCTACTGCATGGCCAGCCGATGCAGCCATTTGAATGAAATTATTTTCCATTATTAACCGGAAGGATGTACTTTCAAATAAAAAAAGAAATTTGAGAAAATATTCAGTAGTTTTTTTATAGCATTTTCAAAGAAAAAAGTTATTTGGCGGAACCTTTAGCATTTTCAAAAAAAAGTTATTTGGCGGACCCTTTTCTATGAAAATAGTAATTAATCAAATAATATTTTTGAGAAAAAAAGTATACCACAGGACATCCATCCTTTTAATATAAAAATCAAATGTTAATGATTGAACATTCAGGAGTATTTTCTTCATTCTTAAACTTCCATTACCTGTTTAAAATGCAAAGGTAGATTTTCACATTTTTTCTCTCTCTCACCTCTCTGCCATATTCGATTTGAGTGCTGACCCAAGTTAATGGCAAACTTAATAAACTCCAAATCAGTCTGGACTTATTTGCAGTTTTCTATCACCGTAACAAGAACAAATACTCTTTTCCACAAAACATACACACACATACACACTTTTATACGAAAATTGTAATCAGTCACGCACCCAGTCTACACACTCAATCTGATTTCCCAGAACTATAACCGTACTAGAAAGAGAGAGAGCATATAAAAACCGGAAACTAAATCATGCTTTGCTTTGATGGCTTTGGAGAAGAAAAAAAAAACGTAAACAACAAAAACACATCGACCAATCATTAATCATATAAGCTCATATATGAACTGGTAATACATATACAATTGTTTGTGTACACCAGGACAGGGCATAGAATCACATGTACTGTTATCGACATCCCTGTGCACTAATATATACTACTCGTTCCATGCAGCCAGACACTCACGTAACTCTCACTTAGAGTTAGCTCTTCGTATAGAAGTAAAGTACAGTGGTTTGGGTGGTGATAAAAGTGGGAATATAAATGACTATTAAAAAAGTTATTATATGATCATCACGGTTCACCCCATCAGGAACAAATACTAGTCGAATTGTACTAGGAATCTTTAAAAATATTATTTTCTATAAATACTTTGTGCAGAATCATAAATTTCTATTAAAAGGCCTACACTCATTTTTGTGGACACTTTTAAGTCATTAAATGCTTTTAGATTGTTATTAAATATATGTCAGTGAAAAGTAATTTTTCCAGAGATGTACAGAATATGATTTTTGGCTTTTTTTAAGTAAATAATTAGGCTATAAAAATTTCTTAAATTTTGGCCCTACAAAAAAAAAACAAATTTGTGTGGTAAATTTTTAGGGCTTTAAGTGTCCTCAAAGGGAATTGAACTTTATATAAATTGAAAGGAACTTTTTTTATTGCAGTGCAGAATAATAACGTAATAGTAGTCACTGCTTAAATTCTTAAATTAGGAATTTTTAAAAATATGATTTTCTATAAAAACTTTTCATAAAAAAGTTGTGCAGAATCATAAAATGCTACTTAAAGGGCTACACTCTTTTTTGTGGCACACATTTAAGTCATTAAGTGCTTTGAAATTGTTATTAAATAAAATTCAGGGGAAAGTCATTTTCCCAGAGATGTGCAGAATATGAGTTTTGACTTTTTTAAGTAAATAATTAAGGCTAAAAAAAATAGTAACATAATATTTGCACTGCATAAAATCATTCGTGTCTACCCTAACCTACACTAATTTTTGTGGAACACATTTAGGGCATTAACTGGATCCAAATTGTAAATAATTTATATCAGTGAAATACATACTATTTTCTCAAAGATGTGCAGAACAATATTTGCGCTATAGTTTATTAAATTATAACAACAACTTAAATATTTTGAAATTTTGGCCCTGTCACATTTTAAATATAGTTGCGGTACATTTTGAGGAGCTTAAATGTCTCGCTTTTATTACAAATACTAATGGAGTGTTATTTCCCCAAATTAGTGCAAAATAATGACAAGATATTAATAACTTCTTAAACGTATTCGAACCCATTCAGAGTTTGGGTTTTTCGTTGACTTATCTATATTTAAATGCTACACAGATTTTTGTGGTACACCTTCAGAATGTTCTTACATTTTTATCAGTGGAAAACATTTGACTCAAAGATGTACAGAAAAATATTTGCATGATTGCCTATTAAGCTATATTAACTGAAAATGTATTTTAAAATCTTCGACCTGTCAATATGATACATGTGTAGGGCTTTAAGTGCCCTAAATTTTGAAAAAATGTATATCAATGGAAAGCTATTTTTTATAATGTGTGCAGCAATATTAGTAACTGCATAAAACATTTGCATTTTTAGCGCTTTTTGCAAAATCTTATATAAAAAAGCTACACAAGTTTTTGTGGTACACTTTTAAGGCATTAGATGTTTTGCTATGGTAATTAAAATTATATTGGTGGAAAGGTTTTTTTCTTAAGATGTGCAGAATAATATTTCTGACAAAGATTAAAAAATCATATTAACTAAAAAAATATGTTAAATTGTTGAACCTGCATTTTTTGTGGTACATTTGTAGGACTTTAGAAGCCCTGAAATTGTTTTAAGATTCATGCCTGTGGAAACGTATTTTAACAATGATATGCAGAATAATAAGAGAATTTTAGAAACAGCATAAATGTATCGAATTTTGAGCACTTCTTTCAACTTATTATATTTAAAAGTCTACACAGATTTTTGTGGTACGCTTTTAGGGCTTTAGATGGATAAAAATTGTTCTTAAATTTATATCAGTGGTAATTAAAATGCTATGGTAATTAAAATGATCTTAGTAGAAAGGTATCTTCCTAAAGATGTGCAGAATAGTGTTTTTAGAAAGTTTGTAGAATTATATTTACTAAAAATTTTTTAAATTGTTGTTCCTGTAAGTTTTTGTGGTACATTTGTATGACATGATTAGCCCTCAAATTGTTTTAAGATTCATGTCTGTGAAAAGGTATTTCAACAAAGATGTGCAGAAAAATAACTAAATATTACCATTTGCAGATAGAATCTGACGTCCTTTTTGCCTAAATTGTGGAGAAGGCTAAGATGGACTCAAGTTGTTCATATCTGTGGAAAGATAGTCCCACCAAGATGTACAGAATAATTCAATTTCTTTAGTTTATTAGACTATAACAACTTAAAAAATGTTTTAAAATGTTGGACCTTCAACATTTTAAAATTTTTTGTGATAAATTTTCAAGGATTTTTAGTGCCCTGAAGCTGTATTTAGATATGTATCTAGTGAAAGCTATTTTTCCAAAAATGTTCAGAATAATAAGTGAATATTAGAGACGGTATAAATTAATTCAGATTTTTGGGTGCTTCGTTCGCCTAATTATATTTAAAATGCTACACACATTTTTGTGGTACACCTTCAGATCTTTAGATGAATCGAAAATGTTCTTAAATTTTTACAGTGGAAACTGTTGGCTCAAAGATGTGCAGAATTATATTTGCACGATTGCCTATTAAACTATATTGACTGAAAATATATTTTAAAATCTTCGACCTGTCAATATGAAAATTTCTGTGCAAATGTAGGGCATTAAGGGCCCCACATTTATATCAATGGAAAGCTATTTTTTATAATTTGTGCAGAAATAGTAGTAATTGCATAAATCATTTGAATTTTAGCGCTTTTTGCAGAATCTTATATAAAAAACTACACAAGATTTTGTGGTACACTTCTAAGGCATTAGATGTCTTGCTATGGTAATTCAAATTATATTAGTGGAAAGGTATTATCCCTAAAAATTTCCAGAATAATATATCTGATAAAGATTAAAAAATCATATTAACTAAAAAAATATGTTAAATTGTTGAACCTCCATTTTTTGTGGTACATTTGTAGGACTTTAGAAGCTCTCAAATTGTTTTAATATTCATGCGTGTGGAAACGTATTTTAACAATGATATCCAGAATAATAACAGAATATTAGAAACAGAATAAATATATCGAATTTTGAGCACTCGCCTTATTATATATAAAAGTCTACACAAATTTTTGTGGTACATTTTTAAAACTTTAGATATATTCAAATTGTTCTTAAATTTATATCAGTGGAAAGATATTTATTTAAAGATGTGCAGAATAATATTTTTACTATAGTCTAGAAAACTATAAAAACTGAAAAATTGTTTCAAAATCTTAGACCTGTCAAATATGAAAATTTTTGTGGTACATTTGTAGGACATCAAGTGCCCTCAGTTTGTGATTAATTGTATATAAGTGGAAAGCTATTTTCATTAACATGTGCAGAAATATTAGTAACTGCATAAATACATTTGCATTTTAAAGGTTTTTTTTTCAGAAAGTTATATAAAAAATCTACACAAATTTTTGTGGTACACTTTTAAGGCATTCGATGTTTTGGTATGGTAATTAAAATTATCTTAGTGGAAAGGTATTTTCCTGAAAATGTGCAGAATATAATTTTTAGCATAGTTTAAAAAAATTTTATTGACTACAAAACTATTTTAAATTGTTCTACCTGCAAGTTTTTGTGGTACATGTGTAGGACTTTAGAAGCCCTCAAATTGTTTTAAGATTCATGTCTGTGGAAAGGTATTTTAAAAAAGATGTGCAGAATAATAACTAAATATTAGCATCAGTATAAATGCATTAGAATCTGGCGTGCTTTTTTCGCCTAATTATAGCAAAAAGGCTACTAAGATTTTTGTGGTACGCTTCTAGGACTTTAGATGGACGCTTATTATTACTAAATGTATATGAAGGCTTTTTTCCAAGATGTATAGAATAATACATTTTCTGTAGTTTAGAACTTTATATGGATCCAAATTGTTCTTAAATTAATATCAGCAAGATATTTTCACAAAGAAGTACAGAATAATATTTTTACCATAGTCTAGTAAACTATATAAACTGAAAAATACTATTTTCATATGTGCAGAATTATTAGCAGCTGCGTAAATATATTTGAAATTTTGTGATTTTTTCATAAATTTATATAAAAAGCTATACAAATTTTTTGTGGTACACTTTAAGGCATTAAACACTTTGTATGTAAGTAATTTTTCTAAAGATGTGCAGAAATATACATTTGAAAACGTTTAAAAATAATTTTAACTAAAAAATTATTTAAAATTGTTGACTTTAGAAGCCCTCAAGTTGTTTTAAGATTATGTCTGTGGAAACGTATTTAAACAAAGATCTGCAAAATAAATACTAAATATTAGCACCTGCAAATGCGTTAGAAGCTGGCGTCCTTTTTAGTTATGTTGAAAAGGCTACACACATTTTTGTGGTACACTTTTAGGACTTAAGATGGAAGCAAATTGTTATAAAATATGTATGAGATGAAAGGTTTTTCCTTCAATAGGTGCAGAATAATACATTTTCTGTAGTTTCTAAATTATAACAACTTGCTTAATGTTGGATCTGCAAAAATGTTCAATTTTTTTGCAATACATTTTTAAGACTAAGTGCCCCGAAGTTGTATTAAGATTTGCTTCCAGTGAAAGCTTTTTTTCTTAAAAATGTGCAGCTTTCTTTGCCTTTTTATATAAAAAAAAGCTACCCAAATTTTTGTGGTATATTTTTTGGACTTAAGATGGACGCAAATTGTTATTAAATGTATACGATATTGAGGCTATTTTCCCCAAGATGTGCAGAAAAATACATTTTCTGTAGTTTATTAAATTATAAGAACAATCAATTTTATTGAACTGTTGTACCTGCCAAATTACAAAATTTATTGTGGTTCATTTTTAAGGGCTCTAAGTGCTCTCAAATTAATATGTGATTTTTATTAATTGAAACGTATTTTTTTCAAAGTAGTGCAGACTAATATTTTAATATTGAAAATTGCATAAATTTATTTGAATTTTGCGTGTTTTTTTCGCCATGTTTAATAAATGTATGGCTACACAAATTTTGGTCGTACCTTATTAGAACTTTAGATGGATGTTCCTAAATATATATCAAAGAAAAGCTATTCTACCTAAGATGTGCAGAATCATTTTGGTGCCAAATCTAATAAATTATAATAACTGAAAAATTATTTTTAAATCTTGGACCTGCCAAATATGCATTTGTGGTACATTTTTAGGCGCATAAATGTCCTCAAATTGTGATTTGATTTTCATCAATGAAAAGATTTGTTCCCGTAGATATGCAGAATAATAATTTTGATTTATTTGTGTGTAATAAAATAAACCAAGCGGTTTTATGATAACAATAATTTTTCAGATGCGTTTTTTACCACCATTTGTTTAGCTCTCAGCCACTGTATCTGTTGAGTATCCCCAGTGCAGGGTGTTTATTACTGTTAGTGCGTAAGGGTGTTGATATTCTGTGTAAATTATACAGTAAAGAAGAACTATGAATTGATGACGAAGTCGATGATGATGATGCTGGTGATGATGTCAGTCATTCAGTCACCAACAACCACATCAATAACTGGGACTTCAATATGTCGACACTTCAGATTCAAAATACGCCACCAATACCAAACACTCACTCACACAAACACTGGCACTTCAATATCACAGCCGGAGCAAAAAAACTAAAAATTCTGCGCAGATGATGAGAGTTGTTGGGCAAAAAAAATATGATGAAGGCTCATAAATCCCTTAAAGGACATATTGGCAGATTTCAAAGTGGTGTGTGGGTGTTTGTGTGTGTGTGCAAGCGACGGAAGGATTCAAAAAACATTTGATTTTCAATCTACAATTTGTGCTCCCTTCAATGGTTTGTTAACTTCTAAATGAAATTATATTGATGACCATCCGGAGCATTCTCCATAACTCAAGTTCTAAGGTCCTTTCACTTTTATCAATAATATTTATACAACAGACGAGTGCAATGGGAGGTGGTCCCATGAACGATTTGGGGCAAAACATAAACAGCAGTATTTTTTTTATTTTCCTATTTTTAGACATCCCATTTCGCAGTGTTTATATTGGATTGTGTGTAAATAATGTCTCTTTTCAAGTGTTTTCTTACAAACAAACCTTTCACATTTTTCTTTTATTGTATTTCCTCTAATGTTCGATTGGAAACCATTGGCTGCTTATCTGGGTAAGCAGAAAGGGATGCAGACACAAGGAGCACAAAAATCATAAACAAACTTTCGATTTCCCCAAAGTGTTAAAAGGGTTTCTTTGTTTGTTTTATTGCCGGGACGAGAAGGGCAAAAGAAGAGCCTTGTATAGTTTTGGTGGGTTCAAATTTAAATAATGGACAAATAAATAACAAGTCGTAGGAGAATTTTTGCAGACCTTCTTCCTTTTTTGCTTGGTCTTGGATTCATGGGGAAACAAATGGAAATTTTAAATAAATACATATGTGTATTTATTTATTTCTTGCCCCTTGACCATCCAACATTTCCTGTGAAACCCCCTAAAAGTATGCTTAAATACAAAAAAATATTGAGTATTGAGCATTGAGCATTGTTAAAGGTAAACGTTGTGGCCTTCATGGCAACCAATTCCTGGAATATTATGGAAATCTCTGAATTTAGTATAAAAAACATTTTATGGCTCATGATGGGAAATCTCCAGCAAATTTGCATAGAGATTTAATTCAATACATTTGGTTTCGTTTTTCACCGTAAAGAAAAGTTTGATAAAAGGTGTTAGGTTTTTTCTAAAGCTTCAATAGGATTAAGGTTTGTTGTGTTAACAAAAAAACATGGCTAGCTCCCCAAGGTATGCTCTGAAGAAGGTCAATTGTTAAATGGCTGCAAAATAGGCCAGGTATTTTGGGAAAAAAATATTATTTAATACGATTTAATTTAATATGCAATAAAAAAACTGAAAACTTTTCATATATCAAAAGTTGCTGGAGAGTTTTGATGATTGTTAATCGAAAGGTATTTGCAAACTTTAGTAAATTTAAATCATATACAACATTTATAAGTTTCTTTTTACAAGAAAACGTTTATTAATAGTTTAAAATCATTCTATGGAAAACTTACGGCAGAAAAATATTAATAAAATAAATAACTAACCAATATCCTGAAAACATTGCACTCCCACCAACTTAAAAATTAAAAAATGTGGGCATCGATTCTAAACAAACACTGAACATTTCAAAAACTAAGTGTTTGTATTTTATTTTTTTTTTTAAATATAACCGTTATTTCTCCAATCTTAAATTTTCAGGGTTTATTTAGAATCGATCAGGGAAAATGCCTATATTTTTTTCTGAATTTTTAGTTTGTTTTTTTCATAGTAAAAAACACAAAAGAAGGAGAAAAAATAAAAAAAAATTAAAACTTGCTCAATAGCCAAGACAGCCGGCGAAAAGCAATTCGTAGCGATAATATTTGTTAATATAAAATAAAAAAATAAGTAGAAAAATATTAGCATTTTTTTTGGTTTAATATTTAATTAATTTTTAATATCATATATGTACTTAAGATAGATAAGTAGTACAGGTGTTTGAAATCAATATTTCACTAAAGTTAAAAACTTTGTGGGGGAGTTACTAGAATGAGTGGATCAATATAACCCATATTCAATAGGAAAAAATATTACTTCGTAAATTTGAAGTCAATTTGGAGTAACCATTCGACAGTTATCGTGAGCACGAGACAGACGGACGGGCATAACTCAAATGACTCAAAAAGTCCTTAAACGGATTTCCGCTGAACTTACTTGGAATCTTAGGTCACTTCCTTCATATGTTAGACTTCAATATATTTTTAAATTTTGACCGCATCAATATAAAATTTATATTAATTGAGAGGTTTTGCTTAGTCAAACATGCAGCTATATCAAGCATGTAGCTTCTTACTTTTGTGGTACACTTTAAAGACATTAGTTGCTCCGAAATTGTTATTAATTTTACATTGGTGGACAGTTGCGTTTCCATAGAAGTGCAGAATAATATTTTTGTCATAGTTTAGTTAATTTTTATAACGAATAATGTATATGGAACTGTTTACTCTGTATAACTGCAAACATTTGTGTGGTAAACTTTTAGGGGCTTCTGCGCTTTCAATTATAATATTATAGATTATTTCAAAGATTACACTATGCAACAAGATTTTTGTCGAAGGGCTGAGCATAACATTTTCTGGAGTAATATGGCGCCCTAAACACAAAAAAATAAAAAAAAAAATTGTATGACAAATTTTTTTAAAAACATTTCTTTGAAATTCCTATTTCTTTGAAGATGCTTTTAGTAGTTGCACCATATTTTTAAAGTATATACTCGATAAAGCCAGGATACACTTTAAATTAAAGGAAATTATAGGGACTAAATATGTTAGGAATGACACTTTCACTTGGGAACTAACGTTTAGTAACTGTTGTTAAAATAATTAGAAAAACATTTGATTTTTTGTTTTTCAAAAAATTCTGGACTGAAAAACACTATAGAAAATAGAAAAAAAACACAAAAAACAGTTTGTTTCAATTTTAAAATGTTTCACGGAGAAAACAATGAAAAATGTAGGAATTATCGCACTTTTGGTAGAAAAAATTGAATTTCAACATAATCCGGTTTTTATACCCATACTACTGTGAACGACGTTATATATAGTTGCTGCGGGGCGAAAGTGTAACACATCGAAGGAGTGACCTAAGAGTCTCCAAGATTATTTGGCGGAAATCCGTTTTGGGCCATTTTAAGTCATTATAGCAATGTCCGTCAGCCTGTCCGTCTGTCTGTCTGGTTGGTGTGCACGATAACTTCGGACAGGATTAACCGATTGACTTCAAATTTGGTATGCGTCAAGATTTTCTTCTACCTCAGGGTAAGGTGAAAGATGGACTATGTTGGAGGACTTCTTCGAGGACCACCCCCACGAAGCGTCAAAATTTAGTAAAATATTGATTATCTCATAACTTCTATACTACTACTTAGAATCTTTCACAATTCCACAAATAGTATTAGTTTCTTGGCCGCTATTACACTGAGAAAAATGGGAGAAGTTGCCATGCCTCTTTTGGTGCCTCCCGAACAAAATTGACATAATAAAAATATGAAAAAAAAAATTTTTTTTAATTTTTACGATATGGGTCATAGTTTATACAGGGTTTTTCAATAAGAGTGATATGATTTCTTTGAGAAAAAAATACACTTATTGTTAAGGAAATTAAAAAGTTTTTTATTTAATGTGAAGTACAATCGAAACAATTAAGTTCTACATAAAACGTCATTCAAATGGCCTCCACGACTTCTTCTGCAGGAACGAATTCGATGAACCCAATTTTCGAGCACTTTTTCCACAAAATCAAGTCGTATGACATGAATGGCACGTTCAATATCGACTTGTAAAGCTTGAAGAGAGTCTGGTTTATTTCGAAAGACCAATGACTTCAAAAAACCCCACAAGAAATAATCTAATGATGTTAAATCTCAACATCTTGGAGGCCATTCAATATCACAACATCTTGAAATAATCGAATCTCCAAACTTTTCTCGCAACAATTCAATTGTTTCATTTTCTGTGTGGCACGTAGCCACAATCGGTCCATGGCAAAAATATAGCTCTTAACGAGAGCTAAAATATTGCTCATGGGTGTCAAGGTCTTAGGTCGACTGGAAAGTGTTTTTTTGGATTTAAAAAAAATGGACAGCATAATTTTCAAATGTGAATGGAAAGTTTATTTTTACTCTAGCTCCTTAACCGTACGTCGCATCGAGAATCGGTCAATGGCAGAAAGATAGCTCTTAACGAGGGCTAAAATATTGCTAATGGGCGTCAACGTCGTAGGTCGACTGGATTAAAAAAAATTGACTTAGCGCACGAAAAGATGCAATTGGAGAACGATTATTTTGATAATAAAACTGAATATTTTGTAAACGTTGTTCTTGCGTATATCTCGCCATGATCAAATTGTAAACACTACTGAATACAATGAAAAACAAATGATAGATCATGACATATTACAAATGGCCAAAACGTCACTTCAAAATCATATCATCCCTATTGGAAAACCCGTTATAAGAAGTATCTATACTAAATTTCAGTCATTTAGATCAATTATTGTAGAATGTAGCGTGATTACAACAGACGGACATGGCTAAATCGTCTCAGAATTTTACGATGATTAAGAATATATATCCTTTAAGGAGTCTCAGATATATATATATTAGTTTTACAAACAGTGTGACAAAATGAATATACCCCCTTCCTATGGTGGAGGGAATAAAAATATATTGGATCAAGAAATGTTATAGTCAATTTTCTGAGATTTGCTATCTCAAAAATAATATATTATATATAAAAAATAAATTGAATCAATCGGTATTATTTTATGAGATCTCCTATCTGCCAAATAATAATTACGAATGAAAAAAATTAAAGAAATTTAGTTCTGTAGCTTTTATGAGAATATTTATCGAGAATTTCACTTTATTAGGTAGGTTATTTCGATACTTCACTTAAGGTAAAAAAATAAATTGAGTTTTGGTCTTTTCTTTATATCTTAACTTTATGTTCTTGTCATTACTAATTTAATTTCTTATTTTTGTTCTAATTTCAGACGACTCTGTGGATGTTACATCCGAGCCCGATGATCAAGATATTTCCGTAGCTGCAGCATCGCATAATCCCAACAAGGGACAGCTGGAGGTGCAACTGGGTGGAGCCGTGACGCTTCAATGTCCACAAGGTAAGAAACTACGAGGAAAAACTAATTTCTTTGAATGAAAAACTGTAAAGGGTATAATTTATAGATCGATTCCAGCTTCCTCTTATGTCTTTCATGATAGAATCAGTTTGGAAAAATCAAATATAATTTATATCAAGTTGATTAGACAAAAAAAATTATTCAGAGAATTTGTGAGGCATTCAACTAATAATGGAATTCTTTACAACCTATAATGTTTTTACAAGTCTTCCATAATAAAAAAATAACTATTTATTTTGATTTGTAACGGTAATTATTCATAAAATTGTTGCATACATTCCGGATATTTCTTATTAAAATACATACATTCAGGATATGTCTTATTGAATAATCCACAGCATAACCTTGGGAAACGAATACAAAACAATATTTAACAAATTGTGGCATACATTCGGGATATTTCTTATTAAAAAATCCATAGCATAACCATAGTAGAGCCTTAGTTCACAAAATTGTAGCATACATTCAGGATATGTCTTATTAAATAATGCCGGCATAACCTTAGAGAAAAGAAAATAAAAACGTCAACTAATTTCGATACCAATCCATTTGAAAATGCTCTAAGAATATATCTGAAGAAATAATACTTATTTTTTTATTATTTTATATAATAAAATTGCCAACTTTTGGGGGAAATTTTATTATGAATATTATTATAAATATTGCCTACTTTATGGAAGGTAAAGTGTGATATCATTATCTCATATCCTCTATATATAAAAGTTCTTTATTCCTTGACTTTAATTATAAGGAAATTAAAGGACTTTGAGCAATTTTGTTACAATTCATAAATACTGCATTCCTCGACTTAAATTACAAAGAAACCTATGGCTATCATTTTTCGTAGTCTTCCAGAAAAAAATCTATTTATTTTGAATCGTAACGGTAATTTTTGACAAAATTGTGGCATACATTCGGGATATTTCTTATTAAAAAATCCATAGCATAACCATAGTAGAACTTTAGTTCACAAAATTGTTGCATACATTCAGGATATGTCTTACTAAATAATCCGCACCATAACCTTAGAGATAAAAGTACAACACAAATGTCAATTAATTTGGATTCCATTTGATTCGAAAATGTTCCAAAATATCCTTATCCTTCGGATTGTTATTTACTTCTCTGGACCTATTCGCTTAAACCACTGGACCTATTTTAAAATTTTTTCTTTTGTTTGAAAGCTATTTGGTCTGAGGTGTTTTTGGAAAAAAAAAATGCAAATAGTGGACCAACGAAGTGGACCGGGTCCAGCTAGTATAATATATAATATAATTGGGAACATTTTGGAGATATTACTTATATATGATAGCACTGTTGCCTACTTTATGGATTGTAAAGTATAAAATCCCACATGATCTTCTCTTCATATACAAAACTTTTTCAGTTTTTGTAATTCCAAGGAAATCCAAGGACGTTGAACAAATTTGTTAAAATTAATAAATACTTCATTCGTCGACTTTCCTTCCTCACAAAACTAAGGACTTTGATTAATTTTGCTGCCATTCATATTCACTTCAAACGTAATCCCCTAACTATAGCCTACTTTTGGGACACTTTTCAATTAAATATCCATAGTTTGATTTTAGGCCACAAGTGTAGCCAATTAAAGCATTCATTTTCCAGCCAAATAAGAACAATACAATACATATACATATAAACGAATTATAGACAATTATGTAATTAGCCAAGTGTTTGCCAAATTGAGGGGCTGCAAAAAAAAGCCTTTCAAAATAATTAATACTCCAACACAGAATACCAATTAACAGCTAAATTTGTAGTGTCTATGCAAATAGGCAAAAATTCGAAAAGCTATAATTTGGAAATTCCTTGGAAAGTGTACAGCAAAAACCTTCACAAAGTATTGCCTATATTAAGGCGCAAATTATATAGACAAACTACTACTGCCTACCTTTAAGGCTTTGGCATTTTATTTACTCTGACTGTTGCAAAGACTACAATTCAGCGCGCTTTCATATAATTACAAACAATTGTAAATTAATTGTAAAAGCAATTAATAATGACAATATATTTTATTTGCCCGTAACAAAATTAACGGGCAAATAACTAATGATGAAACAACATGCCATTAATAAATATGTAGAACACGGTGTTGGAATCTTTGGTAATGTTGGAAATGGCAGCATAGATCTGAGGCGAGAGATAGAACTTATAATTTATAGACTTTTAGTTGGGGCACGTTCAAGGCTTCGGCCAATCGGCACAGCTTAAGATGTAAGAGAAATAGCAAATTTTTGTGTAGTGTAAAAGAAAATGGGAAATGGAAGTTTTGGGGGGTGACGTTAGGGAGGGGATGGGGATGTAGATGGGCGTCCTCCCCCCAAATCAATTATAGAAATTAAAAATTTCCTTTCATTTTTCGTGTTGAAGCAATTAATGAAATTATTTAGCAAAAATGTCATAGAATACAATCATAGTCCTCGTTATCGTCACGCCGCTGCTCATCAACATGAATTCTTATATCGTTTCCTTTCTCTTGGCTCTTTGTTAGTGAATAATTTATGAATGAAATGTCCTTTTAATTTGGTTCGGTTTCTTCTATTCTATTTCTGTTTCTCCCCATTACAAATGATGTTTATTTGTCGCTCTTTTTCCGTTTCAGGTTCTTTGGGCTGTTGGTCACATTTGGATCCGGTGACGGCACGTCTAAGAGGTTTAGGTCATGGCTTGTCTTCGCCCACGGGGCAAGTCTCTCTCAAGGATGTGGTCTATCAGGATGCCGGCACTTACAAGTGTATTGGCCAATCGCCTCAGAATAAAAAGAAATTGGAAGTTTTACAAACTGTGGGTGTGACTGTAAAAGGTAAGTTTTTTTTTTCCAAATCATTCAACCAAAACCATTATCATTCGCCACAATTCCCCACAACAATGAAAAGCTTTTAAGATAATTAAAGGCAAATTTAAATATTCTTCTTCTTTGTAGAAACTTTTTAGACTTTTCCAAATTCACTTCTTCTTGTATAATTACTCTAAGAAACATAGTCATTTGCACAAAGAGATGCAAAAAAAACTTGGAACTTGATAGGGCAGGACATATGTTAACAGAGATGTTATGAACAGACAAAAGGGATAAACAAACTATATTTTCAATGTCTGCTTAAGGATCCAAGAATGTTCTCCTTCCATGTCGTCTTATTTTCTGTTTGTCCTTAGAAACTGTTGTGACAATAAAAGCCAAATATACATGGGGAGAGGAAAAGGTCCTTGCAAGGAAGCCTTTACAATTGCGTTGGCTTCAAGCAAGGGCAAACAAAGAAACTGACACTGGCACATAGTTAAAGTAAACTACATGTTAAGATAGTCCTGCACTATTACGGTATGGGGTAGTGAAAGACAGTGGGTCAAAATTAAGAAAAATTGGCCCAAAAAATAGGCAACTATTTTTTTTTTTGAAAATATTGTTCTATAAACTTTTTTGTGACACAATGCTAACCTTTCATAGGGGTTTTTTATATGACAAGCTAGCCCTATTAACATATTTGCAGAAAACATGTGGTCGACGATGCTTGCGATGTTGCCAACTTTTAGGCGAAAATATTGGCATAACGGTATTTGTGTTTATAGTGTCACCAATATATAATGATCAACATTCATTAGAGTATTTTACATATTTGACAATACAGCGCCTTTGCATTGTAGATTTCGTGACGCAGACCAGTGTTGCCGACTTTTAGGCGAAAAAAAATATATTTTCTTGATGCCACTGGTATAAATATCCAAACTAGCTTAAGATTTCCAAATTATTTCAAGATTTATCACATTTTTTTCTAAATTTATGTTTCACAAAAAATTAATAAAAATCAAAATCAAAAATCCTTCTTTTCAAAAGTTTAACATATATTTTTGTAGTACACTTTTTAGATTTTTCTTAACTCCAAATTTGGTATGAAACTTATATCAATGGGAAGCTATGATTGTAAATATGTGTTTAATTACATTTCTTAAGAAATTCAGTTAATTTTTTTAATGAAAAACATTTTGGTGGCTTCGGTAGGTAATGCTTTATATTTTTCATGTTTTTGACTTTCTGATCATTAATTTTTTTACGCCACTTCCGCCCCACTGTTCCCTAATGCAAAGAAATACATTTTTGACAGGAGTATGTTTATAAATATAAAGACAAACAAACACATTCATAACTTAATGTATTTACTTGTTTTAGTTCTTGTTTAGATATCCCTTCTCTAAAATACACATATGAGTACTTGAACGTCTTTCTCTCACTCTGTACACTTCCTCTCATTCATAGTAAATATAACCTTTACTTACAGTGCTAAAAATAAGTATAGAATTTAATTATAAAATCCTAAAAATTCTATGACTTTATTAAAATATAAAATTCTTTTAAAAACTGAAGCCTACTTATGGGCGTATTTGATAAATTCGCGACGATTGCAAAAAGGACAATTAGTAAAAAAATCGCAATTTACATCATAGTATAGAATTTACTTAAGTTATTGAAGCTGAATTTTGAAGAAGATATTTTCGGTCTCCTCTTAAATTTCGTTTATGTACTAAGAATCATTCATTTATATGAAATTAAGAAATAGTTTCTGCATTATTTAAAGTAGTTGCGACTAAAAAACTGTTTGCATACCATACGTATATTATAGAATTTAAACTCCATTACTTACATTTAGGAATAATAAAATCGATGCATAATGTAAAAAGTTGTGGCTACTTTATCATGTCTACAATCATATAGGGTGATCCTAGTAGAGATACTTTTTTCAATAGCCTTTTTTGACAGATCATGTGTAAGTCGTGTCATGCTGTCATGTTATTTTTGTTAAGTATTGTTTGGCATTTCATCATGGAAAGACTTACGCCTGAACAACGTTTACAAATTATTCAGTTCTATTATGAAAATAATCGTTCGCCAATTGCGCTATATCCATTTTTTTAAGATAAAAAAAACACTTTTCAGTCGACCCACGATCTTGACACCCATGAGCAATATTTTAGCTCTCGTTAAGAACTATCTTTTTGCGATTGACCGATTTCCAAACCGACGGACCGGAATCATCGGTTCATATTTCTTCAAAAATGATGCCGGTGAGAACACAACCGTCAATGGCGACCGTTATCGTGCCATGATAACCGACTATTTGATACCTGAAATTGAAGCTCGTGATCTCGGCGACATTTGGTTTCAACAAGACGGCGCTACTTCGGTGACCAGATAATTTCACGTTTTGGGCCGGTCGATTGTCCACCAAGATCGTGTGATAATACACTGTTAGACTTTTTCCTGTGGGGATATGTAAAGTCTAAAGTTTATGCGGACAAACCCGCTTCGATTCAGGCCTTGGAGCAAAACATCACGCGTGTCATTCGCCAATTACCAGTCGAAATGCTCGAACGAGTCATAGAAAATTGGACTGGACCATCTGAGACGTAGCCGCGGCCAACATTTGATAGACATAATCTACAAGAAATAAATGAAAAAGAATGTTCTTTCAAATGATAATAAACATTTCCCATTCAATTTGAATTTTCAGTGTTTCTTTATACCCTACACCACACTGTGGTACAGGGTATTACGACTTTGTGCATTTGTTTGTAACACCGAAAAGGAGAAGAGATAGATCCATTGTTTATTATACCGATCGACTTGTAATCACTTTCTGAGTCGATTTAGCTATGTCCGTCTGTATGTCCGTCTGTAGATGTATTCTTGTAATCAAAGTACAGGTCGCAATTATGGCCCGATTTTGACGAAACTTTACACATATCTTTTTTTTGGCCCAAGGACGATCCCTATTTAATTTGGTTAAAATCGGTTCAGATTTGGATATAGCCCCCATATATATGTTAGCCCCGATTTGACATGTAAGCGCTGTAAAAAATTTATTTCGTAACCGATCAGTGTCAAATTCGGCAGAGAGAGGTTTCTTATTACATGAAGGAATACTGCCAAATTCGGAGAAAATCGGTTCAGATTTAGATATAGCCCCCATATATATGTTACCCCCGATTTTACATGTAAGCGCTGTAAAAAGTGTATTTTTTGATCCGATCAGTACGAAATTCGGCAGAAAGAGGTTTCTCATTACATGAATTAACACTGCCAAATTTAAGGGAAATCGGTTCAGATTTAGATATAGCCCCCATATATATGTTACCCCCGATTTGACATGTAAATGCTGTAGAAACTGTATTTTATATCCGATCAGTGCGAAGTTCGGCAGAAAGAGATTTCTTTTTACTCAAAGGAATACTGCCAAATTCGGAGAAAATCGGTTCAGATTTAGATATAGCTCCCATATATATGTTTCGTCCGATTTGGCCCTTTAGTTCTATAGAAGCTACATTTTACTTTCAATCGTTTTGTACTTTAGAATGGTAGAGTTTCTTGATGCATGAACCAACATTGCCGAATTTGAAGAAAATCGGTTAAGATTTAGCTATTCAGATCCAATCGTTTTTATACCCTACACCACACTGTGGTACAGGGTATTATTTAAGTATAAAATGTCCCAAAAGTAAATTTATGTAAACAATTTATACATGAATTACAAAATTTATATATCAGAGTTATTCAATATTACGAGAGTGGTGTAGGGTATTATATAGTCGGCCCCGCCCGACTTTAGCCTTTCCTTACTGGTTTTCTTTAAAAAAGTAGGGAACCTCGAAATGGATCACGCTATGGAACATTCTGTTAAATGGTGTAGAAATTAGAAAACATTTGGTATTTAATTTGTAATTTAATTAATATAAAGGGTGGTTAAATTTTAAGGGCCGATGGTGATTTTGAATAAAACACAAATTATTTAGGAAATTAATGTCATTTCCTTTTATTATGATAATATTGGTATGGTTCAATTATGTATGGAACAAAATATCGGCCAAATGGCCGCCGCTACCTCCATCCGATGGTCCAAATTTTCGATGACGCAGAGGCATAATTGAGGTTCTATGCCGTTAATGTGCCGAATTATCTCATCCTTTAGCTCTTGAATTGTTGCTGGCTTATCGACGTACACCTTTTCTTTCAAATAACCCTAAAGAAAGAAGTCCAACGGTGTCAAATCACATGATCTTGGCGCCCAATTGACATCGCCACGACGTGAGATAACACGGCCATTGAATTTGTTGCGAAAAAGAGCCATTGTTTTGATAGCTGTGTGGCAAGTGGCACCGTCCTGTTGAAACCACATATTGTCCACATCCATATCTTTCAATTCGGGCCATAAAAAGTTTGTTATCATCTCACGATAGCGAACACCATTCACAGTAACTGCCTGACCGGCCTCTTTTCGAAGAAGTATGGCCCGATGACGTCGCCAGCCCATAAGCCACACCAAACGAACTGGACGAGCATGCTCAGGTGTTTTCACATCTCCTACAGACCCGGTTTGCTGAAATTTGCGCACAATTCTCCCGATTGTGGAAACATTTGGTCGATTATGCTGATTAAAAAAACATCACGAAGTGCACGAAATGCATTTTGATTTGAACGCCAATTTTTGTAAAAGGATTAAAAAACTTTAACGCGTTGCTCGATTGTGTATCTTTCCATGTTTCGAATTGAGTTAGTCTGAAATTGAGAAATGTCAAATGAAATGCAGAAAAAGGTGTGGTTCACATTCAACATCGGCCCTTACAATTTAACCACCCTTTATAATATTCGAACGGGGCGTTTATATACACATATCTAAATTCTAACCGAAAAACACTTTCCAGTCGACCTACGACCTTGACACCCATGAGCAATATTTTAGCTCTCGTTAGGAGCTATCAAATGAAACAATTGAATTTTTGCGAGAAAAGTTTGCAGATTCGATTATTTCAAGAAAGTTTGATATTGAATGGCCTCCAAGAAGTTGTGATTTAACACCATTAGACTATTTCTTGTGGGGTTATTTGAAGTCATTGGTCTTTCGAAATAAACCAGACTCTCTTCAAGCTTTACAAGTCAACATTGAACGTGCCATTCATGACATACGACTTGATTACTGGAAAAAGTGCTCGAAAATTGGGTTCATCGAATTCGTTCCTGCAGAAGAAGTCGTGAAGGCCATTTGAATGACGTTTTATTTAGAACCTAATTGTATCGATTGTACTTCACATTAAATAAAAAACTTTTGAATTTCCTTAACAATAAGTGTTTTTTTCAAAGAAATCATATCACTCTTATTGGAAACCCCTATATATATATTTTCCTATTTTGATATTGTCCCATAATAAAAGGTCCTATAAAAAACACAAAGTCCTGCTGATTTGGAAAACTTGACAATTTGCGTTTTATTATACCCTACACCACACTGTGGTAAGGGAATCATGACTTTGTGCATTTGTTTGTAACACCCAAAAGGAGAAGAGATAGATCCATTGTTTATTATACCGATCGACTTGTAATCACTTTCTGAGTCGATTTAGCTATGTCCGTTTGTCTGTCCGTCTGTAGATGTATTCTTGTAATGAAAGTACAGGTAGCAATTATGGCCCGATCTTGACGAAACTTTACACATATCTGTTAAATTTGGAAGAAATCGGTTCAGATTTAGATATAGCCCCCATATATACGTTACCCCCGATTTGACATATAAGCGCTGTAAAAACTGTTTATACCCTACACCTTTTATATGCGATCAGTATGAAATTCGGCAAAAAGAGGTTTCTTATTATATGAATGAACACTATTAAATTAGGAAGAAATCGGTTCAGATTTAGATATATCCCCCATATATACGTTATACGTTATAAGCGCTGTAAAAACTGTATTTTTTATCCGATCAGTATGAAATTCGACACAAAGAGTTTTCCTATTATTTGAATGAATACTTTTAAATTTGGAAGAAATCGGTTCAGATTTAGATATAGCCCCCATACATATGTTAGCCCCGATTTGACATGTAAGCGCCGTAAAAACTTTTTTTATATCCGATCAGTATGAAATTCGACAAAAAGACGTTTCTTATTATATGAATGAACACTGTAAAATTTGGAAAAAATCGGTTCAGATTTAGATATAGCCCCCATATATACGATACCCCCGATTTGACATGTAAGCGCTGTAAAAACTGTATTTTAAACCCGATCAGTGTGAAATTCGGCAAAAAGAGCTTTCTTATTATATGAATGAAGACAATTAAGTTTGGAAGAAATCGCTTCAGATTTAGATATATCCCCCATATATACGTTACCCACGATTTGACTTGTAAGCTCTGTAAAAACTGTATTTTTTATCCGATCAGTATGAAATTCAGCAGAAAGAGTTTTCCTATTATTTGAATGAATACTTTTAAATTTAGAAGAAATCGGTTCAGATTTAGATATAGCCCCATATATACGTTACCCCCGATTTGACATGTTAGCGCTGTAAAAATTTTATTTTATATCCGATCAGTGCGAAATTCAGCAAAAGAGGTTTCTTTCTACATGAAGGAATACTGCCAAATTCGAGAAAATCGGTTCAGATTTATATAAAGCCCCCATATATATGCGACGTAGCGACTGTACTTTATATCCGATCAGTACGAAATTCGACAGAAAGTGGTATTTTTACATGAATGTTTATTCGGGGAAAATGGGTTAAGATTTATACATAACCTCCATATATATGTTCCTCCTGATTTGGAATCATAGCGATATAGAAGTTGTACTTTACTTCCGATTATTAAAATTTTCCAGAAAGAAAATAATTGAGAATCAATTTAACAAATATATTGCTTCATTTAACGATTATTGGTTCAGAATTAGATAATATGTTCCTACCCATTTACCAATTATTCCACATTATTATCGCAATGACCCTTATCGCATTGTTACTGGTTTTATTTGCTTTAAATTTTCTCTAACAATTTTGTGTATGAATGCCATTCCACTTTAATATGAAAGAAGTGTGTTATATGTTCTCTAGTTTCATTTAACATTAATAACACTAGTTTACAAAACTTTTGTCGAAGGGATGTGCATAACATTTTCTGGTGTAACTTGGAAACGAATATGCACACACAGGACTATTATATTTTAGTAGAAATTTTATATTTTGCTCTTATACAAATTTCCCGCAGTGTCTCTTCATATGTTTTCATTTGCCGAAGAACTATAGAAATCCTTACAAAACAGTGACAAAAACTAAAACACACACACAGACTTGTCTTAATATGAGTGTTGTACATATGTGTAGGTGTGTGTTTACAGGTATTTACAAGTCTTCTGTTGCAATTTCCTGTTGTTGTTTATCAAGCTCTTCAAATGTGCTGTAATGACATTTTAACACAGCTTCGCCAACAATATGACATCATTACGCTCTATCTCAGACTCACACTTTTTCACAAGTTTGCTGCTGTTCTCATTCCACAGGGGAAAATGAAAGTTCTGTTGTCACTCTCTCTCTCTCTAGTATTTGGCATTTTGTTTCTTTGCCAAAGAGGAAGACATTTTTATGTTGACAAATACTTTGATGATTTACCTTGAAAAATCATGTCTCTATCTTAAGTCTTCAAAATGCTCTCATTGTCCTGTGATAGAGTATGTGTGCGTGCGTGTGTGTGTGAGTATGTGTACTTAGAGCAAATCTTTTGTTTTTCTTTACAATTTGATTACACTGTCTTGACGTCAAGTTGGAAATCCTTTTCCTTTTGGCAAAACTCACTCATGTGTCTTCTCGTGTAGAGTCTTTGACGAAGTTGATGTGTTGTATGAGATGACTGACTGGGAGTACCTTCAAGTGGTTTTACTGCTTTTGTTTTGTGTCCTTTATTTGGTCTCCTTTCGCTCTCTTCCCCCAAAAAATCCTGATGAAGTCCTTGTTAATTTGATGATGATTATGTTTTTCATCATTCAAGGATTTTGCCTTTTTATGTCATATGTTGAGAAAATGTAATATGTAATGTGAATTCGTTTATGTCTTCAAGATTTCATTTTATTTATTTTTTTGCTCTCTCCCTCTCTGGCTCAACTTTTTGGCATTTTGTTTATATTGCCCTCAAGGGTGCATTTTTGCACACATCTCACATATGAACGAATGAATGTAGTTGAACGTAAAAGGCTCTTGAGGTGTCTGTCTTGTCACTCTGACTATGCCTGTCTTGGACATCCTAGATTTTATAAGCAGCAATTCTACCGGAGAGGGATTTGTGGTGTAGTGTTGCCTGCATTACAAAGAACATTAATTTTATTTCGAAAATTATTGTGAAATTGTCCCCGTCTCACACACACACACACACTCTTGAACCTGTCCCTCTCTCTCTCGATTTGTCCGTCCTTCTGTTGAAATATATTTGTTTAAAATAAAACAATAAATTTTCGTATTGTCGTCTGTCGTTTGTTTGTTTTTATATGGCTATGGCATAAATCCCATATGGCCCAAAGGACATTTGGTGGTTGGAGATTTGAATTTATGTGTATTTGCTCTGGCTAAAGTCATTTTGATTTACTAAGACTTTAGGAAATTTTGAAATGCCATAAAATATGGGAGCAATAGAAAATTAAACACTATTTTGTAGAGCAAAGAAAATAATTTTAAGTGGAGAAAGTAAATATTTATTTAAGAAAGAGATTTTCAAATAGAAAATAATTAAATTTCAATTATCTGGCAAATTAAATTTATATTTTCATGACATATCTATCATGGAAAGTTCATCACGGCAGGTCCTTGGTAGAGTATCAAGGCAGGTCCATCATAACGCATTATTGGCACGTATGTCAAGGCACGTCTGTCCATCAGGGCAAGTCAACCACAGCAGGTTTACCATGGCAGGTCCATCACGGCAGATTTATCATGGCAGATCCATCATGGCAGGTCCATCATGGCAGAACCATCACGATAGGTCTATCATGGCAAGTCCATCATAGCAGATTCATCGTGGTAGGTCCATGAGGGCATGTCCATAATGGCAAGTCCCTCATGACGGGAATATTATTGGCACGTCCATCAAGACGGATCCATCAAGGTAGATTTATCATGGCACATCAAGGAAGGTTCATCGTGGTAGGTTCATGAGGGCATATCCATCATGTCAGGTCCTTCATGACGGCAATATTATTGGCATGTCCATCAAGACAGATCCATCATGGCAGATTCATCGTGGTAGGTCCATGAGGGCATGTCCATAATGGCAGGTCTCTCATGACGGGAATATTATTGGCACGTCCATCAAGACGGATCCATCAAGATAGATTTATCATTGCACGTCCATCATGACAGGTCCATCACGGCACTTTTATCCTGGCAGGTCCATCATGACAAGTCCATCAGGGCAGTTCCATCATGACGGGCCTATTATTGGCATGATAATCAAGGAAGGTCCATCATAATGTGTTTATTATTGTCACTTCTATGAAGTCACGTCCATTATTTTAGGTCCATCATAGCATGTCCACCCTAACAGGTTTATAATGACAGGTCCATCATGACAGGTTCGTCACGGCAGGTTTATCATGGCACGTCCATCATGACTGGCCTATTATTGACACGGTAATCAAGGCAGCTCCATCATAACCTTTTCTATAATTGCCACGTCTATTGTAACGATTCCGACCATCCGGCCCCATCTCTCAGAAGACGATGCTACCTATAACTCCGGACGTGCTCATGGATAATGGGGGGGTTGTTGTCCTCTTCGAGAATGAGTTAAGGTCGTTAAAATACAATTTAAAAATTAGGTAGCAAGACCCCTATGATCCGTTTGCCAAAATAGAGTAATAAGAAAAATTCAAAAGAAGTAGAATGAATCCATGTCATAGTCGGAAGAGGAGTGTGATGTCAATGCCCTCTTCCTGTCTGTACCCTCCCTAACCAACGCCATCCTGTTGAAATTCGAAGAGATAGCCCAAAAAAAAACATAACCATCAATACCTAAATGTTTCGCGTGACCATCAATTCAAATCTAAACTTCCATGTTATTCCAAAAATTTATTTCATAAAAATAATCATTAGCCTAATATGGTAAGAAAATAATGGTCTAAATATGTTTAAATATGTGAAATTAAATTTAAGGAATTAATTTGTAATGTAAAATTAATATTCTAATTATGTTTTATATGTACAGTGTTAAATAAAACGGTAATTTCTTATAGTCGTAATGGAGATCTATTATTGGAATATATATATTACAAGATAATGATAATCGGTGGAAATACTTTGTCCAATGGGCAAAGGGCAACATATATAAACAAATTCAACAAATAATCAGAAACAAAAAAAAAAAATAGAATAACATTATCTTCTAATACAATATATTCATCATTTCCATCACCTTTACGACCATTCTAATAGATTCCCAAAAGAATTTGAGGTGTAGAAAGATATTCCATAATAAAAAAAATAAATTAAACTCACCATTACCATAATCCCTCGATGACTCCAGGCCTGTAGTCTTGAAATTCTGGTAACATAATTACGAGGAACCAACTTGATATCAAATTTCCAAAATTGTATCGGATCCATGAGGGCATGTCTATCATGGCAAGTCCGTCAGGGCAGGTCAATCACCGCAAGTCCATCATGGCAAGTCCATAATGGCAGGTTCATCGTGGTAGGTCCATGAGGGCATATATATCATGACTGGAATATTATTAGCACGCCCATCAAGACGGATCCATCATGTCACATTTATCATGGCAGGTCCATTATGCCAAGTCTATCAGGGCAGCTTCATCATATAAGTCCAAGGCAAGTCCATGAGGGCCATGATGGATCCGTCCGTCCATGACGGGAATATTACTGGAACATCTATCAAGACATATCCGTTACAAGTCTTTCACGGCAGGGCCATCACGGCAGGTCCATTATGGCATGCTCAGCATGGAGGAGCTAATATGTGTTTCCTTTCTGCGATCAATTAAGTTTAAGTAATCTCTCTTCATATAATAAATTCAATTCTGTCAATTCCTGGTCTTCAAATAGTACATACCACGAAGCACAGCTCACCTCACACAATGTCTCTTTTAAAAATAGTTTACAAAGTCTCATCTACTTTCAAAATCAGTACATTTATATTCACTTACTTCACTATGTTCTTTTTTAAGCAGAAACTTATCTAAGGATTTTCACACATGCACTCAAAATGGTTGACAAAACTTCGAGCAGAACAATAAAATCTGTGTCACCTCTGCCAAACGAGAGTACTTTACAACCTTAACACTTGTTTAATATTTAATCAGAATTTGTTCACAAAATAAACCTCTATTTTTAAATACACTGTAAGCTGCTTACCTCCATACTAAAATCTACTTCACACTGCGACATGCAGAGTGACCGAGAATTCATTTAGTTATTAAATTTTTATATGCGTAGCAACAAAATAAACTCTAGGAAATCCGATTTTCAACATCCGTGCTTTGGTAGCAACAAGAAAAATTGTAAACAACAAGAAGCAAAAAATAGCCTGGCACAACATCGGCAACATTCTTCATCAGAATGCAGGCATCAGTTACAGACATTCAAGTTAATAATTAATATTTGATGTTCAGAGAGTGAAGCGAGCATCAGTATTTGATAGCGAAGGATTATTTATAAATTAAGTGGATTTTTTGTTGTTGGAATAAAATAATAATAAGAAAATATTTTCCTAAAGTAATATAGCTCAAAGAAGTGAATAATTTAGCAAAGGAGCGGAATAGATGGTGACATTTTGTTGCGGCCCTATGCTCCACCGGGATCAAGAGGACGTAAGAAGAATATTGCTGTTGCCTATTAAATCAAGCAATATTTAAATTTTAAATAAATATATTTGTGGTATTAATAGCGGGTATTATAGAAAATATGGCACTCGAAAATGGCTTGAGAATTGTAATTTTCATATTTTTATCAAATTTCTTACTTTAGTAAATTTTTGTGGCACACTTCTAAGATTCTTAGTGCCATCAAATTGCAATAAAATATACATCAATTAAAAGCTATTTCTCCATATATTTGCAGACATGTATCAATATTTTTCTAAAATCGCTACGCCGGTTCGCGAGTTTAAGAATTACTTTGAAAACAATTTTGGTACAAATTCAGAAGATATTTTTGTGGTACTCTTTTAAGGCTCTTACTATCCTCAAATTTTAATAAAACATTTCTCACTGGAGAGTAATTTCTCCATAGATGTGCAGATATATAGCAGTATTATTTCTTAAAGCGCTACTCCAATTCTCAGGCTTAACAACTACTTTGAAAAGTTATTTAGTGCAAATTCTGATTTTTGTGGTACACTTTTAAGGTTATTAGTGCCCTCAAATTGTAGTAAAATATATATAGATAGAAAGCTATCTCGCTACAGACGTGCAGACACACATACATATTTTATTAAAATTCTTTACCAATTCGCAAGTTTGAAAAGTACTTTGAAATTTATATTAATACAGGCTCTGCGCAGATTTTTGTGGTACACTTTAATGTTTCTTTTAGACTTAAAATTTGAATAAAACATACAGAGCCAGATAGCTAATTCTTCATATATGTGCAGACATATATTTATATTATCGTAAAAGCGCTATCCTAATTCACAAGGCTAAGAATGCTTGAAAAAATTTTAGTACAAGCTCTGAACAGATTTTTGTGGTACAATTTAAGGCTTATTTAAACATTGAAATTTTAATAAAATATAAAAAGCCGGAAAGCTATTTATCCGCAAATGTGCAGACGTATATGAATATTTTATTAAAAGCACTACACCTTTTCTTAAGCTTAAGAACTACTTTGAAAATATTTTAGAAGCCGAGTTTTGTGGTACAATTTTAAGATTTGTAGTGGCCTCAAATTATAATAAGATATATATCACTAGAAAGTTATTTCTCCTTAAATGTGCAGACATATACCAATATTATGTATATAAAAGCCCTACATTAACTCAACATTTTAAGAATTACTCGGAAAAATATTTTAGCACAAACTCTGAACAGTTTTTTGTGGTACACTTTAAGGGTTTTTAGTGTCTTCAAATTTTAATAAAATATATATAAGATCAAAGCTACTTCTCCATAGATGTGCAGACATATATCAATATTTTAATAAAATCACTACATCAGTTAACATCTTGTGGAACTACTTTGAATAATATTTTACTACAAGCTCTGAACAGATTTTTGTGGTACACTTTTATGGTGCTTAATGCCCTAATATTTTAATAAAATATAAATCAATAGAAAGCTGTTTTTCCATACAAGTGCAGACATATATCACAATTTTATTTGAAGTTTAAAAAATACTTTGGAAAAATATTTTAATCTAGTAATACACTATAGGGGTTATTTGAGATCTAAAAATCTAATAATATTTACATAACGGGAAAGCTATATCTCTATAGATCCATATACATATATAATAACTGCAATGAAAGTACAAAGAAGTGTACTAAAATCTGTTAATAAATTGTTGTGGTACACTTTATGAATTCTTTGAACCTAGGAGCCGATTTTTGTGGTACACTTTTAAGATTTGTAGTGCCCTCAAATTGTAATAATATATATATTACTTGAAAGCTATTCCTCCATAGATGTGCAGACATATACTATTATTATAGTAAAACCCTACATTAACTCAACAGATTATGAACTACTCTAAACGATATTTTAGCACAAACTCTGAACAGATTTTTGTGGTACACTTTTTGGGTTTTTAGTGCCCTCAAAATTTTAATAAAATACATATAAGAACAAAGCTACTTCTCCCGAGATGTGCAGACATATATCAATATTTTATTAAAATCGCTACATCAATTAACATCTAGTGGAACTACTTTGAAAAATATTTTACTACAAGCTCTGAACAGATTTTTGTGGTACACTTTTAAGGATGTTAATGCCCTAATATTTTAATCAAATATAAATCAATAGAAAGTTATTTCTCCATAGAAGTGCAGACATTTATCAACATTTTATTTGAAGTTTAAAAGATACTTTGAAAAATATTTTAGTACTAGCTCTGAGCAGATTTTTGTAATACACTGTAGGGGTTATTTGGGATCTAAAATTCTAATAATGTTTACGTAACGGGAAAGCTATATCTCTATAGATCCATATACATATATCGTAACTGCAATGAAAGCTCCAAACCCATTCGCAATTGTAGAAATTATCTTAAAAAAAAGTTTACTAAAATCTGTGAATATTTAGGAATTATTTGAACTCTTCAATTGTAATAAAAACTGTATTACCGAAAATTTAATTTTACATAGCCGTTCAGGCAAATACAATTACAATCCAAAGATTTTTCTTCAAATAACTAAATCAGTAAAAAACTTCTAGCATATGTTTGTGGAACACATTCAAAATCCTTCGAACCTATACCACTGGAAACCTCTTCCTCCATGGATTCGCAGACATATATCATTATTATTATTACGACAATCTTTCAAACATTTTAAGAACACTGTCCAACGGCATTTTTGGAACAGAATAGGGACCCTATAATTCTGAAAGGGCATGTTGAGTAGATAATTTTTGTAGAATAAACTTATGTTCCAGCTGGTCTGAGCTTTTTTTTATAGTGGGTCAAAGTTTTTGTTTTTTGGTCGAAGGTAGCATTATACTAAAAGAAAAAAATGATGTAAGTTAATGTCTTAGAGACTTTTTTAGATTTTTTCGAAAAAGGGCCAAATTGACCCATTCCGAGGGGAGCTAGAGGGTTAAGATCTTCGACAAAAATTATCCTCATAAAATTCCACTATGTAACTCTGACAATAAGAAATCTCTCAGGCATTATCTTACAGCTTTTTTTATTTAGTATAATACTCCCTTCGACCAAAAAATGAAAACTTTGGCCCACTGTAACAAAAAACTGAGACCAGCTGGACCATAAGTTTATTCTACAAAAATTATGTACACAACATGCCCTTTCAGAATTATAGTGTCGCTCTTCTGCGACATTATTAAAAGTTTTGTATGCTCTTTTCCTTTGAGTAAAAGTGTTCTAGTAAATGCACATTACTGGAAACCGCTTCTTTCACAGGCGTGTATTTTAGTTTTTTAAGTGTTATTAAAAACGAGTAAAGATTTTGTAGACTTCGGCTTTGGCGAATCTTATATACCATGGATCGAATGGGTCCGGGTCCAAATAAACAATATTACCAAATTTCAGCCCTGATCGTTGACATATTGTTGCGTAAAGAAGTATAATATATATCAAACTAGGACCTATGACTACCGTTGGACCGTTGTTCGTGTAAAGGATTCTGGTTATAAACAAACCAAAGGTACCAATTTTCAGTCCGATCAGTTGAAATTTGTGGTCTCTGTGACGTTAAAAAGTCAAATCGGGGAGCATATGGGGGATTTCATGTCAAGTGAGTGAATTTTTAAAACCGAAGTCTTCTTCGGGATATTAGTAGACACAAAATATCAAGCAGATCGGTTATGGACTGTCCGGGATGTTGAATTTTAACATTTTGGTCAAACGGCCCTTGTTTCCTAACCATATAACAAATTAGCTATTGTATTTAGAAAATTTTTCCCAGTGTTTTCGACAGCCTTTTCTTCAATGTTTTTAAGAAAATAAAAAAAAATTCGCAAAAACTTTTTTTCGTGATTTTTTTGCGAAATTAAAACTTGTTTTGATATTTTTGTAAAAAATCATATTTTTGCTTTTAATTTTCCTTCCTTAAAAGAATGCTTAGGTCATTCCCTTTGTGGACTATTAGTGGGATTGGGTCTATTTAAAGTTGCCTTCATCTTCTTCTAATATAATTAGAATCAGTGGTTTTAAAGATATCTTACAAGATATTGCGAAAAATCCAATTTTCTTAGAAAATTAAAAAAAAAATTAATCCCTCTCAAAAACATCGACAATTTCTCAATTATTATATTTGTATTATTTTATCGTAAAGTCTGATAGGTCATGAATAAAATGAGACCATTCCGAAGAAAATCGATGCACAATTTAAATAGTTGTAACTAATTAAATAAGTTCTACTGATTCCAAGAAACATTAATTTCCATATCAGTTTTCTTTCGATAATTTCATTATTTTCTCTTAAATGACAATGCCCAAACACTGTGCCTTACATCCTGACTACAGCCTGACTAAAGCGTACTTCATGTCTTCGCGCCTAACTGTAGGCAATCATGTGCAATGCTGACGTTTGCATTTATAAATATAAAATATCCATTGGTGTATTCATGTTGTGGCATGAATTACATCAAATTCACTTGCTTTGAAATGCTATTTGGGAATTAAGTCAACTCGGTAACAAATCTGTTCTTTCTTACAGACTGCAGCAATTCCATGTTTGATGTCAGTCCAAATGCAATGGCATGGGAACTTGGGTAAAGGATATCACAATGTTTTTTAGGATATTTTATTTTGTGTCAATGTCTGTTGTACTTAGTAACTGTCAGTCTATATATTTGGCACATTTCACAGAGGTCTGTTAACTCTTGGTGGGATTTTTAATTTGATGAGATGAAACTTTTTAAGTTTATTTGATTTTCATACTATTCATCTATGGACGGGCTTGAGCTGAGTGCAGTTCAGTTCAGAAAATGCATCGATGAATATTAGGGTGGCTAGTATTCTAGTTCGTTTTCTCATTTTAAAAATGTCCATTGTATGAGAAGCTTCCTTATCTGCATATATTGTTGTTGCTGCGTCCATCCTTTTCCTCCCACTCCATATGTGCTGGTTTTAATTTTTCCACATATGTATATTACTCCCCGAGGACTTGTCAAATTTATGCTTCGGGTGTTTTGTTTTACATTTCCACTTTGAATTATTTCATACCACACAGCGCACAATGTTCTTCCATTGTTTGTCTGCTCAGCTCTGCTCATCTGCTTGTTTTAGCCCCACGTGTATTATTTTGAATACGTGAAAATATTTTGTATATTTTTCGGCGCATTTTCCCAACGCTAGCGGTTGTTGGTAATAATTCGAAAATTAAAGGATTTGTGGTTTTAAAATAAAAAAAAATAAAACGAAACTCACAACCAACTGATGATGATGATGATCATGATGTAAATGAGACTGCCAAACGAGGAGTGATGGTTGAAATTAAATCAAGGATTTGTATAGTAATTCCCTCACACAGAGCCTTAAAACAATCAACGATTTCATTAATCTCATTAAAGCCTTAAGATAGGCAATGGATTTTATGGAAATTGTTATTTAACTGAGAAAATGCAAATTATATGGAAATATTTTAATGCCGAATAGCTTCTTTTCTTTCAAGATAATTTCTTTCTACTCAATTGATTAATTTCCGCTTCAGTAACACATACAGTTCCCAGTATCTCTGAGTTTCCAGTCCTTTGGAGCTTTATCCATTATCGTTAGAGATTTTTACCCCTACAACAGTTTTTTGCCAACCAAATTTCCATCCTTACCTGTGGAGCAACAAAAATTTGGTTTGCCATCCACATTAACCTTTCATCACCCTGTCGTCCATCAGGCCAAGCACGTTCAGTTTTGCACGTAATACTCTCTCTCTCTCTCAGCTTGTCCGTCGCTCGTATTGAAGTGAAAATTTAATGAATTACGTTTTCAGTCCGTTTTGCACAAAAAAAAAGAAAATCTCGTGCAAATGAAAACAACTTATAAATGTTAAAATGTATCCATTTGAAGAGCCAAGGCTTAAGCTGAAGGCCGGCAGCATGACTGACTGAGTGAGAGTTGTTAATCCTTAGTGGTTAAGCCTTTTCATCTGTACATGTGCTCTTGAATTCCGGGCAGCTTTTTTGGGGTTAATGTATTTTTTTTTTTGTTTCTTCTCATTCGGACTGGAAAGCATAAAAAATCAACTCGTATTCGGGTCAAGTATAGGAAAACAAAATATTTCAAGGATTTACAACTTTTCCCATTTACCAAAGAATGCCTCAAAAAAATAGGATAAACCGTGGTAGGGATTTAAATGCATTTACTTTAAAACTCCCTAAAGTAGGCAATTGGTTTTTGTGTTTTGTGTTTTGTTTCCTCGCTCAGCCCCGTTCAACAAAAATAAATAAACCCAAATCTGATCAAGGTGGCGATTTCGTTAATTAAAGACTAAGTAGTCGTGGCCGCCCAAAAGTATGCCACACTTGTTCTGGAGTGGAATTGTAGAAAACTTTAATGAAATTAATCAAAGGAGTGAAAAAAGTTGTTCTTTTTGATGGCGACTAGAGTGGTTTTGGTTGGTTGTTATTAGAGAGTTGTGTTTGTTGGCAATTAAAAGTTAACAAATTAGTTATTCTTGAAATATATAATTTTGATGGGTTTTGCATTTCTTTTTTTTGGGGGGAAATTTCTGAAAATTCTTTGGAATTCCTAAAGTAGCACAGGCTAAGAATTAGTGTTTAAATTTAATTAATATGAATTAGTTTTTAAAGTTGTTTTGCTAACATCGCTCGATGTGAAAAGCTCAACACTAGTTTTGTTGCCTACTTTGAGGGAATAATAGCATTAATGTCTTAGATTGGGGCCTACTTTGAGGCCATAAAGTAGATAACGCTCATTTAAAGCAAGAACGTTACATCTAAAAATTGTAAATCTAATTTGTCTGCGATAAGCAAAAAATGAAAGAGATGAATTTAATGATAAAGTAAACACACCTTAGTTATCTCCCAAAGAAATCATTCCAATCCGGGCCTACAATGTATATTTTGAAGTTCAGAATACTTTAGTACATTAACATTTTCAAATTTAGGAATGTAACGATCTTGTTGGAAAATATCAATAAATATAGACAACCATTATTGAAAGGGAATCAAAAATTAGAACGCTGCTCATCCCACGCAAATTACTCTGGCGATTCAAAATGTTAACACCTAACCTATAAATTTCACATTTTCCTTAAAAACGTTGAATACCTTATGCAATATTGCTACCATATACAATATAGCAATAATATATCTAATCTAAGATTTTTAATTTTTTCACATTTTTGGCGGAAGTTCTTAGAAAATTTTCTTAACTAATAAGTTAATTGATAAAATATAATTTTTACCAAGTTCAATGAAGATCTGTATAAAAGTACTTCAACGCATTCGAAAGTGACTTATATTGCAAAGGCTATTGTTTGTAATTGAAATATCTGAAAAGTTAAATATTGCACTCCTTTCAGCCAAATTATGAAATATAATGCAGAGCATACTTCAAGGAGTTACATTTCAATAATTGACAGCTGAATGATATACATGGATTAGGCAAAATTGCTCCACAATATCTGGGCTACTACTCAAAAATTATTGTCTGCTTAATTTAGCATTGCATATTTACTGGCAATACTAGAGTTACTGCTTGAAGCACACTTCAAGGAGCCGAAACTACAAAGGTTTGCAATGGCTCTGAAACTCATTTAAGTAGATATTCATTGCAATAGCTTTTAGTAGTTGAAAATAATATTATTAAGATTAAACTCTTAAATACTAATTTTCAGTTTGAAGAAGATCAATGGAGAAAATAACAAAAATATTTGAAATATTTCACAAAATTTTTTCTTGTTAGACAAAAAATTAAAAATGAATTTAAATGCAAAAAAATAAAATTAGAAAATATGAAAGAAAGCGAAATGTGGTCAAGTCGTGGTATCTGTCTATTAGTAATTATCTCAACTTCAGTTCAGCTTTTTTTGTATTCTGCTTTTTTGTATGATTAATTTATAACTCCCACAGTTCGCTGTATCAACAAGTTCGCTCTGTATTAACCCGCGGTGTCTTTCATGTAAATAATATTCGATACGGGATATTAGCACTATTTGCCGCAAAATAGTTTATTTTTATCGTACTTGTATTGTGTGTAGCTCGATCTTACCATGCGATATATATCTGTGTAGGTATCGACTAGTACTACATTTGCCTCTTTCACATCGCTGATGTACAATGACATTTTCTAATCAAGATTTCAATTACTGCAGTTTCTAACCCTAAAGTTTAAATCTTTTTTCTATAGGATTGAAGCCCATTTTAAAAGCATGGGTGTATACAGTTTTATTCAAAAACAAAAAAGTTACATAGAGAATTACAAACCGAGACAACAAACGCCGCGGCGCGCCGCACAGTGGAATATTTTCACACAAGACGCGGCAAAAATTAGAAGGAGTTGAGCTAGGGCTTTGAAATTTCGTACATATCATTTATTTCGCCAAATTAGCTAAAAACCAATTTTTTGTTGATATCCGCCCATAACCACGCCATCCTCCCACATAACCTAAAATTAATAATGTTAGTATTTTTCACAATTTCACATTTATATTAATACAAATCGCTGGAAGAGATTGTATTTGAGTCCTCAATTATATAAAAATTACAAGTGCCATGCCCAACGCCCATTTATCAATTTAAATTTTATACGATGTTCGAAATTACAGGATAATTTTGCATAAAATGCTTTGTATCTTCTGATCGGTGTAAAGCAGTACATACAACTAAGTACATAACTAAAGCGTAAAATATTAGTTCAACATTTTCAAAAACATCATGATGCAATAGTTTACAGTTTCTTGGCAATTAATCAATCATTCCAACTATCCAGAAAAAAACAACATGGATTTAGCAATGTGTTCATTAATAATACGTCATTTTTAAAGCATACTTTTAGGAATATGCGGAAAGGATACACAAATAAATTGCAGTCACAATCATCAATTTTTTTTTAACCTTTAAATAAATTGTAAACACAAATACCAATTACAGCATTGTTGAACTGTCATTCGGTTTATATTAAACTAGGATATGGACCATTTTTACGGGAAGTGTCAAAAGGGTTTTGCCAACGACAATCTTTAGTTTGCCCCTTAAGGTATGATTTTAGAAATATGTTCAACACACAGTAACATTGAGTAAAGAAAGCGAATTTTGGGTTGTTTTTTGCCGAGTAAGTTTTACCATTTCTGTAATTAAATCAACATAGGCAGATATAGGCAAAATTTTCTTTTTGCAATGGTTAACTGAGAACCTAGTTTATCAATTTTTGTTAATGCCAAGACCTCGGTCGGCCTCGCGAGTTTAGTTTTATCCTGAAGAAAATGAAACACCCTGAATTTTGGCAACTTCCAGGTAAACCGCTGCATAAAAAGGAAAATGACAACATAATAATAGTTTTTTTAATGCAAAATGATACTTCAAAAGGTTCTGTATTATATGAATTAAACGAAGTTCCAATGCGTATCATTGTTTCGGAGATATGGGCTTACAAAATACTCTCTAAAATGATAAACTTTGACACCATTTTAACTTTTATGAATTTTAAATGCTTGTACAGCAAGATTTCGCCAAGTTATCGCCAAAACCTTTTAAAATATAGTTAATTGGAATGTTCTTTATAGATTGGAATCAAATATGCAGAGATTTGAGCTCATGAAAATTGGGAGTTTTTGCCGCTCATAATACACTGTGCGCCGCTCTTCGGGCGTATCCTTTTGTAGTACCAATCTCTAATTGTTGTTATTATTGACAATGGTAACTAGATTATAAATGAATAATATCACAGAAACATTTGAAAATATTTACCATAGATCCAAGAAGTATGCTATATTTTTCAATAATAATGCGAACAACATAGAAACGTATTTTTATTATAGCTGTAAATACAGTGTTTATGCAGCAATATTTAATAAGGGGGTTTTCCAACAAGAGGTGTTATTTTGGTGTTCAAAGAAAAATGCAATTTTTTGAGATAAATGATCGGATGTTTATTTCATAATAAAGAGGAAGGTATGCCGTTAATAATGAAAAACCACATCAGCCAAATGCCCGCCACGACCACGCTTACAGGACCATATCATTTGCATGCAATTTTCCATAACAATAACCATAACCGCAAAGTGGCTGCCCTATGTCCTCGATAGCCTCACGAATTCTATCTTTGAGGTCTTGAATCGACGCTGGGCTGTTGGCGTAGACCTTATCTTTCACGTGGCCCTAAAGGAAGAAGTCGCAAGGTGTTAAATCACAAGATCTCGGTGGCCAATTGTGATCACGGTCCTCTTCGAGAGATAACACGGTCCGGAAACTTTTCCCGTAACAAAACAATGATTTCGTTGCTTGTGTGTGGCACGTAGCGCCAATTGTGATCACCTCTTCGAGAGATAACACGGTCCGGAAACTTTTCCCGTAACAGAGCAATTGTTTCGTTGCTTGTGTGGCACGTAGCGCCGTCTTGTTGAAAAGTAAACGTTGTCCAGATCAATACCATCCAACACCGACCATAAAAAATCATAAACGAGTCAAGATGATTTTGTATCGCTCCTATCGTTTTTTTGTTCCATCGTTTTTTTATCGTTTTGTATCGTTCGATAATCGTGTATCGTTCCATTTTTAGTAATGGCGTAGTTTCTACTTGTCAAATGTCAAAGAATAAAAGCTTCAAAAGTGACAGCTACTGAAATACCGGGTGATTCAAAATAACACCTCTTGTTGGAAAACCCTAAATCAGAGATCGGCAAAATAGCGCCCATGGTCGGTTCTCTTCTCTCACACATTGAATGAGTATAACATAATTCATTCAGTTTACATTGAGAGAGGGAAATATTTTTGTTATGGTTGTATGAGTGTCCCGATCCTTGATCTAAATAAAAGTATTATAAGATGTAATGTAGCATACCCTTTAGGGGTCAAGTCTTGTTTCGCCGGCTTTGTTGTTCATTCAGAAATAAAAACTTTTTTTTAATACAAAATTTAAAAAATAAAGTGGATGTATTTTTAAATATTCATTGTTTAAAAAATAAAGGGCTCCCAGATTCCTTAGAGCTACATTACGTAAAAAATACAATTACTCATCTAAGTAAATATTTTCTATTATTAGAAAAATAAGGTTAAGTTAAGTTTGTTTTGTAAATAACCATTGCATACTTTTCGGCTTTTATTGATCATTCTAATTTACAGCATACACCATGAGAGCAATTTTCTCCTTCTTCCTACGTTTTGCTTCTATCTAAATAAAATGTAGCATACTTCCATGGGCCAAGTCTTGTTTCTCCTGCTTTGTTGTTTCAAAGTAAAACTAATTCAAGAAATAAAACTATGTTTTAATATAAAATTTAACAAATAATGATGACATTTTTAAATATTGATAGTTTAAAAATATAAACTGTTTCAAGATTGTGTAGGGATACATTACATAAAAAATCTAATTACTCATCTCAGTAAATATTTTCTTTAATTAGAAAAATAAGGTTCAGTTAATATTTTTTCTGTAAATAACCATTGCATACTTTCCGGCTTTTATTGTTCAATCCAAATTCACAGCATACATCATGGGAACAATTTTTTCTTTCTCTTTTTTGCTTTGTGACCATCTAACAAAAAAAAGCAACTCATTTCAGCTATAATTAAAAGTCAAACGAATCATTGTGAATTGTTGTGATAATTTGTTCATTTCGAGAGAGAGACTGGAAAAAAACTCAGTTGACAATATAGTGTTTGTTTGTTGTCCTATTTTGCCCCCAACCACACACATACATACATAATGATTGCTTTTAATATAAATAAAATTCGAACTGGAATTTTTTTATAAGACTCGTGGCTGAGGTCCCAGCACGATTTGCCCGCACATGCCACAAAACAAGAGAAGAACAAAAGCAACAACAACATCAACAGTAATAATGACACATCCCCATTGGCAAATACGATTGTCATTTTGATGGCAGCGTATTTGGCTTATTAGAAATTTCCATCACGTTTATTTGTCAAAACTCATTTTATTCATACAGAAATATTTCAGTTCGTCGATTTTTTTTTTCGTTTTGTTTTTTGTGCCAATATTGTTCTATTTCGAATTACGTGTGCATGAGTGAAGTGAGAGGGGCGGTACCGTGAGGTAGAAAAATTCAAAGGATCATTTTTTGAAGATGAAAAATATATAATTAGTTATGGTCTAAACCTTTCTTTATGCTTCAATAAAATATTTAAAAATATTGTTTAATGAAGATCAAAGGGTTTCCTTCTAAGTGAAGTAAGTTAAGGATCAGAGTTTTTAATATTAATTTAATATTATTAAATTATTATTTTTTGCTAAATGAAAAAATAACATAACAATATCATTTACTTTTTGAAAAAAAAACTAAATTTTATGGGGATTTCAAATTTGAAAAAATTTAAAAAAATTCAGAAAAATTATTTTTTGGGAAAAATGAATATTTTGAGAAGAAAAATGTCCAAATTTGCCTTCCCACCTTTGTATTTCGTCCATAGCTTTTACAAATATTGAGCCCCAAAAATCCAATTACTGTTTTAGATTTATGAGAATCTGGTGCAAATCGTATAAATTTAAAAAAGTCGAAGTGGAGCAAAATTTATTTAAATAAAAGCTTTTAAAATTTTGTTGTTGTTTTCCTTTCAAACCTTTATTTCCCACTGTAGCTGAGTCGGATTGTTGGGACTTTTCCTGCCTTTGTTTCTATCTCTCCCGAAAATAAAAACCATTGGCATTCTTATAATTTGAAAAGTGAACAGAAAAAATGTGTTGATACGTTTTTTGCTCTCTCTCACCATCATCAAAGTCTAGAGCTGTTTCTGTGATCGCCTTTTTTCCCCAAAATGCCTTCTCCCTTCAATATGCTACGGATATAGTATATGTATGTCTATGTATGTGCAAAAGTTGAATTTTTGATTAGAAATTCTTCGCAATGTCATCAATCATTTGACATGTCAAATAAGTTAAAATCGAACCGAAATACGGATCAACTCTGAACTATGAGACACCATCAGACATTTTATGCAAAAGATGTACATTGAACACACACACACACACCCACCGGGTTTTTTGTTCTCTAGAAGTTGACATTTTCCTATCCTACAAATGCCATCATATTAAAATGAATTTCTTTGAAAAGTCGAATGGAATAACAACGAAAGGCAAACTCATCAATATTGTACACAACACCAGAACAGCAGCAGAAAAAAATACTGGCGACAAAAAATATATATTAAAATTTCTTTCATTTCTAGTGAAGCAAACACCCAAACGAACCGAAAATATGTGCATGAAATATTTATCAGCTTATTTTTCCGAGATAGAGAGAGAAAGGAGGGAGATAGGACAACAATGAATTATAGATTAAGTACATTTATTCTTCAAATATAAATAATAAAAGATTTACTTCAGTTGGGAAAAAGCCTACAGGTATATTTCATACTCGCCTTCGAGCCTAAAAATATGCAATGAATTTCTTACTTTTTATGTATAGCCCCCAAAGTATGCTTTATTTTTCATTGCACGTTTTTCTTTCACACTTTTTGGGGGGAAAAACAAACATCTTTAAGTATGAATTTTCACTCTTTTCTCATTTGAACATAATTGAGACATTAATCTGAAATATTACTACATAACTAAATATGTATTATGAATTATTCATGAAAAATTAAAGGTATTTTAAAAACCAGTAAGGAAAGTCTAAAGTCGGGCGGGGCCGACTATATAATACCCTACACCACTCTCGTAATATTGAATAACTCTGATATTTAAATTTTGTAATTCATGTATAAATTGTTTACATAAATTTACTTTTGGGACATTTTATACTTAAATAATACCCTGTACCACAGTGTGGTGTAGGGTATAAAAACGATTAGATCAAAAGAGCCAAATCGGATGAAACATATATATGGGAGCTATAGCTAAATCTTAACCGATTTTCTTCAAATTCGGCAATGTTGGTTCATGGATCAAGAAACTCTACCATTCTAAATTTCAAAACGATTGGATGTAAAATACAGCTTCTATAGGACTAAAGGGCCAAATCGGACGATAGATACATATGGGAGCTATAGCTAAATCTGAACCGATTTCAACCAAATTCAATAGGGATCTTAACAGCTGCGAAATACTGTAAACTGCAAAATTTCAGAACGATCGGAGTGAAATTGCGAGCTGTAGTCGACGAACAACTTTACATGGACAGACGGACGGACAGACATGGTTAAATCGACTCAGCTAGTGATTCTAAGTCGATCGGTATACTTTAAGGTGGGTCTAGCTGTGTTATTTTTAGGTGTTACAAAATCTGCTGTGAAACAAACTTATAATACCCTGTACCACAGTGTGGTGTAGGGTATAATGATGCTCTTACCAAAATGAAGTTTATATCAGTATTTTTTTGTTAAATCCTTCATGTTTTTGCTTGGCCAATGTATTTACAGAGAGAAATAAACCTCTTTAATTGTTCCAATTTCTACTCCTTTATTTTTGTTAATAAGTCTGCAATATAACTAATATGTCTTTAATTTTAGACAGTTCTACATAACATAAACATATTTATTTAAATTCTTAACAATTAATTTTTAAAACACATACTCCTTCTATTATACATCTACCCTTATTCCAATAGATTATATCTCTCACTCATTGCGCCATTTCGTATTCAAAATTCACATATTATCTTCTAATCCCTGGGGTTCGCCACATGAAAGGCACATTTTTGTTCTTTTATCTAAAAAATCCAATAATACTAATGCACATGGCATTTGTATGCAATGCTTTAGACCGACCCATCCTTAAGTACTCGATCCCATTGTATCTATGTCTTTAAAAGGATGTTTTGCAAATCTGTTCCCATATAAAAGGAAAAATTAAAAATTCAATACATCCCCAAAAAAGTGGGAAAGAATTTGCACGCATTAAAAAATTCATATAAACGATTATCAAAGCATTTAACATTCTGTTCCGAAAAGGGAATTGCAATTACTATTCCAAGGGTGGTTGTTTATTCCAAATTACTCTCTTTTATGTATATATTTTGCAACTTAAAAGATTTACCAAGATAAGCTTTAAATTGCCAAATAGCAAAAAAACTAATGAAATTACTCTGAAGTTTGGAGGACCACAACATTTCATTATAATGTCAATTATTTTTCTAATGACTATGATGATGAAATTTCTGCAGCTTTTGGTTTCGATGCCTTCGTCTCCCCCCCTTCCCCTCGTTCTGCCCCCCTTCAAGACTGTGGAGTGAATGGCTATGGCACCACTAGCTATTAAGACCATATGGTACTTTTAATATTGGTCAACAATAATCAGAGCCACGACAACGCTGACTATGACGACGATAATGTGTAAAACTGTATGAAGCCGAAACCATAGAACAGAAATCTGGAACTTACATATTACTTATAACTAAAACCAATCAATATTGATGAACAATAAAGGCTAATAATAACAAAAAGTTAAAGAAGTAGAAGAAGAAAATAGAAATAAGCTAAGAATGGGGAAAAACATAAAAATGTGTATAAGAAAACAGTGTAAGTATGTGTAATAATAACAACAAAGTTTTATTTGTTAAGAAAACTCATATGACAAACCATAAAAATGATAAATATGAAATTTATGAAACATTCTAAGACGAGAACTCCGAGAGACTTTTATCACAATCGAAGAGTAAATTGGATATGAGTAGAAAGAAATTTAGAGTGAAAAAAATAAAAATAAATATTATTATTTAAAATAATAATAATAATCAAATATTGAAAAAACATTGGACACAAATTTTACTTATTGAAATTATAGTGAAATCATTTAATCAGAAAATTAAAATTATATCAGAAGGCCATTTCTTAAAGCCTACATTAAAATTTTTTAAATAATTGTTTAAAGAAACATGTTTTTATACCCTACACCACACTGTGGTACAGGGTATTATAAGTTTGTTTCACGGCAGATGTTTGTAACACCTGAAAATAACACAGCTAGACTCACCTTAAAGTATACCGATCGACTCAGAATCACTAGCTAAGTCGATTTAAGCATGTCTGTCCGTCCGTCCGTCCGTTCGTCTGTCCATGTAAAGTTGTTCGTCGACTACAGGTCGCAATTTCACTCCGATCGTTCTGAAATTTTGCAGTTTAGAGTATTAGATCGCTATTGAATTTGGTTGAAATCGGTTCAGATTTAGATATAGCTCCCATATATATCTTTCGTCCGATTTGGCCCTTTAGTCCTATAGAAGCTGTATTTTACATCCAATCGTTTTGAAATTTAGAATGGTAGAGTTTCTTGATCCATGAACCAACACTACCGAATTTGAAGAAAATCGGTTAAGATTTAGCTATAGCTCCCATATATATGTTTCGTCCGATTTTGCTCTTTAGTCCTGAAGAAGCTGTATTTTACATCCAATCATTTTGAAATTTAGAATGGTAGAGTTTCTTGATGCATGAACCAACACTACCGAATTTGAAGAAAATCGGTTAAGATTTAGCTATAGCTCCCACATATGTGTTTCGTTCGAATTTTCTCTTTAGTCCTGAAGAAGCTGTATTTTACATCCAATCATTTTGAAATTTAGAGTGATAGAGTTTCTTGATCCATGAACCAACACTACCGAATTTGAAGAAAATCGGTTTAGATTTAGCTATAGCTCCCATATATATGTTTCGTCCGATTTGGCTCTTTAGTCCTATAAAAGCTGTATTTTACATCCAATCGTTTTAAATTTAGAATGGTAGAGTTTCTTGATCCATGAACCAACTTAAAAAAAGAAAAACACAAAATTTATTTTTTTAATTTAATTTAATATTTTATTTTGGCCGTGAGCCTGGCGGTTTGGCAGTATGCCGAAAGCGGGTGAGTTTACAACTGCGGCAAATATGATGGCGTTGCCATAACATAGTTTGGTTTGCGGCGCTGCTGACAATGAACGGCTTCAAATATGATGCGGGGGCGATGAAGTCGACCATCAGCTGTTGTGGCTTCAACATACCGCCCCCCTTGCACGAGTGCAATGTGATGTTGATGCGTGGTGACGATGCATTTTTGTTGTTGTTGTTTTATAGATGCTGCAGTTCCTTTTAGTGATTGTTGTTGGTTTGCCGTTGCATATTTTGTCGACTTTGCTACTGTATGATGATATATGTTTTACGCCTGACGTCGTTTGTCATCCGTCACCGGCTCGTGAAGCCTTGTTTCACGTGATGAATCCAATGGTGTAGCGACGGAGACAACAGACAGTCCAGACAAGAGCGTCACGTAATGACCAGTATTATTTATTTATTACATTCGCCGACATATAATCCGGCTCGAAGGACCATGTACAATTTCGGGGCTTCTTCTGGAAGTGGACTGTAATTTCATTTATAAAACTCCCAAAATTGTAAGGATTTTGGCCGTTTACAAAATGTATGTACAAAAAAAGAGAAATGAAAGACACAGAGATTCAGTTTTAGTGAGAATTCAGTCTCAGTTTATTCAGGTTCAGTTGGTTCTTACCGCTTTCAAGTCTGCTGCGCAAGTGAAAACATGCGCCAGACAGGGAAAACGACAAAGAGACATTTCAGGGTATTCAGGGAATTCAGCACCACAGTAATTGGAATCTAAAACTAAAGATGGAAACTCTTTATCCAATGAGTGAAAGCTTTTCAGTAGAAGCAATCATTGGATAAAGAGTTGCCATTGATACGGACTAATGTAAACCTAAATGGATCTAATGAAAGTGGTCATAGCGACCGTTACTGCAGTATGAAATTTCAATTTGAGCAGAATATATTGAAGTAATTCATTATTTCAGTATTCAGTATAAATATTAAATATTAAACTTATTGTTAAACACGGTTTAACACCAACATTGCCGAATTTGAAGAAAATCGGTTAAGATTTAGTTATAGCTCCCACATATGTGTTTCGTTCGATTTTTCTCTTTAGTCCTGAAGAAGCTGTATTTTACATCCAATCATTTTGAAATTTAGAGAGATAGAGTTTCTTGATCCATGAACCAACACTACCGAATTTGAAGAAAATCGGTTAAGATTTAGCTATAGCTCTCATATATATGTTTCGTCCGATTTGGCCCTTTAGTTCTATAGAAGAATAAACAATTTATACATGAACTACAAAATTTATATTTCAGAGTTATTCAATATTACGAGAGTGGTGTAGGGTATTATATAGTCGGCCCCGCCCGACTTTAGCCTTTCCTTACTGGTTTTATATTTATCTTGTTCTTAATTTCAATTTGTTTTTTTATGCATTAAATATCTATTCCAAAGAAAACGGAGGAAAACGGCCTAAAAGTATGCCATAAATTTCATATTTTTTATGAATAGCCCAAAACTATGCTGCATTTTTCACTACACGATTTTCTTCTGCACATTTTGGAGGAAATAAACATCCTAAAAGTTGAATTGAAATGATACAGTGCGAGCTAAAGGTTCGCAATCAATAGGAAATCTTCCCACTGTTTCAATAATCAAGTCTCATTCTTTGATCAAAAATATTAGTTTTTGTCCTTCACACAAAACTACGAGTATTAAAATTAAATAATACTACTTCAGGCATACGAATTGATTTTAAAATTATTTCTTTGCGAAAAGACACTATTTCATAAAAAGTAGCACTGGAATTGACTTTTGTTTATGATGTTCAGATAACATTATTTAGTGAGAAAGTCGCACCTAGCGGGACCTTTTTCTAAAAAAAAGTTGCACTCATAAAGACCACAATGTAGAAATAAGGCCGGTTGTCCAAATCGGGGATATACCGTACAGTATGTCATATCTAGCCTAGAAGTATGCACTGAATTGATTTTTTTTAACAATTAGGCCAAAAGTATGCTTTATTATCATCAAATGTTTCTTTTGATTCTGAATTACAACTGGATGTGTAGGACAAAAGTTAATTGCGAGAAATAAAATCAAAGAAATACAGAAAACAACATTGGACAGAAAATTTTATTAATACAATTTTAGTGAAACAAATTCTTGTCAAAACCAAAATTACATATATTAAAAGGTCTTTTCCTAGGGAACTTATTTAAAATTTACAAATAATTGTATTAAAGAAAAATTTCGATTTTATTATCGAATTTAAAATTGAATGAGTAAAAAAGTTAATAGTGAAAAAAATCTAACAAATACAGAAAAAAACATTGGACAGAAATTTTTTTTAATAAAATTTTGGAGAAACCAATTCTTTTCAAAACCAAAATTACATTTATTATAAGGTCATTTCCTAGGGAACTTATTTAAAATTTACAAATAATTTTATTAAAGAAAAATGTCGATTTCATATACAAATCTAATTTGTTCTTTATTTGAATTTGTATTTTTGTCGCATTTAATAGTTATTCTAAGGAAGAAAGAGAAGGAATTGGGTTCCATGCTCGCTCTTAAGCCTAAAAGTATGCAATGAATTTCCTATTTTTATGAATAGCCCAACAATATGCTTGACTTTTCAGAGCAAAATTTTCTTTCGCAAATTTTGGGGCGTGTTTTAAACATTTTAATAAAGAAATTTCCACGTGGGAACAGAAAAAATTGGATTTTTTGTTAAAAAAAAACGTTTTTTTGTTGGCACAGAAAACACAATATACAATACCCAAAAATTTTAATACTGACATTTCCACGTGGGAACAGAAAAAATTGGATTTTTTTTTGTTAAAAAAAACATTTTTTGTTGGTACGAAAAACACATAAAAAATAGAAAAATATCTCAAAAACTTTGTTTTTCCAGTTTTTGAAAGGTAGCACCCTAAGTAGGGTGATCAAAAAACCGGTTATTTTGAAAATACGGTTTTCGGTTTCTTCGAAAATTAAGTTAACTCTAAAACCGGTTTTCGGTTTAACCGGAAATAAAAAACAGGTTGTTTTCGGTTTTTTCTTTTTTAATAAAAATGCATAAAAAATGCTCAAAATTTTGTTAGATGACGTAAAATAAGCGTAGTGCAAATTCAATACGCAACCATATTTCAATTAAATTAAGATTTATTTGAAAATTGTATTTTAAACACTTCACATTTTTACGAGTATTTATAATAGGTAATTGTTTCGATTTCATTTATGATATATTATAGATATCTGCGATATCTATAATATTTATGTTCAATTTTTAAAAAGATTTCTTTACAAAAAAATTGATTATGATTTTTATAAAACTTGACTAATAGTGAAGATCGGCAAAATCTTAGGTTTTAGCATCAAATGGCAAACCGATTATATACATATATTATCAGTAGTAGCGGATTCTGACTTGAGCATACTGTAGAGATGAAAACTTGTCGAAATGTGAAACTGGACAAATGTATTTTTATTTATACCTACATTCCAATTAGAAAGGATTGTTAATTAAATTTCTATACCGCAATAATCACCTAGACCCTCGATAAAATATGCAGTATAATTACATATAAAACTGCATTTTGAAATCGATGGATATGCACAAATGAAGTCAACGGTTTTTATACTGATGTTTTCAAAATTTTAGGTAGGTTCCTATTTCAAAAATAATATTTTCTCTATCATTTTATAATGGTTTCAAAAAACCGAAAAGTCGAATAAACCGAGTTGTAAAAACCGACGGTTCGAGTTATTCGAAAATGCAGAAAAACCGAAAACCGATAGGCGGTTTTTAAAGACAAACCGATTAACCGGTTAACCGGTGCGGTTTCTGATTACCCTAATCCTATGGAAGAAAACAATGGCTATTTGCAAAAAGTCTATAGAAAAATATATAAATTATGTAAATATAGGGAAAATCAGGAAAATATTTGTAAATATAGGGCAAATCAGGAAAATAATTTTTCATATTAACTTTTTGTGTAAAATGGTCCATTTGTATGGGAGATACCAAAAGTCGCGTGGCAATAACGCCCATTTTGCCCGGGACTATACACTGATAGAAAAACCGTTCGTCACCATGACGAATCAGTTTCGTCAATATATCTTCGTACTGGTGACGAAAAGTTTCGTACATGCGATGTTTTTGTACGTCAATAGAACGAACACGATCATCAAGTCATGTTTTTGGTGTTTTCGAAATTCGTCGAGAGAACGATACGGTTTCATTCCCACGACGAAAAGATTTATTTATTTATTCTGCTTAAATGTACTGTTCTATATGCGTTCTGATTACCTTAGTTAAATAATTTGTTGTAAAAGATCAATTTAAAAAATCTTATAATTAATGACGAACACCGTTCGTCACTTGTGTGTTCCTCGCAGCACCGATCGGTTCAAACAAACCGCACTAGCACGGCGTAACTGATGTTTGTTTAACAAAGCATCAAACACATACATCCTCGTACATGTAGTTCGACAAGGTGTATAAGTGTGAAACATTGGTTCTAGTGGCCTGTTGGCAAATACATTACTTGATGTGATTATTTTTGATTTAAAATAGCAGAAGTAATTAATACTTCTCGTTTGTTTGAGTTTAGCCTTACCTGATAAGAACTGCGTCTCGAAACGAATATTCACAACTGAACCTAGCAATGCAGTCAAATAATTTTATTTTCCATACCATTTTAAATGGTTTAAAACTAGAAGAACATTTATTGGAATTTTTAAAATTTAAATAGTCGTGGGCATGAATTCGTCGTGGTGATCAATGGGATTCGTCGTGATAATGAATGGGATTCGTCGTGGTGACGAATGGAATTCGTCATGATGTTGAATGGGATTCGTCGTGGTGACGAATGAAATTCGTCGTGGTGATGAATGGAGTTCATCATGGTGATGAATAGAGTTCGTCGTGGTGATGAATGCTATTCGTCGTGATGATGAATGGGGTTCGTCATGATGATGAATGCGGTTCGTCGTGGTGATAAATGGATCATCCTGAGGACGAAAGTTTTTGGAAACAGAAATTCGTCATGGTGACGAACAAATTCATCAAGAGGATTATTTCGTACGTTAGCTGACTTTTGACGAAAAAATAATCGTGATGATGTACAAATTCGTCGTCATGACGAAGCTTTTTCTATCAGTGTAGGTACTATAAAAGCATTACCCCTCACAAGATGGCAAGTATTTATATGGACTGGAATCAAAGTTATAAGCCGTTAACTTTTTGAGCAAAATGGTATATTTGTATGGGAGGTACCAAAGGGGCGTGGCAATAACGCCCACTTGGCACGGGACTATAGGTACTGTAAAGGTATTACACTCCACAATATGTTAAGTATTTGTACGGACTGGGATCAAAGTCTTAAGCAGTTAACATTTTGTGCAAAATGGTCCATTTGTATGGAAGGTACCAAAAGGGGCGTGGCACCTTCGCCCATTTCATCTCAAGGTGATAGTGACTAAGAAACAAATACATTTTCTTAAATTGTGGAAGATTCTGAGAAATAGTATAGAAGTTAATAAAGAATCAATAGTACACTTAATATTGACCCTTTGTGAGGGAGGCACTCGAAGCAGTGGACCAACATCGTCCATCGCTGATCTTAGCCTGAGATAGAAAAAAATATTAATACATACCAAACTTGAAGTCAATGGGTTACTCCTATCGACAGATATAGAGCGCACAACCCAGACAGACAATCGGACGGACGGACATTGCTTAAATGATTTAAAATGTACCAAAATGGATTTCCGCCAAATATTATTAGGTCACTCCTTTGACGCGTTGCTCTTTTGACCTGCAGCAACTGATATATACCTTTATTCACAATAATGGGGTTAAAAACATTATTTTGTGGAAATTCTGTTACTTTTACGAAAAGGGCTACAATTTCTACTTTTTTCCATATATTTTCTTCAAATAGGCTTTTTTCTATCCGTTAGGATGCCAGCTTCCAAAAATTTTAATACATTTTTTGACTTCTTTCTATATTTTATGGATTTTTTCGAGCCGACAAAAATTTAAAAAAAAAAAAAAATCAAATTATTTCTAATAGTTTTAATAACAGTTACTGAACTTCTGTTTCCACGTGAAAATGTCCTTATTACATTTGTAGCCATCGTAATTTCCTTTAATTTAAAGTATATCGCGACTTCATCCAGCCTTAATATGGTCCAAATACTAAAGGCACTTTCCAAGGAAAGGGGAATTTTAAAGAAAAATTAAAACAAAAAATCTACCATAAAATTTTTGTTAATATTTTTTTTGTGTTTAGTACATACACCACATTACATAAGAAAATGTTATGCGCAGCACTTTCACAAAAATTTTGTTGCATAGTGTTTTTTTCGTACCTATAAAACACGCTTTTTTTTAATAAATTTATAAAAACGACTGTTACTGAACCAATGTTTCTACTTTAAAGAGATATTTGCAACATGTATCGCCCTCATAATATTCTCAAATATCCCGGCTCTATCGGGCATATATTTCAAAAAATATGGTTCACATACCTTTAATGAAAATTGAATCCTTAAAAAAAATTATTTTGATTTTATGGAATAGTATTTCTCTATCTATACAAAAAACAATTTTTTAGGACTCGGACACAAATAGTGTTATTTATTATAAAAAGGTTTACATCAATTAATGACTTAAACCAGTCATCAATGAAATATTATTTAGTTTAGCCATTCTTTAATATAAAACAAAAATATATACAGTACAGTATGTCGTATCCATCCTAGAAGCATGCACCGAATTAAATTTTGCAATAAATATCCCAAAAGTATGCCTTGTAATATTATATCCAGAGGGAAATAAACTAATTTTGATAATTATTTTGGTTTGTAACCGAATGAGAAGAACAAATTAATATTGAAAAAACATTGAACAAACTTATACATTAATAAAATCTGTGGTCACAAGGCATAACAGCATATGTCTGTTTTTAAAACTTTTCAGGAGATAACTTTAAAGGTTTGTATCGGTATAATAATCCATTTGTAAGGTAGTGACACAGTGATATATGCTGTCTTATATAGATAACTAAACGAGGGATCACCACCGAAATGTGTCACAATATGTAAACGAAGCTAGGGAACATTACGGCATTAATAACTCAGTTTGAGCATAACTCGAGTTATGCTGTTATGCCTTGTGACCACAGAAATTATATTGAAACATTTTTTTGCAAAACAAAAATTTATAAATAGTTGTGTTAGAATTGGAATTTGAATTTATTTATTTAATTTAATTTTATTTTATTTAATTTATATTTATATTCTAAAGGAAAAAGAAGGAGGTCCTTCAAATATGCTTTAGATCATATTTCATAGTTTAGCCTGCAGGTATGCTATAATAAACTACTTCTAACACTCGGCAAATATGTATACTAAAAAAACCATTAATTGCATTGAGGCTTTACATACTTTAAGGCATAGCTAATTAAAGCAATTAGTTGTGGGTCAAACGGAAACAGAATTATCAATTTCTTAATCTAAGACTAATGAAGTGAAAAATAAATTAAATAAGCAAAATTATTATGGAAAATTCATTTTTTGGTAATGATTTCCGCTAATTTCATTCACATTGTCTACCCCTAAATATTGTCTGTATTCAAAGCCTGATTCAATAAGTAAAAAAAGCAAGGATAGATAATACATAATTATTGATTAGTTTGGACACCATATGGTCTATCTTGATTATGAGCAATAATACGTATTTTTTATTTCTCCTATAAATTATATCCTACAAACTTTTTCTATATATAGCTTTTTATCGCCTCCCCTACCACTCCAACTACTCCCTAACATTATTGCTAATAACCTCCCCTCGGAATTGCAACAAAAACTAAGAATACAAATAAAAGTAGTAACAACTACAGCCATAACAACAAAATCAGCCATAATGACATAAAATCACTGTTATAGAAAAATGGCAATAAAAAATCGTTATTTATTATAACGCCACATGATACTCTGCTTCATAATGTCCTGGCCAATGGTTAATAATGGACGATGTATGAACGAACGACGGAAGGAATAATGGCAGAAGGGATCGAAAAGAACCGACGGAATGGGAAAGAGAAAAAAACTTATAAATTCATAATAAACTAATGAACATTGTGATACACTTCAGGCCTGCGTCGAGTAGTATATGAGTCCCACTGTGTCATTGCACCATACGCAATATTGCCATCAAACCGAAAGGAAAAACGGCAGGGGCAGACAACAGCAGCAGCGCAATAATCGCAAAGGGGGTCAATATATTTCCACTTGAAATTACACTCATTTCTGGCATAACAAACGATATGACGAGGACAACGACGAAAAGTCCTACGAATCCGAACAAATTGCATTATCAGTTACACAGCAATTTTCGCAAAATTTACTCCGTTGAAGGACAAGGCAGCAAGAAACCCGTTCTCCAACGGCTGTGCCTGCTCTCCAACCAGGCCAAAACCCCTTACATGTGGCAGCCAGGAGGTACAATTGGTGGTTGTCCTCATCGTCCTCGTCGAGGACAAGATGTTGGGAAAAGATGGACAGACTAACAGACGGACACACATGCAAACGCACAAATACGTTTGGTTGTTTTGCAAATTAAAATTGCATATGCTGAAAAGGACAAGAGGAAGGACGCACAGCAAAGGACGATTGACGGCGATTGTTACGAGCACAAAAAAGGGTTGTTTGCTATTGAGAATATTTGAGTTTTTATGTTTATTTATTCAGAAGATGACATCGTAAGAAACACATGTGGCTAAAATTGGTTTTTAAACACTTAATAAAATAAATTAAGGACTTTAATAAGAAACGCCCAGCGGTGACCGTGAATTAGAGAGAGGGGAGAGATAGAAACAGACAGATTTTCGAGACACTTTTATGTCTAAGAATAAAGATTTTTGAAGTGCCATCATGACCTAGGCAAATCGAATACGTTTATGTTATGCATCTCATTATCCCAACAAAAGATTACCTTTGTTATTACAGTTTTAAAAAAAAAATCGATTGAGGTCTATAGTATAATAGACCAGAAAGCTGAGATTTTCGAGACACTTTTATGTCTGAGAATAATAATTTTTAAAGTATCATCATGACCTAGGAAAATCTAATCTAATTTTAAGACACGTCTCAATATCCCAACATAGGGTACATTAGCTATTTACCTTTTCCAATTGTCTAGACAAATATTTATGTAAAAAGAATTTTCGTTGTAAAATACATGAATAGTGAAACCCTTATTTTGTAGCCATATTTTTGATTCCAAACAAAGTACGACAATTTCCATTCTGCTTTTAGACCTTATTCCCTGGCATAGGGCCAGTGTATTAATATACAAAAAATAGTAAATAAAAACAGCAGAAGCAGACCTATTGTTGGCCCAGTGTCGATCTAACTTTATCTGGCTGTCGGTGTGCCTGATTTTGTAATCAAAGCACAGGTACCAATTATGAACCGATCTTATTGAAAAATGTCATTAATACATTTTTAAGACTAGTGACCAATTTCGCAAATCGTATATTAGTTGATGTTGTCCCAACCGTAGAGTATCCAGCTATAGATAACGCCGCAGATGGTTTGGTGCTATAGAAGACTTCTTAGACGATTTTCTGCTATAGAAGGATTTAAGTAAAATTATCAGCTATGGAAACCCTTCAAGAAGGTGTTCTGGCCATAGAATAAATGTTGCAATATAATGTTTTCCTGCAATAAGGAAGGTTTGTAATGGAATACCTTATCGATGGTTTACAGCAATAAAAGACTTTAAAAATGGTTAAAGGACAAGGCGGCAAATGAAAGACATCAAGAAAGGTCTTCTATTATAGAATATCACAAAGATGATCTTCTGCTATATATAAAATCTTGTGGAATGTCTTCTAGTATAGAAAAACTTAGACCATAGGGAAGGTTTACTATAATAGAATACATTGGGGAAGACCTTTTTCTAAGGAATATCTTCTGATATAGAATGAGTATTCTGCTATTCCGCTACATTCAGGCAGGCATCCAGCTATAGATAACCCCACAGAAGGTTTTCTGCTATAGAAGACTTTATGGGCGAATTTCTGCAACAGAAAACTTTAAGGAAAATTATCTGCCTACGGAAGGTTTACTATAATAGAAAGCATTGGGGAAGATCTTTTCTTAAGGAATGTGTTTTTGATGTAGAATAATAAGTTCCGCTACATTTGGGCAGGCATCCAGCTATAGATAACCCCACAGATGTTTGCTGCTATAGAATACTTCATAGGCACAAGACTTTAAGGAAGATTGTCTGCTATACAAGACCTTCTGGATGGTTTATTGTAACAGAAGACATTGTGGAAGGTCTTCTGTTATAGAATATCTTAGAAATGTTCTTCTGCTGTATATAAAATCTTGCTGAAGGTCTTCTGCTGTAGAAGACTTCAAAGAAGGGTTTCTGCTCCAGTAGACCTTAAAGCAAAGCTGCCGCTACAAATGAACATAATGAAACTTTTTTGCTACAGAATAGCTTTAGGAATGACGCCAAAGACCTTTAAGAGCGCATTTTGCTATAAATGATGATCTTACTGAAGGTATTCTGCTTAAGAAAGACTTTCTGCTATAGGAAAGGAACCCCTAATGAATATTTGTGATTATAAAAAATAAGGAAATATCCACTAAAGGAAAATATTAAAATATCTTCTGGAATAAACAAAATCTTAAGGTAAGGCCTAGAAAACTTGATAAGGTATTCCATCAATTACGCTACAGAAGACTTCCAATAGAGTTTACTACTACAAAAGCGAACCTGGCGCTGCAGATGAGCCTCAATAAGCCCTTCTGCTATAGAATACCCTAAGGAATGACTTGCAGCACAGATGACAATAAAAACTTATTTTTCTGTAGACGTATTAATGAAGGTAATTTGTTTAAGGAATGTTTCTGGTACAGAAACTTCCTCTGTCATAAAATACCTTAATATCGGGTCTGGTGCTAACAATGAGCTGAAAAGTTCTACTACTTTTGTAATGGAAGACGTTCTAAAATATCCTTTTAACAGAAGAGCTTCTTTAAACTCATCTGTAGCTCCAGGCTCGCCATTGGGATCTTTTAGCACAATTGTAGCACCAGACTCTCCATTAGGTTTGTCCATAGCAGAAAAGTATTTTAAGCTCAAGTTTAGCACCAGACTAGCCATTACATTCTTCTTCAGAGTTAGAGCTTGTATAGCTGAAGTGTGGCAGCATACTGGTCATTCCGTTCTTCCACAGTAGCTCATCTGCAGCGCCATACTCGGTAATAGTTTGTATTACAGCAATAGAGCTTTATAAACTCATTTATAGCGTGAGACTCTCTATTAGAGTACGCTATAGTAGTACCGCTTCTTAAACTAATCTGTTACTCTAGACTTACCCTTATGGTCTTCTTTGTAGTAGAGCCTTCAAAGCTGAAGCAGAAGAGCTTCTTTAGAATCATCTATTGCGCCAGAGTCGGCTTAAGGTACTTTCACAGCAATAGAGCTTTTTAAACTCATCTGTAGCATAAGGCTCTCCACTGGGTTCTTCTACAGAGATAGAGCATTTTAAGCGGAAGTGAAGCACCATACAGATCATTCGGTTCTCCCACAGTAGTAGAGCTTTTTAAGCTCTTCTGGAGGGCAATGTTTGGTAATACGTTTTAGCTCAATTGTAGCCCCAGACTCTCCATTAAGTTCGTCCATAGCAGAAAATCATTTTAAGCTCAAGTTTAGCACCAGACTTGTCATTAAATTTTTCTTCAGAGGTAGAACTTTTTATGCTGAAGAATGGCAGCATACTGGTCATTCGAGCTTTTTAAGCTCATTTGCAGCACCATACTCGGCAATAGGTTTTATTACAGCAATTAAATTCATCTATTATTTTTAAAATCATCTATAGCGTGAAACATGCTATTAGGGTCGCCTATTGTAGTACTGCTTGTTAAGCTCATCTGGTACTCTAGACTTACCCTTATGATCTTCTTTGTTCTTTGAAGGATAAGGTTCTTCCACAGCACTAGAGTTTTTTAAGCTCAGTTGTACCATAATTCTTCCATTAGGTTCGTCCACATCAACAGAGCTTTTTCATCTCATCTATCTTCGTCTATAGTAGAGCATAAAGAAGGACTTTTTGTCTATAGACCATCTTAAGGAAGGTATTCTCATATAGTAAGCTCATCCGTAGCATAAAGCTCTCCATTAGGTTCGTCTACAACAGTACAGATTTTTAATCTCATCTGTAGCGCCAAACTCACCATTAGTAGTTCGTCTATAGTAGACCATGAAGAAATACTTTTTTTCTGTAGACGATCTTAATGAAGGTATTCTAATATAGTAAACATTAACGGCGATTTCGTTTCTGCAAAAATGTGTTACATTGTCGTTGCCCTTTTCCCCGAAAATGGGACTTTTATACCACATTTCGTAATTTTGAAATAGGAACTATGTTTAATTCGGGGGACTACACCAATTATATTTAGAAAGGGCAAATATTTTTAGAAGTTCATGTCATCGGGGCAACAGTTTTTTCAGAATCGAAATCAGCATAAGTAAAGTCTTCTGCCTAAGAATGGTTTTCTGTTGCATAAATCTCTAAGGATGGTCTTCGACTCAGCGTCATAACTAAAATGAACCCTGAGGAGGTGGCTCTGCATATGACCTGTAAAAACTCTGATACTATATAATGTGGTGGTACACTTGAGCTTATAATCCCCTATTGTTGTGGAAGAAAATAGTGGTGGGTCGGACGCTACAGATGATTTTATATTAGTTGTTCTGCTGTAAAAAACCCTTAGAGTGTTTACCACTACAAAATAAGTTGCTGTAGACGATCTTAAGGAAGGTATTCAGCTATAGTAGAATCTAAGTATAGTAGACCCTTAGTAAAGTCATTTGTAGCGCTGGCTTATTTGTTATTTTGTTTCAATATATGTATATTAAATGTCTGGGATTTGTTGTTTTTCAGTAATTCATTGGATTTTGTGGGGGTTTTGTTTGTTGGAAAATTTTCAAGGGGTCATTCTTGCTGGCCAATGGCAGATTATCAGTCATTAACATTGAATTTCTGACGAATCATTGGGGAAATTTTCGAAAAAGGTATGAGTTTTAAGTAATTTAAATTTTGATAAATTGGGAAAGAGATGATGTTATCGCTATTTTTAAATCGTATTACAGGACAGAGAGTTTATGGAAAGCTATTAGTTTATGTCCTCTAATTAGAAAACTTTTAAAACTTCTGTGATTTTCAAAGAGATGTTAATTTTATCATTAATAAATTTTAGTAAGTCCATTTGATAACCGTGATCATCTAATCACATTTCGCCAACAATTTCAAATTTTGAAAAAAATAAGATAGATATTAAAAAATGTTGATATACCCCCCAATATATGCAAAGGTTTTATATTTTATAACACCCATTAAATATGCTTTAATAATTTTTAAATATTAAAAAAATCATTTTTAAGATAGGCTTTATCATTTGTTGTCCAAAGCCTTAATGTATGCAATGGTTTAATAATTTATAAGACCCCTTAAATGTGCTTTAAAATTCTTAAAATCACATTTAACCGCAATTTGTCTCTAGAATTTCTGCGAAAAGTAATTTAGATATGAAGACTCGTCCCCAATGTCATTCTCTACACTAGAGTTTACCACCTCGGACTTTCCTTGTACTAGAGTCGACCCCTGAGGTCTACCTCTATACTAGAGTCGACCCCTGAGGTCTTCCTCTATACTAGAGTCGACCCCTGAGGTCTTCCTCTATACTAGAGTCGACACCTGAGGTCTTCCTCTATACTAGAGTCGACCCCTGAGGTCTTCCTCTATAGAAGAGTCGACCCCTGAGGTCTTCCTCTATAGAAGAGTCGACCCCTGAGGTCTTCCTCTATACTAGAGTCGACCCCTGAGGTCTTCCTCTATACTAGAGTCGACCCCTGAGGTCTTCCTCTATACTAGAGTCGACCCCTGAGGTCTTCCTCTATACTAGAGTCGACCCCTGAGGTCTTCCTCTATACTAGAGTCGACCCCTAAGGTCTTCCTCTACACTAGTGTCGACCCCTGAGGTCTTCCTCTATACTAGTGTCGACCCCTGAGCTCTTCCTCTATACTAGAGTCGACACCTGTGGTCAACCTCTAGTATAGAGTCGACCCCTGAGGTCAACCTCTATAGTAGAGTCGACCTCTGAGGTCAACCTCTAGTATAGAGGAACCTCTGAGGTCTTCCTCTATACTACAGTCGACCTCTGAGGTCTACCTCAATACTAGAGTCGACCTCTGAGGTCTTCCTCTATACTAGAGTCGACCTCTGAGGTCTTCCTCTATACTAGAGTCGACCTATGAGGTCTTCCTCTATACTAGAGTCGACCTCTGAGGTCTTCCTCTATACTAGAGTCGACCTCTGAGGTCTTCCTCAATACTAGAGTCGACCTCTGAGGTCTTCCTCTATACTAGAGTCGACCTCTGAGGTCTTCCTCTATACTAGAGTCGACCTCTGAGGTCTTCCTCTGTACTAGAGTCGACCTCTGAGGGCTTCATCTGTACTAGAGTCGACCTCTGAGGTCTTCCTCTATACTAGAGTCGACCTCTGAGGTCTTCCTCTATACTAGAGTCGACCTCTGAGGTCTTCCTCTGTACTAGAGTCGACCTCTGAGGTCTTCCTCTATACTAGAGTCGACCTCTGAGGTCTTCCTCTATACTAGAGTCGGCCTCTGAGGTCTTGCTCTATACTAGAGTCGACCTCTGAGGTCTTGCTCTATACTAGAGTCCACCTCTGAGGTCTTCATCTATACTAAAGTCAACCTCTGAGGTCTTCCTCTATACTAAAGTCATCCTCTGAGGTCTTCCTCTATACTAGAGTCGACCTCTGAGGTCTTCCTCTATACTAGAGTCGACCTCTGATGTCTTCCTCTATACTAGAATCGACCTCTCATGACTTTATCTATACTAGAGCCAAACTCTGAGGCCTTCCACTATACCAGACCCATTCTCTGAGGCCTTCCTCTTTACTACAGCGACCTCTGAGGTTTTCCTCTATATTACAGTCAAACAGTGAGATTTGGTTATTCCACAAAACCCAGTTTTATGCAGTAAAAACTCCTGTGAAACCTAACCCTAAATGTATGCAATATTTTTGCAAACTTCAGTAACTGAATGAAGCCTTTTGGTAAACAATGTTTTTACAAATTTTATTTAGCAATTAAAATGATTTTTTAAAATAGTTGTACTAATCGTCTTATTTTGTTTGTCTCCAAAGTGGCCTGTCCATTGGTCACTTTGTCTGACAATGTAAACAATTCCCTAAGCCCTGTTATAATTGTTGCCATACTACTCATTGAAATTCCTTTTTACTAAACCTAAATGTATGCAAAGCTTTTTTAAAAATTAGCTTCCTACAATTTATCAATGAAGTCTTAGTTAGAGGGCAGGGTATTCTTTTTTTGCTCTCAAAAAAAGAATACCCTTATTGTGCAATTAAAATAATTTCATAGAATTTGCTGTTGTTGTTATTTTTTACTCTCGACATTTATTTTTTTCTATTTCCTCTCGTCCTCTGATTTTAGAGAACAATTTTAATTTTCTAATATTTCCCCACATAAAAGCCAAGAAAAGTTTTATATTCAAATATTTGCCAGTGCCCCCCTTGTTAGTCCATAGGCAAATAAGGATCATCGAATCCCCAGTTATATCCCGGCCCACCCCCTCAGAGCTTCACAATAACTTTTCAGACAGTTTTTGTGCAAAATATAGAGGGCAACGACGACAATAAAATCGAGGTTTGGCGGGAGTGGCAGGAGAGAAAAATCTGTAAAACTTTTGTCATGTTATGTTTTTAATGACTCCTATTTAATAGCTTTCCATTCAGACTGACAAAACGAACATACATTATTATACAGACACTCACACACATATACTCACACATTCGATGACACCAACCAACTTGGGGCCAACCAAAAGAGACACCCATACAAGCGAAACCATAGTCAAACGGAAATGAGTTCTGAAAAGTTGAAAAGTACCGGATGTAAGCAGTAAAACAAGTTGTCAGAGCTTGTTTGTAGTTGCATTCGCACTCACACTTAGCACACACACACACACACTCTCACAGACATAGAAGCTTACACAAAAGAACAGACAGCCCTATACAATTACTGTCCTTTTTTCGTTCAGATGAGTGTGTGTGTACATGTGGTTGTGTCTGTGGCTGTCTGTGGTGTTGGAAGAGATAACATTTAACTCAAATTTCCAAAATGTCTACTACATTAAATAGGAATTTAGAGAAGATGACAAATTTTTGTCGAAAAAAACTGGTGTGATTGTAACCTTAAATATTTGCTGTGAGACATGAGAGATGAGATTTTAGTGATGACTAAATTTAAATCAAAATATATATAGTAAAAACAATTTTGTGGATTCTTTTACATATTTATTGTACTATGAAATATTTTAAATTAGTGACAAAACTTCTTTTCTTAGACTTTTAGATCTACAAAAATTTTCGAGAGCTTATTTCGAATATAAAAGAGATCTGTAGATTTTATTTAAGAAAAAATCTTATTTTTTACCACACCCAGTTATGGTAACAGATCGAAATTTTGGGAAATATATTAAACAAATACTCATTAACAAAAATATGTATACTTGTTTTTGTTTTATTCGATCTGCTTTCATAGTACATATTTTGTTTTTGTACTCAGGCTCAAGATCGTTATTGTTTTCAGTATATGAAAACAACTTTGTTAAAAATAAAAGAAGAAGTAAGTGACATGTATTGGGGGCGGTTATAATGTTGTTGTTTTATATCGTATTTATAGTTTAGGATTTATCGATTATCTATATATATAAAAATGAAACGGTCCATCTGTGTAATGGCATCACGTCAGAACGGCTGGAGCGATTTGGATGATTTTTTCTTTATTCGATTCTAAATTTTCACGAGATGGTTTATATAGAAAAATTAATGGGACAAAGGGGCGTGGTACCTCCCATACAAATCGCAGGTTAAAAATCCGATATTTCTGCTCCTATTATAGGTATAGTGCTGAAATTTTGTTTGTATGCATTTAATGGCAGATTATGTGAATTTTCCAAAAATGGGCGGAATCGGACCAATGGGCGTGGCCCCGCCCATATAAGCCAAATTTTGAAATTGAGATATTTTGCACAATTTATTAGCGAGAGTGCTGGAATTTTGTGTATATGTAAACGGTGGCAGTCTACGTGATTGGTCCAAAAATGGGCGGGATCGGACCAATGGGCGTGGCCCCGCCCACATAGACAAAATTTTGATATCTTGCACAATTTGCTAGCGGGAGTGCTGCAATGTTGCGTATATGTATCTGGTGGCATTCTACGTAATTGGTGAAAAAATGGGCGGGACCGGACCAATGGGCGTGGCCCCTGGTGACAGTCCACGTGATTGGTCCAAAAATTGGCGGGATCTGACCAATGGGCGGGCCACCGCCCATATAAGCCAAATTTTGAAATTGAATTATCTTGCTCATTTTGTTAGCGAGAGTGTTGAAATTTTGCGTATATGTATCTGGTAGCAGTCTACGTGATTGGCTTTCAAATGGGCGGAATAGGACCAGTGGGCGTGACCCAGCCCTATATCTTGCAAGTATTATATAGGAAATACATGAACAAAAATGCTCGGTATGCGATAATTACAGCTGCTCACTCCAATACAATCGCAATATGATAATGTGATGCAATATCAATGAAACAAGAATTTGGAAATTTTATAAGTATACATTTCTATTTTCTGGACTTTCCACTGAATTCGGTATTTTTTCATTCAGTGAATTTATTACTAATACCAGTAAGGAAAGGCAGAAAGTCGGGCGGGGCCGACTATATAATACCCTACACCTCCCTAACAATGCGATAAGGGTCATTGCGATAATAATTTGGAATAATTGGTAAATGTATTTTGAACCGATAATCGCAAAATTAAGCAATATTCGTTCCTAAATTGAGAAAAATCTTTCTGGAGAACTTTGTAATGATCGGAAGTAAAGTACAACTTCTATAGCGCTTTGTAACCAAATCTGGAGGAACATATATATGGAGGTTATATATAAATCTGAATCGATTTTCCTAGAATACTCATTCATGTAAAATAGAAACCTATTTCTGTCGAATTTCGTACTGATCGGATATAAAACACAGTCTCTACAGCGCTTACATGTCAAATTGGGGGTAACATATATATATGGGGGCTATATCTAAATCTGAACTGATTTTCTCCGAATTTTGCGGCATTCCTTCATGTAATAAGAAACCTCTTTCTGCCGAATTTCTTACTGATCGGATATAAAATACAGTTTCTACAGCGCTTGAATTTCAAATCGGGGGTAACATATATATGGGGACTATATCTAAATCTGAACCGATTTTCTCCGAATTTGGCAATATTCCTTCATGCAATAACAAACCTCTTTCTGCCAAATTTCGTACTGATCGGATATAAAATACAGTTTCTACAGCGCGAATTTTGACATGGGCAGCGAAGCGCACCGGGCTCAGCTAGTAACATATAATATTCACTCTGCCTTAATCACGTAAAGTATCATTAAAATAACCAGGTGTATTTCATATATCTTACTCTTACTCTATTCATCCATTAGATTGCTGTCTTTCATTCATTCATTCCCATTCTGAATATATGTAGGTTAGGGCGGGTCGATTTAAAAGTCGCTCATTGTTCAGTGAAAATCGTATTCTAGGGATCAAAATAAGAAACTTTGCCCGAGGAACCATACCTCTAAAACGAATTCTGATGTCCCCACTTTTGACCCGTAGGGAGAAATTTTGAAAAATCCCACTTTGACCATTTTAGAGGGCGCCAATCGAGTCCAAATGTATGACCGACCCCCACTAACTTTGGAGGGCCGATCCACCCATGCCAGTGGTACACCCCCTGGAACTCACCTTGGGGGGTTCCCCATACAAACATTTCAAAAAAATCAAAATGTTTGGCACTTTACATGAAATGGGGGTTCCAGGGCGAAATGGGGGTTCCAGGGGGTGTGCCACTGGCATGGGTGGGTCGGGCCTCCAAAGTTAGTGGGGGTCGGTCATACATTTAGACTCGATTGGAGCACTCTAAATGGGTCAAAGTGGGATTTTTCAAAATTTGTCGACCCAAATTCCGGGACATCAGAATTCGTTTTAGAGGTACGGTTCCTTCGGCAAAGTTTCTTATTTTGATTCCTATACCTCTGCTCTAGGAATATAAATTGGCATTTAATCGTCCATTTGTTAGCAAATTTCTCCGTCCAACTGTCCATTTGATCGTCTTTCTGAAAAAATATAAATATTTTTTCTTCAGGTTTTTAAATATAAACATGAGAAGTTTATTTGAAATGGACCGATGTATTCCAATACATCTGCTCGTTTCATATATATTTGCTTTGGAATGGAAAGATGTACATATTCTCATTTATTTCAATTTTCATCAAACCATCCATTTGTTAGCCAATTTCTCCATCCGACTGTCCATTCTTTCTTCTCTTTGGACAAATATGGATATTTTTCTGCAGTTTCATAGACATAAACATGTGAAGTTTCATTGAAATGGAAAGAACTACTCTCATTTCTTCCATTTTTTACCAATTCATACATATGTTAGATCATTTGTGCGCCCGACTGGCCATTCATTCCTCTTCAGCTTCATAAATATATACTTTCTTCGGTGAATTATTTTATCTGCAGAAACTCCAATTGTGATGAAAACTTTAAATGTTGATGTTAAATTTTCCAGTGACCTGGCTGAGAATCGAACCCAGCAACTTCGGAATACAAGTCGAACACACTAACTACTGAGTTACCGAAGGCCAGATGTGAATTCATTTCCCGCTATTCGTTTTTCCATCCATATGTAAGCTCATTTGTCCGCCTGTCAGTTTATTCGTTATTCCTTTTGCACATATACTGCTATTTTCTTCTGTCTGGTTTTTGTCAGTCTGGCCATTCATTGACTTTGGGTGTGGACGTCTATTAGTCTTCCTTCTATCCAGAGGTCCATTTATATATCCGTATTTGTATCTCTGGTCCGTCATTCTGTCAATACATTCCTTCGCCTGAGTTAGGTCTGGATCTCCAGGTGGCCCAATTCGGACTAAACATTATCTGTCCATCTCTCTGTATTAAGGTCCATTAATCGGTTCGTTTATGTAAGTTTTCGTTTATGTAAATTCGTGTCGATCCTTCCGCTACCAAAAAATATGTATTTCGTTGGACAAATAAAACATTGAAAAACTTGAAAAAATGTGCGAGGTTGTGCATCCGAGGAACCCCTTAATATATGCCTTAAGATTCACGCAAAAACAATAAAGTCTTAACGTATGCAACGATTTGCATCCCCCAATAAGTAATATTGAATCACAAATCTTCAAGAAAATTCAATACAAAATAAACCAGTAAGGAAAGGCTAAAGTCGGGCGGGGCCGACTATATAATACCCTACACCACTCTCGTAATATTGAATAACTCAGATATATAAATTTTGTAATTCATGTATAAATTGTTTACATAAATTTACATTTGGGACATTTTATACTTAAATAATACCCTGTACCACAGTGTGATGTAGGGTATAAAAACGATTGGATCTAAAGAGCCAAATCGGATGAAACATATATATGGGAGCTATAGCTAAATCTTTACCGATTTTCTTCAAATTCGGCAATGTTGGTTCATGGATCAAGAAACTCTACCATTCTAAATTTCAAAACGATTGGATGTAAAATACAGCTTCTATAGAACTAAAGGGCCAAATCGGACGAAACATATATATGGGAGCTATAGCTAACTCGTTACCGATTTTCTTCAAATTCGGTAGTGTTGGTTCATGGATCCAGAAACTCTACCATTCTAAATTTCAAAACGATTGGATGTAAAATACAGCTTTTATAGGAATAAAGGGCCAAATCGGACGAAACATATATATGGGAGCTATAGCTAAATCTTAAACGATTTTCTTCAAATTCGGTAGTGTTGGTTCATGGATCAAGAAACTCTACCATTCTAAATTTCAAAAGGATGGTGTGTAAAATACAGCTTCTATAGGACTAAAGGGCCAAATCGGACGAAATATATATATGGGAGCTATATCTAAATCTGAACCGATTTCAACCAAATTCAATAGCGATCTTAACAGCTGTGAAATACTCTAAACTGCAAAATTTCAGAACGATCGGAGTGAAGTTGCGACCTGTAGTCGACGAACAACTTTACATGGACAGACGGACGGACAGACAGACATGCTTAAATCGACTCAGCTAGTGATTCTGAGTCGATTGGTATACTTTAAGGTGGGTCTAGCTGTGTTATTTTCAGGTGTTACAAACATCTGCCGTGAAACAAACTTATAATACCCTGTACCACAGTGTGGTGTAGGGTATAAAAAGTCTTCACGAGACTTCCCAAAATTTCGACGCGCTTATAAAATTTTTGGAATCCATTAGTCCCTAAATGTATGCAATCTTTTTATACAGATTTGAAAGTATATTTTTAAACAGATTTCAAAGTCTTTTTATTTTGCCTTCTTGTAACTTCAGACACCTGTAATTTCATTTTGAACAACTATCTTTTATCACTCTGCCTATCTTTGGCATTGAAGTCCATCTATCCTTCTGCGGACCGACTTACACCTTACTATTTGTTGATCTATCCATCAGTTGGAATTCGGCTTGTCTCTGAATCTTTTCCTGCCTATCTCATATATTAAGCCAATATCTCAAAACTCTCTCAAAAAGAGTAAGAGAGAGAGAGTTCTGCAAAAACGCGTTATACAGTGAGCGACACATGTAGCCTGTCATAAATATATCGTATATTACTTCTCCCACTTGTCATGGGCATGACGCCGATGATATATATCTATCTATTCGTCCTTCTTTAGCCAGGCAACAATCCATCCTTGATGTCGTTGGCCTTTGGCATCTTTCTGTATGTCCTTCGATTTGGACTATACGATAGCCTGTAGTGGGTTATTCGTCTGTCTACTAGTGCGTCCCTCTGATTTCGCTCTTGAGGGTATATTTATTTTTTCACGTTGTTTGTAACACCACCAAATATTAATCTGAGACCCCATAAAGTATATATATTATTAATCGTCGTAAAATTCTAAACGATGTAGCCATGTCCGTCTGTCAGTACATCTGAACGTCCGTCCGTCTGTCCGTCTGTTGTAGTCAAGCTACAATCTATAATACTTGAGCTAGGTGAGTGAAATTTAATATAATACTTCTTATATCTGCAGGTATGGAATTTAAAATATCTGGAATTAAAATGGGCAATATCGGTTCATTTTTAGAAATAGCCCCCATATATAGCATCTTCTCGATTTGATTTCTTAACGTCATAGAGACGACAAATGTCAACTGATCGGGCTGAAAATTGGTACCTGGGGTTTATTTATACCCGGAATACTTCATACGAACAAAGGTAGACATAGGTCCATGTTTTGATATAGACCCCATACAAAGGTCCCTCTAGATTTGACTTCGTAACGCCAGAAAAACCTAAAATTTGAACGATTTGGGCTGCAATTTATAATTCGTTTATTTGTACCCGAAACCGTTCACATGCGATCCATGGTAGAGGGTAATTTGTTTTTTCATTTTAATCCGTCATGATGTCCGTCCGTCATGCTGTTCGTTTGTGCTTATTACTGAACGTCCATCTATGTTTTTGTTTCTTCGCCTACCCATCGATCTATCTGACGATCAGTTATGCACCTGTTCCATGGCTATTCTCCATCGCTTTGGAAGTGTGCCCGTACTTGGGTAAATGCAGGTAAAAATAATTTAACAACAAACAAAAGGCATACTTACAGGCTGTACAATACTTTAGAATCTGAAGCATACTTTTTATAATGGAATACTACCTCACTTTATAGGAGAGAACACCTTCCAGAGGCATTCCTCTAACTACAAATCTTTTTTAGACCGTTGACCCCAAAGTATTTGAGATGTGAGGTAAGAAGGTTTTGAACAAGCCTTTCAATGTCCTCATTTACGCCATAATTATTCAGGGCGGTTGTTATCGGAGTAACGTTATTTAAGATCCGCTCTGTGTCTGGAGCATGCAATGAGTCCATTAGATCTGTTTTAGCAGCATACATGCAGTCGACCAGACAGTAGAATTTGATCGACGTTCCATATAGCATAACTGGCAAACCCTTTTATCAAATGGACGAAAAAGACTAGTTATGAAGACTACCTTATACCACTTATCTGCATTCCGAGGGCGGATTGAATCCGAATTTCTTATTCATAATATTGTCCATAATTTCCGTTTGAGGACTTTTGTTAGGGGGACTTTTTTCAGGACAGATTGTCTTTATTTTCTCATTCGAAAATATTTGATACATTCGAAACATATTTGGGTCCAAAGAAACAAATTTAGAAACTCAATTCCGAGAGGAAAATCTCGATTTAAGCCACATTCGGAATACAGAACAGGGACGTTAGTCTCCTTCCACTTTGCTTGTATATATAATAAATTAATGATGCCAGTATATAGCTGTGTGAACCACTGAATTTATCTTTCAGCCACCGCAGGTAGTTCAGCCAGTGAAACCATGTCTCCTCCCGACGATTTAGAAGGTGCGAAGCATGATATTAAATCCTGGAATCGGCTACAATTTCTTTAGCAATGCATGACAACAGATACTGTTGATAATTCAGTTAAGTGGAATACATGTATCCAGGAGCAAGTTCAATGATTACCCACTGAATATCGAGCAGTTATACAGAGATCTGTTTATCTACCATCTCGTATGTAGAATTGAAACCAGTAGTTCCCTTGGACTGGAGGCATTGGATGCAGAAGTTAGTCAGGATTGAGCCACTATCAATTTACTGAGCCCTGCCTATTTATATTATTCCAAATTTTTTGGACTTATGTCTACTTAGTTGAGAAGTCAATTTGCATCTTTGAAGGATCGTCCATCTATTTGTCCCTCTGTCCATTCCAGTCTAGTAAATACTTTATTGCCTATTATTTTTGAAGAGATAGTTTGAATGACATAGGTTTGAAATCTATTGAGATATTATAAAATGCAGTAGTGATGCTTTATCGCAATTTTTTTAGAGGAATATTTTACATGTTTAAAAAAGAAATTTGTCCTTTAAAAAGTCATGGAAGAGCTTTTAGAAATTGGAAATCCCTAATGTATGCCATGCTTTTGCATTCTCTGACGTCCTCAAAGGACGCTTTAATACATGCTTTAAATTTTGCATTTAATAATCTTGTGATTAACATTAATAGTGTCATTTGATTCTCAAGATGTTAGTTAAATGGTTTGATGTACGACATGTTAATCATTTATATGCTACATAAATTTCATAATGATATTAGGGCCTAAATGTATGCAATCGTTTTTGGAAAATATTACGTTTGATCCCAAGTAATTTGAATTGAGGAGATTGACATTTTCAGTTTTTTACTATTTTAGTTCGTTTTTTATATATTTTTCATAGAAGGTCTGTAGAAAATCAATAGGCTATTTCTATGATTTTCATAAATAATATCTTATGTTCAAAAATCGAAATGTTCAAAAGAGCATATACAATGTTTAGTTTAAATGCTGCATAAAATGGTAAAAACTGCTTATCTTCTTTTTAAGTTGATAGAGTAGTCAAATTATTAAATTTGTATAAAAATCACAAATATTGCCGAACACGAATTTTTTGTAAAAATCCACATATTTATGAACTGCTGGAACGAATCTGAGGCAGTAATCTTCGGAATAAATATTTTGTGTATGAGAATGAAATATAGAGGAACAATTACATATAAACTTATAATATAAGCATCAAAGTGGTACAAATCTTGGGGATTTTAGATATTTTGATTTATACTCTTATATACATACCAAACGATATTTTCCCATGAATTTGGAATTTGATTAAATTGATAATATAAGTAAATAAAATAAAAATAAACTATTTTTTAATGTTTGCTTATGTTTCAAAACGTTAAGCCTACATTTAGTTGTTGTTGATTGCGATTTATTTCAAAGCATACAACTAGGATGTCCCCACTATTTATTCATTCTGAATATATCAAATACTATTTTTATACCCTACACCACACTGTGGTACAGGGTATTATAAGTTTGTTTCGCGGCAGATGTTTGTAACACCTGAAAATAACACAGCTAGACCCACCTTAAAGTATACCGATCGACTCAGAATCACTAGCTGAGTCGATTTAACCATGTCCGTCCATCCGTCCGTTACATCCAATCGTTTTGAAATTTAGAATGGTAGAGTTTCTTGATCCATGAACCAACATTGCCGAATTTGAAGAAAATCGGTTAAGATTTAGCTATAGCTCCCATATATATGTTTCGTCCGATTTGGCCCATTAGTCCTATAAAAGCTGTATTTTACATTCAATCGTTTTGAAATTTACCACGGTAGAGTTTCCTGATCCATGAACCAACATTGCCGAATTTGAAGAAAATCGGTTAATATTTAGCTATAGCTCCCATATATATGTTTCGTCCGATTTGGCCCTTTAGTTCTATAGAAGCTATATTTTACATCCAATCGTTTTGAAATTTAGAATGGTAGAGTTTCTTGATCCATAATCCAACATTGCCGAATTTGAAGAAAATCGGTAAAGATTTAGTTATAGCTTTATATGTTTAATCCGATTTGGCTCTTTAGATCCAATCGTTTTTATACCCTACACGACACTGTGGTACAGGGTATTATTTAAGTATAAAATGTCCCAAAAATAAATTTATGTAAACAATTTATACATGAATTACAAAATTTATATATCAGAGTTATTCAATATTACGAGAGTGGTGTAGGGTATTATATAGTCGGCCCCGCCGACTTTAGCCTTTCCTTACTGGTTAAATTCTGCCTTGTTTCACACCATTTATTTTAAAGCATACTTTTGGGATATCATCACAATTTATTCACTCTGAAAATATCATAAAATACTTAATGACATATGCTTGAAAACTGTTGAGATATTATTAAATACAGTAGAGATGGTTTATCAAAATTTTTTAGAGGAATATTTTCCTTTGCATATTTTGAAATAAAAAAATTTTCTTAAATAGTCATTAAAGATTTTCTGGAAACTAAAATCGTTAATGTATGTCTTCAAATTTTGATTAAAAAATCTTGGACCGAACATACCTTTTGTCATCTGATTGTCCAGATGTCAATTAATACTTTTGTTGTATGACTTTTTTAGAAAAACTCAATAATTGCTTAAGTCGACATAAGTGATTATTTGTAAAATATACAGATTTATGGACTTCAGGAAAGAATTTTGAGGAATCGGAATAAATATTTAAAGTGTGAGAATGAAATTTAGAAGAAAATTGGCAATTTAACTTATAGTAGAAGCATCAAAGTGTTAAAAATCTTGAGAATTTTAGATATTTTAACATATACTCGTATATACCTAACGATATTTTCCCATTAAATTGTAATTTAATTAAATTGAGATAATATCAAGAACTATTTTTTAATTTTGTCTAATGATTCAAAACGTTAAGCCAATATTTAGTCGTTGTTGACTATGAATTATTTTAAGACATACTTCTAGGATGTCCCCACTTTTTATTCGTTCTAAAAATATCAATAACAATTCTGCCTTATGTTACACAAAATATATCCTGCAATTAGTTGTTGCTATTTTCGATTTATTTTAAAGCCTACTTCTAGGATGTCCCCCACAATTTATTCATTCCATGTCATATGTTTCACAGATATAGCCTACACTTAGTTGTCGTAATTTCGATTTATTTTAAAGCATACTTCTAAGATGTTCCCCTCACTATTTATTAGTCTTTTTTAATGATTGTACAAAACTTTTATCTCGTACACACAAAACAAGCACTAAACTTTCTTTCAGCTTATGCTTGCAAGCATCAAGGAAAAAATTAAAATTCCTTCTCCTTATAATTTTAATTTAGAATGGAACAACAGTAGTAATAAAGACAACAAAAGGAAGGAAGGACTGTAAATGCAAATTCGTTGTTGAGCATTGGTTGATGGCGTAACTACAAGACCGTTTGCTAAACAACATTTTTCTTACAAATTGAATTTTTTCCAAACAAATTGCCACTTTGTGTTTTGGCATTAACAATTCTTAGAATAACTACCATTTCCTATCTCACTCTGTGTGTGTATGTGTATTGTTGGAAACAATTGATGCCTTCAATGGTGTTGTAGTTGTTGCTGTTGCTTTGCAATATGCAACGGCAAATAAAAATCGTTCCATTTACAAAAAAAAAGAAATAACGACGACGACAACAACGAGAACGAACGAAGCTCTACCATCACCAGCAACAATCTAAAGCAATTACAACTATTCCCCCGATACAACACTCTACACTATTGTACTATACGAGTACTATACTCGTTGTTTGTCGACAACAAAGAAGTGCAGAAAGTGCAGCATTGGAAAAATATGCATAGCATAAAGGCAGCGCATTCATTCAGCAAAACATTGCTATTATATTGCTGTTACAATTGTTACTGTTGCTGTCTCTGTGTTTCTCTGCAATTGCCAGAGCAAAGCGTTTTCTTGTGTACTCACCCCTCCTCCCTGCCTCACTCAAAGGCCTCTCTCGAACTCCCTCTAAACGTTGCACAAACGTAGCGGAGGGGGAGTGCTGTAGTTGTTGCGAGGCTTTCCATTTATTTACTTGTAACTTTTCTTAACAATAAAAAATTATTCAATTTCCTATTATTGCATTGTGTCACTTTATATTGTGAGTTAGCAACGACAACAAGAAATAGAGCAGTGAGTGCTGCAACAGTAGTACAACACGATTTAATGTTGTTAAATTATTGAGTGGGCTGTTGGTGTGGTGGTGCTGTATTCTCTTTAGAGTAGAATCGGAAAAATGTTTTTGTTAGAAAAGTGCAATAATGCAGTCAGTACTTAGCTTAAGTGCAGGTGAAAATAATGTTATTAGGCAATTTAAAGCATACTTGTAGGATGTACATTAATTTAGAATTTTAAGCATACACCTGCGTTCCCCTACTTACAAATATTTGTTAGATCGTTGGCCCTAAAGTAACTGAAGTACGTTTTGATGAAAAAAGGTTTTGAATAATCCTTCCATTTATACCAAGATTAGTCTATTGTTAGAGCTATTGTTATTGCGCTCAGATTAACGTTATTGAAGATCTGCTGTATGTCAAGAGTATGGAAAGTATTCTCAGTATCCTGCCTTGGCTAAATGATTGCTGTCAACCCGACAGAAGATTTACTTTATGGGAGCTAACACCTTTATAGTCGGATCTAAAGTAACCGATATGCAAGGTAAGAAGGTTTTAAACAAGCCTTCCAATTTCCTCATTCACATCAAGATTGTTATTGCGCTCCAATTAACGTTATTGAAGATCCGCTCTATATCCAGATCATGCAATGCATTCTCATTGGACCTGCCTTGAGAGTATGCGTGCTGTCGATCAGACGGTAGATTTTGATCCACGTTCGATCTAGAATAACTGTCGATTCTTTTTTCCAAAATAATCAGAAGAAACTAAAAAGAATGTCCTAGTGCCCGTAAGAGGACGTTTGTCTGCTTTATGTATGAAGACTACCTTAGTTTCCCTCCACATTGTTGGTACATATGATAGATAAATAAGGCTAGTATAACTATCTATCTGCTTCAAGAGATTATTATTAAGTAGGAAGTGAGCATGGAATAAATTAATATATTAAAAAGGCGGCTGGAGAGAACAAAGACAGGGATGAGACCTTTACATCAGAGTTTTTAAGTCGATATGATGCCGCAGCTGCCATGAAGCCCAACGATCAGCCATGAAGCCCAACATCTCAGGTCTTCCTCTATACTATAGTCGACCTCCGACGTCTTCATCTATATTAGAGTCAACCCAAGAAATCTTCATTATACTATAATCGACCTCCGACGTCTTCATCTATATTAGATTCAACCCCAGAAATCTCCATACATACTAGAGTCTACCTTTGAAGTCTTTGTATGTACTTGATTCGACCTCTGAGATCTTTCTATATACTTCAGTAGACCTCTGAGGGATCCACTATACTAGAGTCGACCTCTGAGGTCTTCCTCTATACTAGTGTCGACCTCTGAGGCCTTCCTCTATACTAGAGTCGACCTCTGAGGCCTTCCTCTATACTAGAGTCGACCTCTGAGGTCTTCCTCTATACTAGAGTCGACCTCTGAGGTCTTCCTCTACACTAGAGCCGACTTCTGAGATCTTCCTCCATACTAGAGTCGACCACTGAGGTTTTCCTCTATACTAGAGCCGACTTCTGAGGTCTTCCTCCTTACTAGAGTCGACCTCTGAGGTCTTCCTCCATATTCGAGTCCATATCTTGAGGTATTCCTCCGTACTAGAGTCGACCTCCACGTTCATTCTCTATACTCGAGTCAACCTCCTCTATACTCCTCTATACTAGAGTCGACCTCTGAGGTCTTCCTTTATACTAGAGTCGACCTCTGAGGCCTAGCACTATACTACAGTCTACCTCTAAGGGCTTCCTCTATACCAGAGTCGACCTCTAAGGTCTTTCTCTATACTAGAGTCGACCTCTGAGGTCTTCCTCTACACTAGAGCCGACTTCTGAGGTCTTCCTCCATACTAGAGTCGACCTCTGAGGTCTTCCTCATTACTAGAGTCGACCTATGAGGTCTTCCTCTATATTAGAGTTGACCTCTGAGGTCTTCATCCATACTAGAGGTCTTCCTCTGTACTAGAGTCGACCTCAGAGGTCTTCCTCTCTACTAGAGTCGATCTCTGAGGTCTTTCTCTATAGTAGAGTCGACCTCTGAGGTCTTTCTCTATAGTAGAGTCGACATCTGAGGTATTCCTCTACATTTTAGTCGACCTTCCTCTATAATAGAGTCGACCTCTGAGGTCTTCCTCTATACTAGATTCGACCTCTGTGGTCTTCATCCTAGAGGTCTTCCGCCGCACTAGAGTCGACCTCTGTGGTCTTCCTCTCTACTATAGTCGACCTCTGAGGTCTTCCTCTGTACTAGAGTCGACCTCTGTGGTCTTCCTCTCTACTATAGTCGACCTCTGAGGTCTTCCTCTGTACTAGAGTCGACCTCTGAGGTCTTCCTCTATATTAGAGTCGACCTCTGAGGTCTTCTTCTATATAAGAGTCGACCTGTGAGGTCTTCCTTTATACTATATTCGACCTCTGAGATCTTCCTCTATACTAGCGTCGACCTCTGAGGTCTTCCTCAGTAGTAGAGTCAACCTCTGAGGTCTTCTAAAGTCTTCATCTATAATCAAAAATTCTCACTCCTTCCTCTTCCTTTTCGCCCTAGATATGTCTTTGATAATAATAAAAGGGCTTTGAGTACATCGGGTACGTCTGTAGCTTTACTGAATAGTGTTGATGAACAGTAAGATTTTTTCTGGTCCACAAATCAGTGGTTCCATTGAAGTTTATGACTAACATTTGCTACAATTGTATCAGCAATTAGTAGATTCGTGGAGGATTGCGAATAATATTTGAGAACACCGACATCAGTGTGGCTAAATGCTTTCAGCTTTTGGTCCCAGATGTGGCTATGGCTTTACTGAACCATATTATTGAACGATAAGAGATCTTCTGGACTCCAAGTCTGCAGATTCATTGGAGTTTAACACTGAATTTAAGAAGGTTCCCCGCGAAAATTTGTTGCGAAGAAAATGCATTTGGCTGTTGAACTATATGCTCCATGTCTCAGTCACTGCCTAGGGTCGTGGCGGTTCTTGTGTGGTATTTTTAATCGGATGGACAATTCTGATTCCTTTCATAAAAGTACTATTTCCAGGGTTTCTGAACCATGTTGTATCTTTAAGAAACACAGACATCAATCTTTCTCCAGTCTTTCGAATTCGGCCATTCATTAACTTGAGTCAAGGCGGTTCTGTTGATGTATTTTGGTAGTATTTTGAAAGCTGACGTATCATTTTGCTTCCGCTCATCACAGGAACTATTTCCAGGGTTTCTGAACCATAATGTGCCTTTAACGAGAATTAAAGACATTTGAATACCTCGATTTCCTCGAATAGAGTTGTGGAATCGGATCGTTGAACTATAAGATATATTTTTGAGTCAAATCGGCAGGTCCATTGTATTTTATGACTATTATTTTTAAATGCATCAGCAATTGCTACTTCCCTGACTTAGGAAAGTTCCTCGAGAATATTGTTTTCGGATAAATGCAAATGGATGTCATTGCGGTTCCTTGGAGGCATTTTGGCAGCTTTTTGAAATCAGACGGACCATTCTGCTTCCGATTATTCTGAGAATTGTTTCCAGAGTTTATGGAACCTGATGTGTTTTCATACTACGAATTTATTTATGGCTTCTTTAAATATTTTTGTGGTATATATAGTGTTTTTGTCATGTCGGTCATGTTCCACTGGCTTTCTGCCTATAATTTTGAAAAATTTATATAAGCTATTATTTATTTCCCTGATTCTTGAAGGATCCTCGAGAAAATTGTTTTGGCAGAATGCAAATGGTTCTTGAGGACAGGTCATTTATTGACTTCGGTCTTTTAAATTTATATAGTTAACAAAAAAGTAAATTTAATTTAAATTATACAAAATTACTTATAATTTTTTTTTATTTTTACTCCTTTTCAGGTCAGCCGACAGTAGTGGCCCGCAACACCACTCCCGTAGCATATCCTGGTTCACCGCTGCATCTTTCTGTGGAATTTTGTGCCAATCCTCCGGCTCATGCAGCTCGATGGTTGCATGGAGATCGTGTCTATACGCCCGGCAATCAATATGGCAACACAGTGTTGGCCTATGGATTTACAGTAAGTTTAGCTTATTTACATAAATCCCCAGTGATCCAAATCACTAACCCATATTTTATTTGTTTTATTTAACCTTTTTGCAGGATCTACCCACCCCATTTTGTAAAGAAGCCCGCCTTACCTATGTCAGCATGCATGAACGAGTTCCTCGTACTTTTTACTTCATTGTCTCATCTCCGGGAGGCGTGGCCGAGGCAGTGATAAAAGTTAATTTTACTTTGCGTTATCGTTCCCTCTCCAATGTCATCGATGAGGAGGAAGAGGAACTAAGCGAGCCGGAAGAGATACATTTTCCTGTTTTTGGTTCTACCGCCACGTGGAGTGCACGACAAAGCTTCTGGTGGTTGGCGGCCCTCTTATGGTTAAGATATAAATTTTAAAAGTAATAGACAAAAAACACACACACAATGAAATTGTATTTGTAACTAAAAGAGAAAAAAAAAAAACAAATTGTGAATATTTTTCAGTTTTCCCAACTTTTTATTCTATAATTTCCGAGTTTATGTTCTAAGCCTAAAAGTATGCTATGAAAACAAAACTAGTTTTTAATGAAAACCACAAAACAGCAACTATTTATATACTATATACTGTGTCTATTATTAAACTATCATATGGAATGAAGCTGAAGAAGTCAAAGAAAAAGAAAAAAAACTTAAACCCTAGAATACTCTAACAAAAATCATCTCAAAACTTTAAACCCTTTGGTTTAGCATTGATTAAACCAAAGCCCAAAAACCCTAAAAGTATAACCTAAGAAAACATTATCAAATAATGTTTCTCTGGAGTTTTACTACTACACTCTCTCCCTCTCATACTCACCTTTGAATTATATTTGCCATTTTTGCCAAACTAAATAAAATCAAAAAGAAAAAAAGGAAGAATAATAAAAATCGAAACTTAAGTTGAAACCCGCCAAATCTTTGAGAAACACAGAAATACTTTTAAGAACAACAAAATGCAATAACAAATGAAAACTCAACTACTTTAGTTCCTCTCTTTCGCTCTCTCTATATCTCTAACTATCTCTCTCTCTTCCTATAAAACACTTTCTCAAACTACATTTGTATTTGTATATTTTTTCATATGGCAAAAGAAATATCCAACTATAAACGTTTGTAAAAAAAAAATAAAACTCCAGCAACAAAACTTTTCGATTTCGAAAACTAATCAATAAGAGTTTCGTTTTTTTATTATTATGATTATTATTGAATAATAGAACCACAATGAAATGAGTAAAATAATCAAAAATGACTGATTTTTGTTAACAAAATTTTGTAAAATACATAACAAATAATTATCGAAAATGTAATAATATTTTTTATTTTTTTCTTAATTTTTTAAATTATATTGTATATGGTATATAGTAATTTGTAATCAATTTTTTGTATACACCAACAAACCAATTCCTTCCATTTGATTAGTAACAAAAACAACTAAAAAAGATGCAACAACAAAAAAAAAGAAAATTACGAAAAAACAAACCTTAAGTTTACGTGTTAAAATGAGAAAAGAAATTATTGTTCATAATGAAATATGTTAATATTAAAAAAAAAATAATCCCAAAATATAATTTATGATTTTATTTTTTCCAAATATAATTAAAAGTTCTTCAATTTGCAAAAGGTCATTTCATATAAAAGGAATTTTTCTATTTCTGAGATATGGTTTTATAAAATTTATAATTTTAATAAGTGGAATCTCAGCAAGAGGCCCTTCTAAATTTCTCAAAATTGCAGTTTTTAAAAACAAGTAACTTCAATTATTATGAAATGAAAACAAGACAGCATGAAATGAGACTAAAATGGGTAGAATAATCCATAACATATTTTAACTTTTCGTTTTGAAACATTGTTAGTAATTCAATATTTGTAAAAATATTGTGTTCCAGAAGAAAATTTAAATTTTGTAGAGATCTGTAAGAGACCCCATAACACCCACCAATGTTTTAAGAAAATTTAATTTTATAAATTTTTGAAATGTTAGAATTTTTTTTTAAAAAATTTTGAAAAAATTCGTCATCTAAAAATTCAATATTTCGTAAAATATTGAGTTCCCAGAGGTAATTTAAACTTTCTAACTATCTGCAAGAGATCCTCTATCATTCATCAAACTTTCCAGAAAATTTAATTTTTTAATTTTTTTTAAATTTTTAAATGGGGTCAGTTAAAATTAAAGTTTAAAATTTCAAAACGATGCATATGCCCATCTATACTATTCCGCAAAAGAAACCGTTTAATACGATTATTTTCCCAAATAAGCTAAAAATACTGGATATATGAAACTTTAAAAATAAAGGGAAATTTCTTAAAAATGCAATATTTCGTAAAATATTGAGTTCCAGAAGAAAATTTTAATTTTCTAAATGTCTGCAAAAGACCCTCTATCAGTCACCAAAACTTCAAGAAAATTTTTTTTTTCATTTTTTTAAAATTTCGGAAAGAGATTATTGCACTGTCCAAAAAAAATAACAAAAAATTAAAGTTTGGAATTTTAAAATGAGACATGTCAATCGATTCTAATCCGCAAAAGAAATCGTTTGATACGTGATAAATAAAAGGAAATTTCTTTAAAATGGAATTTTTCCTAAAATATTGAGTTCCCGAAGAAAATTTTAATTTTTTAGAGATCAGTCAGAGACCCCTCACCATCCCCAAAGTTTCAAAAAAAAAATAATTTGTATCAATCTTTTTAAATTATTGAAAGGGGTTACACTGTCAAAAAAAATTTACTACAATAAAAATTAAAAAAATATATTTTTATCAATCTTTTTAAATTCAATCCAAAAAATTAATAGAAATTAAAAGTTTTGAATTTCAAAACGATACATATGCCAATCGATTCTACTGCGCAAAAGAAATCGTTTGAGATAAATTTTGTCCCATATAAGCTAAAAATACTTAAAATATGTGAAAATTAAAAATAAAGGGAAATTTCTTGAAAATGCAATATTTCCTAAAATATTGAACTCCCAAAGGAAATTAAAATTTTCTAAATATCTGCAGAGATCCTCTATCATTCACAAAAAGTCTCAAGCAAATTAAATTTTTTAGATTTTTTGAAATTTTGGAAAGGTGTCCAACAAATTTAACTAAAAATGAATGTGTAGAAATTTGAAAAGAGACATATGCCAATCGATTTTACTCGCCAAAAGTCGTTTGATAACATTTTTTCCCCCAAATAAGGTAAAAATACTCCAAATATGGTCAAATTAAAAATGAAGGACAATTGCTAAATATTAATTAAATATTTCCTAAAATATTGAGTTCCCGAAAAAATTGCAAATTGTCCGTTGATCAGGAAAACTCCCTGTGTCTTTACCTACGTTTTAAGAAAATTAAATTATTTCGATTTCTTAAAATTTTGTTTGAAAAATTTCACTAAAAATCAATGTTCGGCATTTTTAAACAAGACATGTGTCAATTGATTCTGCTCCGCAAAAGAAATCGTTTTAACAGATTTAGAATCAAAATTGCTAAAAATAAGCAAAATTGCCATTTTCCCACTAATATATGAAATATTAATTTTTTGCTTATTTTTAGCAATTTCGATTCTAAATCATAAAATATAGGTCATCTCCTCAGTCCAGAAATTGTATAATTTAATGGATTGAATAAAGAGTAAGTACAATAGGGTAAAAGGGTGTAATGCACCAAAATCCAGTTACCATATATTAGACGTTTGAGCGAAACTTGGACATCGTATCAAATGATACCTTAAAGTAAAGGTATACATGTCAACTTTATGACTTTAAGTTATCAGATCCACAGCAATGCTATATTGGCCTATAGAAAAAGGTCCCATATTTATCACGCATCGTAGTAGACACTATTGAAGAGATTGCAAAAAATCAATAAAACTAGAAGGAGTGGACCAATATGGCCCATCTTCGAACTTAGCCAGAGATATAGAAAAATATTACCGCATACCATATTTGAATTCAATCGGTTAATCCTTTCGAGAGTTATCGTGCGCACCAGCCAGCAGAAAGACACACAGACAGACGGACGGACTTTGCTCAAATGATTTAAAATAACCCAAATCAAATTTCCTCCAAACATAATTGGGGGTTAGGTCACTCCTTCGATGTGTTACACTTTTGGCTCGTAGCAAATGATATATACCCTCCTCTCTAAGGTGAGGGGATAAATATGCTTTATTAACCACTACTTTCCCTAATCGATCAGACCTTTTGGCGAAGGTATCATTTGTAAAAATACTCAAATTATTTTGAAACTTACAGCCACAATTCAATAGTTTCAATTAATTCTTTAAAAATATCCATTTCCTCATATTGCCCCAGTTATAAAGTATACGTTTAGACCTTTCATTTAAGCTATCAATTGTACTCATACTCCTAGTAGTTAAGCAGATACAGTCACTATTCAGTAAGAGTAATTTTTCGCCAGTGTGGTTGGCAACTTATGTTTTCCGACATGGCGTTGGCAAAATTGGCATATAAAATATATTTCAACACGTCCGCGCCTCAAAGAATGCCTTACAAAAGAAAAAAAGAAAAAATTCAGATAAAAAGTAGAAAAGGATAATTGCCATCTGATCCTAGGAAAAAGTACTAATTTCGATTTTTTTCATTTTCCCGCTATCCTAGAGCAAAATTCAAGCATTCCGAAGCTTTTTCGGCTTGCGCTTCCGATGGCGCTCTCATTTCCCACCTCAGGTCCACACGTAAGCCGGGAAGGCCATTTTGTTCAATTAATAAGTCGCTACCTTCCCTAGATATAAAGTAAACGTTTAGACCTTTTGGCGAAGGTATCATTTGTATATATACTCCAAGTAGCTTAGAAGTTACAGTCACTATTCAAAAGTTTTGATTACTTCTATTAAAACATCCATTTATTCTGAGACAATGAAATTGCCCAGTCATAAAGTAGACGTTTAGACCTTTCGTTTAAGCTATCATTTGTATTGATACTCCTAGTAGTTAAGAAGTTACAGTCACTCTTCAGTGAGAATAATTTTTCGTCAGTGTTGCCAAACACTTATGTTTTCCGACATGCCGTTGTCAAAATTGCCTCAAATAATGCCTTACAAAAGAAAAATTCAGACAAAAAGTAGAAAAAGGATAATTGCAACCTAATCCCAGGAAAAGTAGTAATTTCGATTTTTTCCATTTTCTCGCTATCCTAGGGAAAAATCCTTGCAAAAGTTGTGGTTTCAAGCATCCCGAAGCTTTTTCGGCTTGCCCTTCTGATGGTACTCTCATTTTCCACCACAGGTCCATACGCATCCCTGCCAGGACCGCCAGAATAAATGATTACGTATAAAAAGTCGAAAAAATGTGAATCTTCTAAAAAATAGAAATTTTCAAAAATAAAAAATAAATATTTGCCAAAATTGCAAATTTTTAATGCAGACATGAAGTAGAAATTCCGGCGTCTCTGGCAATATATCGTTTGTGGCGATATTTCAATTATGTAGTTTAGAAGTTATAAGCAAATTTGAATGTCTACACAGAATGCGCGCTGGGTTTAACTAGGATCCTAAAAGTATGCTTTGAAATTCTTGTTTATGTATGCCACTGTTGCCAACGGTAGGTCAGAAAACATGAGTGGTTGGCAACACCGACGAAAACTTACAGAGGGAAAAGGTTATGCCCGTATTGCCAACCACTCGTGTTTTCTGACCTACCGTTACATTTTGTCGCTGTAATTTTTCGACGGTGTTGCCAACCACTCATGTTTTCTGACCTACCGTTGGCAACACTGTCACAACTTTTTGGCTCAAATCCCTTTACACAAACTATTAAAATTTAAAAATTTAAGTAAAAAGTAGAAAAAGGACATTTCCCACCTGATCCTAGGAAAAAGTAATAATTCCGATTTTTTTTTCATTTTCCCGCTATCCTAGAGGAAAATCCTTGAAAATTTTTTGGTTTCGAGCAACCCGAAGCTTTTTCGTCTTGCCCTTCCGATGGTGCTCTCATTTCTCACCACAGGTCCATATGTAGGCCGGGAAGGCCTATTTTGAGATCTTGAGTTTAAAGGTTAATATCTACCCGATGGGGCGGCCGACAGGGTTAATTTTTGGCTCAAATGAATTGTGAGAAAGTGATCTCCAAACTGAAGTCTGTTTGGTCCCCGCATCCCTGCCAGCACCTTCAATATAAAGGATTCTATATAAAAAGATGGAAATTTTCAAAAATACTAAATATCATTAAATAAATGCACAATATTGCAAATATTTTAATTCATTCGTAAAATACACGTTTTGACCTTTCCGGTTTGGCATAAATTTTGGCGATATTCCAATTAGTTTAGAAGTTATAAGCATTTTAGTAAACTCTAAAACTTCTATACTCCTTTAGCAGTGCGCTTGATTATGTATGGCAAAACTAACGCCCTAAAAGTATGCTTTGCAAATCTGGGGTTTAGGTTTTACAGGAGGTGTCTTAGCTAAGACCAATACCAAACCGTACTTACACAAGAGCGGGCTGAATGGGAACAGAAATTTGGGATAATTGCTTATAACTTCTAAAGCAATTGGAGTATCGCCACAAATGATACCTCAAAAGAAAGAACTAAACGTCTATTTTATGTAAATAATAATTAGGAATGGATAATATTGTTAGCATTTGGGCATAATTTGATTGCATTTTTTGAAAATTTTCAGACGGACGGACATCAGATTGTTTATAACTTATAAACTAATTGGTGTATCGGCACAAATGGTACCTCAATAGAAGGAACTAAACGTCTTTTTTATGCAAATAATAATACTCGTACGGGATGGATCATATTGTTAGCATTACGACATAATTTTAATTTTTTGAAAATTTTCAGACGGACGGACATCAGATTGCTTATAACACGTAAATTAATTGGTGTATCGCCACAAAAGAAACCTGAAACGAAAGGTCTGACTGTCTGTTTATTTTCTGTGTATCATAAGGAATGACTAATTACGTAAGCATTAAGGCATACTTTATTTTAACTTTTCGAAATTTTTCAAACGGAGGGACATCACATTGCTTATAGCTTATAAACTAATTGGTGTATCGCCACAAGTTATACCACAAACAAACGGTCTGAATGCCTATATCATGCTTCAGAATATAGCAACTGACTTTTCTCTGGTTATCCACAGTGACGACACATTTCTTAACATTCCTTTTAACTTTTGCCTTTTAAAGAACTTCTTATCCTTTGCGTATCAGTTAAAACAAATTGTAAATAGTAAAACAAAAATATGCTCAATATTTTATAAACATTGCAAAATCAAGAAAACTAAAACCGAAGAAAATCAAGTAGAAAACATTTAGAAATATGTAAATGTTGTTGAAATTATTTGAAAACCCAAAAATCCCAAACTCCAATTAGGAAGTAGTTAAAGGAAATCAACTAAAACAAAAGAAACGTACTTTATAAAAAATGACAAACCAACCAACGGCTTAATTAATTTTAAACATAAATAAGTGTGAGGGAAAACTGGCCAAAAAACACAAACAACTATTGTAAAATAAATTTCTCGTAAATTAGAAGAACTAAAAATGTAAAAAATAACTATCAGCTTTTGTATTAAACAAACCGAACTTTCATACTTTAGTAATAATGGAAAGAAACAGATAACTAAAATAAAACAAACAAAAAACATTTCATATAACAAAAAAAAGAAACGCCAATTTTAAGTTTATATTAAAAAAGAAGACAAACTAATGAAAATATAAACCAAAAAACAAAAGTGAATTCAAAATTCAATTAAGTTTAACAGAAAAAAATAATAAAATTACCAGAAAAGTTATTAATAATAAACCAAAAAAATTCAAATGAATAGAGCTAAGTGAAAACAACAAAGAGACAGAGAAAAAATTACAAAAAAAAAAAACTATGCAAAGAAACACACGTCGTAATGTTAACTACAATTAAACAAACAACAAAACAAGTATTTATAATATAAATAATTAACAACAAGAAAAAAACATTATTTACAAGCCAAAAATAAAGCAAAACTCATAATAATAAATGTATATTAAAAACAGATTAAAATTAACACAACTGAAAAACAAAACAATTGGTATTTGTAATAAAAAAGAATGAGAACAAAAAATGTGTGGAACTTACCTTTTTAGTTTGCCATAGTTTAATAAAACAACAAAATTGCATATTGTATAAGTGTAATTTAATTGGTAAAATTTATTTTTTATTTAAGTTAAATTTATTGGAACAAAAAAACAACAACAACAAAACCAATTTAAATGTGCAGCAACCAAGTTCAATTCCCATAGCAAAAGTTTGCCAACAACATAAGCGAATAATGAAATCCTAGTATTATTTATAAAACAAACCAACAAAAAAAGAACATTTCCATTGGTAACCAAGCGAAATCAACAGCAACAAAAAAAGGAAAATGCAAAAGAAACAAAACTTATATATATATTCCAAAAGAAAATATATATACAATGTATAAAATATAAACGACAAAAAAAATTATCAAATGATTTTTGAAAAACCCTAAATAAAATGCCATTATCAAACAGAAAACGCTGTGTGTTTTTATTTATTTTTTTAGGGAATAAAGTTTCTCTTAAAAGGGTAAGTAGAGGGCAATTTAATAATTTTCTATTATACTAGCAAAATCATTAAAATACATATATTAGGAAAATAAACCATAATTAACATTGGACACCCAAATTAGCTAGAATGCGGGAAATTAAATGAACATAAAGGGAAATTTTGCTACAAATGCCTGAATACTAAAACGAGGTATATACAAATCGAGCCTAGTCGTCGAAAAAGTGGTTTCATATGAATTTTGTCTCAAATAAGCTAAAAATACTTGAAGTATAGGAAATATAAAAAAGGGAAAATTCCTATTACTAAAATATTGAGTTCAACAATAAAATTGAATTCCTTTGGATAACTGCAATACCAGCTCTACTACCCAAAAGATTTTAAAGATAAAACTATATTTCGATTGCTTTACATTTTGGAAAAAAGTTTAAAAAAATTTTGAATTTTAAAATTGTTAGATTCTAATTGCCGTATTAAATCATTTAATATTAATATTATTATGCCAAATAAACCGATAAGTAATGGGAATAAAAAAGGAAACACTCCAATATTTCCCAACATATTGAGTTCCCGAAGACAATTTAAATTTTCTTGAGATCTGTAAGGTTCCCTCTATCATTGGTATGTCATCATGAATGTAGGATTATTCCTAAACGTTTGTATATTCAACTCATTCCATTCGTGTTCCAATCAGATTAATAGCAGCTGCTTTGAACTGGTGATCTACTGAACGAAATGAGCTGCTGAAGGTGTGCTAAGCTAGGTATGACTTATATTTTCATGTAATTCAGTGGTCCATATATGCATAATTCCCTTGAAAATACCATTTGACTTTGGTATATTTTAAAAATATAGAATTTTTCAATAAATTTAATATAATTAAATTTATGTGGATACAATAACCGTTAAGAAGATATGTCTATAAGACTCTATGAAGTAATTAAGTTTTTATTTTTAATGGAAAAAAGTAATGTAGCTCCACTTTCTACCAGCCTGTTCTTTAAATAAAATGAAAGGTGGGAATGTCTTCTTTCGATTGAAACCAAAAATAATTCTGAGAAATTTTCGGAACAGGAACAAATTATAAAGGGTTTTCCAACAAGAGGTCTTATTTTGGTATTCAAAGAAAAATGCCATTTTGAGAGATAAATGATCGGATGTTTATTTCATAATAAAGATAAAAGTATGCCGTTAATAATGAAAAACAACATCAGCCAAATGGTAACTGTTGATCCAACCTCATTTTCGAAAAGGTAAGGTCCAATGACCCCGCCGGACCATAAACCGCACCAAACAGTCACACGTTGAGGATGGAGAGGCTTCTCACGAATAACTCTTGGGTTTTCCGAGCCCCAGATGCTACAATTTTGCTTGCTGACGTAGCCACCGAGGTGGAAATGATTTTTCGATTTTTCGAATTTTAATAATTTCGATGCGTTGTTAAATAATGTATCGATCCATTTTTAGTAATGGCGTAGTTTCTACTTGTCAAATGTCAAAGAATAACAGCTTCAAAAGTGACAGCTACCGAAATACCGGGTGATTCAAAATAACACCTCTTGTTTCGAATATCATGAAATTTGTAATAAATTTATTGCAAAAACTATTGCATACTTTTAGGCCTGATATTATTGAATAGTGGAAAAATGATTATCTATAATTTGTAGAGCCCGACCGAATGTTCGGCTTCGGCTACGGCTACGGCCAAAACTCGACATTCGGCCAATATTCGGCATTCGGCCACAAAATCAGCCGAAGTTGGCCGAAGGCCGATTGTTTGTTTAAAAAGAAAAAAATTTAATTATATGACTTTTTAAAGAAAATTCTATTATGGAAATCTTTGTAGAAGTGTACAGAAGCGAACAATACTACACAAATAATTTGAGAAAGGACACCAAAGGAAGAACGACAAAGAAAAACATGACTCAGTTAGGTTTAGGTTTAGGTTAGGGTGGCAGCCGTATTTTTTTACAAGCTCACATAGACCAGTTTAGGTCCCTAGTGTTACCACGGGCTGAAATGCCCCTCATCGAAACCAACCTGTTTGATATATAAATTTATCGATAGTACGAATATCAGTACTGGAAAGATCTGTTAGGCTGCCTAAAAAGGCCGACCCCAGTATATCCAGTCGTCGTTTACTCAAAGCGGGACAGTCGCAAAGCAAGTGCTCAATGCTCTCCACTTCTTCCTCATCTCCACAGCTTCGGCAGAAGTCATTGGAGTCAATACCCAATCTTTGGGCGTGTTCGCCGATCAAGCAGTGTCCCGTCAGAACCTGTACTAACGTAGACAATCGTTTTCTCTCTAGTGCGAGGAGATATTTTGACCTTCTCAGGTCATACCTTGGCCAGATTTGTCTAGCTACCCTGCAGGTGCCGATTTCTGTCCATCTATCGTTAGACTGCCTGATTGCCTCTTGCCTAAGCCAAAGCTTGCACGTGGATAGTGGCGCACCAATATATGCAAATTCTTCGAGAATTTGTAATGTCGTCCCTTTCCTAGCAAGTTCATCGGCTTTGCAGTTCCCCGGGATATCCCTATGCCCAGGCACCCATATGAGGTGTATATTAAACTGCTCAGCCATCTCGTTAAGAGATCTGCGGCAGTCGAGGGCTGTTTGTGAATTTAGGGATGTTGCCTCCAGAGAATTGATGGCAGCCTGGCTGTCCGAGTAAATGACAACGCCATTGTTGGTTACTATGTTGCGACTCAGCCACTTGGCGACTTCCCATATTGCCATTATTTCGGCTTGATAGACACTGCAGGTATCTGGTAGTCTGTGAGCTATATCCAGACTAAGTTCTTCACAGTGTACTCCGAAGCCAACCTTTTCATCAAGCTTCGAACCATCCGTGTAAAAGTGGAGATGGTTTATATTACCTGGTATTCTGCCGACCCATTCATCTCTGCCGGGAATCATAGTGATGTAATTTCTCTCGAAGGTGTACACTGTTGGTATATAGTCCACTCGGTCGGTTACCATAGCACTACACTTTGATATCCTCATGTGACCATAGTTCTTGTACCTCCACATTGATAGGCAGTTTAAGCTTATTGCCGCTTTGGTTGCAACTTCTCTCGCCACAATATTAATCGGCAGTATATGGAGTAGGGCTTGTAGAGACTCGGTCGCTGTAGTCCTTAAGGCTCCGCTTATTCTCAGGCAGGCAGTCCTCTGAACCTTTGTTAGTAGGTTGGTAATGGTTAGTTTGTCAGTTGCCGTCCACCATACCACAATACCGTATAACAGTATTGGACGAACTACTGCTATATATATCCAGTGGACGATTTTAGGAGAGAGTCCCCACCGCGACCCTACAGCCTTTTTGCAGGAATATAAGATTGTTCTAAGATTAAAGTTAATTGACTTTGAATTAAAGTTCTTTGAACCCTAAAATGCAAAATAACCTCAGGGCAAAGATAAAAGAGTCTAGCGATTCAAACTGTTCACCAAACGATATGTTTCAACCTTCCCTTTCAAAAAGGTAACAAATCTCAGGTCAAAGGTAACAGAGTAAATTTAATACAAAATGTTCGCAAATGATTCAAAATGGGCAGTAAGTGATATATTTAAATATATTCAGTGCTTTTGTTCGGCCCTCTTTTAAAATTGACAATATATATTTTCATGCTAATGCAATACTTAAATACGAGTATATGATATGACCTCCAAAGTGGAATGAAAATTTTAGATTAACCGATACTTTTGACAAAATAAAGCAAAGTTTAAGTTTCAAATTCTTATTGAAAATTAATGATTTCTTTTACGATTGTCCTTATTCTTTTGACATCCACCATCATGTTTGCTCCTTTCTACATTTCCCTACATTACCTAAACTTCGCCAATCGCCCCCGACCTCAAGACCAGCGCCAGTCTCCGCTCAAATACTCATAATGTTGGCAATGTCATTCCCATGATTGATAGATAAGTTAACAAACTAATTCAACACAAATCACTTTATTTTCCCCATCAATTCTATTAGATAAAATTGTGACAAATGTGCAAAAGGAGTATGTGTAGATGTGTGCATCACTCTGTATACTTAACTGTGATGTGGGGGTGTGTGTGCGCCTGCATCCATTCTAATGTCTTCAACGTAATACACTCAAGACAAAGTAGAGATGTGTTGGTTTGAGTGTGAGTATGTCGGTATAGATGCAGCAGCAACAACAGCCAAAGCATTATCTGGCAAGAAAACTGAAATCGACAAAAGGACATTAAAGTATCTCTTGGTAGAATGTAAACAACTTCAGATATAATCAATGATATGTTAAAATGACAAAGGAGATAACTAATACATACTCATATCTTTCTCATTATAAAATTTCATAGAAATACATTTTTTAATAAAAATATATTTAAAATTTTTATGTTTTGTTTTGTAACTAGGATATCACTTACTTACTTCAAGAGTGACATAACTCAAAATTGAAAATTGTCAAGATGTGTAACTTTAAGTCCGTATAAAAACATAAGTAACATGAATTGAGATGTTTCAAAACGCTGGAATAATACGAAATAGGGTTGTTTACTTATAAACTAAATTTCACTGAGATTAATTAACAGACATTTGCAAAATTCGCATTTTTGTAAGGCAACCTCAAAAATTTTAAATTTTGAGTTATGTCATTCTTGATGTCAGTGAGCGATATTCTCCTGGGTTTACACCAGGGATGTAACGAATATTCGCATTCGTCATTTTAACATTCGCTTTCGCATTCGCAAAAACCATCTTTGGATTATTCGCTTTCGCAAAAATGTAATTCAGAATTCGCTTCCATTTGTTAAAAGTGTTAAATCTCCTTATTCCCTTCACACAATTTGAAGATATTAATACCAATGAAAACCTCTGCCACTTCTCTTCAAAACAGTTGAAGAAATATGTTAGTCCTTGTGGTAACAGGAGGGTAAAACTAATGAAAACATTCTTAATACTTGAATATCCTGGAGAAGTATTAATTCAGTTCCTTAAATTTGTTGGTACTAAAGGGTCAAACTATTATTCGCATTCGCTTTTGCTTTCGCAAAAATGCATATTTCACTATTCGCTTTCGCATTCGCAAGAAATATATTTCAATATTCGCTTTCGCATTCGCTTTCGCTAAAGTCACTTTCGTTACATCCCTGTTTACACCCTAATTGCCTCTATAATGTTATAGTATTCAAAGTTTTTTTGTTACGTTCATTTGTAGTTTAGCCTAGATTATCCTATATGCACATCATTCCTTTGTATTTCAAATTTTTTCCTCTCCCTCTCTCTATGCACTTTCTTGCGAGGGAAGAAAACACTGTTTTGCGTTTACAAAATGTTGTGCGAGTAGCGGAAATGTACACATGAAACTTTTATTCTCTTTACTTTAAATCATTCTTAATGTTTGCATTTAAACTTAAGCAGCTGCTGGTGGTTGGAAATTTTATGGTGGGGGGAGGGGTTTCTGGAGGCAAAAAATAACAACAACAATCGAGAAACGCATTTGATCAGTGACGAGTAGGAAATTCGAAATTTTACAATGAAAAACCAGGGAGTCGCTGTCAAGACAACAATATGTTTGCAGAATACAGGCTGTGTAACCAAAATCCAAAAGGTTGAAATATATGAAAAGTATCAAAACACATTTTTGAGTAAGAAAAATAGGCCAAATCAATTGATCAAACAGTGTTGAGTTTAATAAGAAAAGTTGCTCAGTTGTAAACATAGCTTCTCAGACATCTAAGAACGTTAGCAAGAGCTTATTTTATAAGTAAAAGTAATGTAAAAGTTCAATAGAGTGTAGTTCTAAAAGAAAAGTATCTTAGCTCTGATCAGAGGCCACATTTCTTTAATAAATGTAGCCCACTTTAGATTTGACCTCACATTTCCGAAGAAATTTATTTCTACGTACAAAAAATAGCCCAGTTTTAAACTGTTTCTAGTTCAATAGGCAGTGTAACAAAATTCCAAAAGCCAAAATATAAGAAAAGTAGCTATGTTGAAATAAATTACAAAACTTAAAAAATGTTAGCTCACGCTACAATAAGAGATGCAGCTTATTATAAGCACTTTTTCAGTAAGAACAAGTAAAAGCGTTAAGTTCGGCCATGCCGAATCTTATATACCCTCCACCATGGACAGCATGTGACCTCACAAAATAACTCAAACCTAAAGAAAAAAACACCGAAAACACAAAGAATATAGTAGATGAGAACAGTAGGAATCACAACAAGTTAGATGCTATATATGGGAGCTATATCTAAATATGGACCGATATGGCCCATTTGCAATCCCAAACAACCTGCAACTATAAGAAGTATTTGTACCAAATTTAATCAACCTAGCTCTATTATTGCGGACTGTAGAGTGATTACCATAGGCGGACGGACAGACGGACATGGCTAAATCGTCTTAGAATTTTACGACGATTAAGAATATATATACTTTATGGGGTCTCAGATCAATATTTAGAGGTGTTACAAATGGAGTGACAAAATGAATATACTCCCCATCCTATGGTGGAGGGTATAAAAATATCTGCAATCAATAGCTCAAACAGTCTTGAGTTTAATACGAAAAGTAGCTCCCTTGAAAACATAGCTACTCGTATTAGTAATCAACTCTGTTCATATTCTCCAATAAAGATGTGAACAGAGTATGTACCCATATATATAAGACAAAGTGGCATCTGTATGTGAAGAATTTCAAGAAAGTCCTCAACTCTAAACTTCTGTACGAACCGAATGACAAAGACGGTCTGGATAATCTGGTCGATCATATCACCATATCATTCAATAGATCCCTTGAAGAAGCCTGTCCAAAAACAAGGTACAAGGGTAAAACTAAAACCCCAATGGTGGACTTCTGAGCTAACGGCTATGAAAAAGACCTGCCACAAGCTATTCAATAAGGCTAAATCTACTGGGGTCGCTAATGATTGGGATGCTTATAAAGAGCAACTCAAGATCTATAAGAAGGAGCTTAGAAAGGCGCAAAGGCGCTCTTGGTATACCTTCTGTGGTGAAGTGGAAAAGGTCTCCGACGCCGCTAGGCTGAGGAAGATATTATCTGCTTCACCCTGTACAGTGGGATATTTACAGGATGAGGCAAATAACTGGACCAAAAACAGCGAGCAGTCGCTCAATGTACTGCTCGACACACATTTCCCGGGGAACTCTGTAACAGAACCCGAGGATCAGCAGGACCAACAAGAGTGCGAGTGGACTGCGAGCGTCGCTAGCTTCTTGACTGAGAGATCCAGAATAAGCTGGGCTATTAACAGCTTTGAGCCCTTCAAGTCACCTGGACCAGATGGCATCACTCCAGCAGAAATGCAGAAAATGTTAAAGTACATTATCCCCTGGCTGGAGAACATTTATGTAGGCTGTATCAGGCTTTCATACGTCCCGAATCGATGGAGGGATACCAAAGTGGTATTCATACCTAAATCGGGAAAGATATCACACACTAGGCCAAAAGACTTCAGACCAATTAGCCTATCCTCCTTCCTATTGAAAGGTCTGGAAAGACTTTTAGATCATTTCATTAGGGAAAACCTGGATACAAAACTCCTGTCGGTATGTAAACAGAGGGACCCCGCAAGGAGGAGTACTGTCTCCACTAATTTGGAACCTAGCGGTGAATGAAATCCTGCTAGATCTAGAACTTGTGGCTGCAAGGTCGTGGCATATGCCGAGTCTCTACAAGCCCTACTCCATATACTGCCGATTAATATTGTGGCGAGAGAAGTTGCAACCAAAGCGGCAATAAGATTAAACTGCCTATCAATGTGGAGGTACAAGAACTATGGTCACATGAGGATATCAAAGTGTAGTGCTATGGTAACCGACCGAGTGGACTATATACCAACTGTGTACACCTTCGAGAGAAATTACATCACTATGATTCCCGCCAGAGATGAATGGGTCGGCAGAATACCAGGTAATAGAGACCATCTCCACTTTTACACGGATGGTTCGAAGCTTGATGAAAAGGTTGGTTTCGGAGTACACTGTGAAGAACTTAGTCTGGATATAGCTCACAGACTACCAGATACCTGCAGTGTCTACCAAGCCGAAATAATGGCAATATGGGAAGTCGCCAAGTGGCTGAGTCGCAACATAGTAACCAACACTGGCGTTGTCATTTACTCGGACAGCCAGGCTGCTATCAATTCTCTGAAGGCCACATCCCTAAATTCACAAATAGCCCTCGATTGCCGCAGATCTCTTAACGAGATGGCTGAGCAGTTTAATATACACCTCATATGGGTGCCTGAGCATAGGGATATTCCGGGGAGCTACAAAGCCGAGGAACATGCTAGGAAAGGGAAGCTGTGGAGATGAAGAAGAAGTGGAGAGCATTGAGCACTTGCTATGCGACTGCCCCACTCTGAGTAAACGACGACTGGACATACTGGTGTCTGCCTTTGTAGGCAGCCTAACGGATCTTTCCAGTACCGATATTTGTACTATCGATAAATTTGTATATCAAACAGGTTGCTTTCGCTGAGGGGCATTTCAGCCCGTGGTAACGCTAGGGACCTAAACTGGTCTATGTGAGCTTGTAAAAAAAATACGGCTGCCACCCTAACCTAAACATGATCTGAAAGAGAACCAATTCTGTCTTGTTTGATCTGAATAAGAAATGAACTCAGCTGTGAACATATTTCCTTATCTACCCTGCAAGAAAAGTAGCTCAGCTTTGAACTGAGTTCACATTTCTCTATAAGAAGTGGTTGGATTGGGAATGGAGCCAACTTTTAATAAGAAGAGGATCTCAGTCGTAAACCAAGCTCTCAGTTGAGAATTAAACTAACATTTTTGAAGTAAAGCTAACTCATTCGAGAATGAATCATTTCTCTAGGAAAAAAAAGTAGCTCAGTTATAAACAAATGCCAAATTCCTATGTGAAAAGCAGCTCAATTGAGAACTGAGCTCATTTTCATTGTTTGACTCATTCTGGTAATTTTTATCTTAAAATTTTCAAACTTCCATACCCAATGAAAACAGTATCACTCAACATTTGTTGCACCCCCTGTATAAACATTCTTTTGCAATTGCGAAAGTAGTTTAAAACTGATACTGAGTCTTCCACCTTCAATTTCTTGGCAAAGCTTCATCTTCAACTGTCACAAATACTTATGTGTGTTTTACAAATATCAATTTCCGTAAAATGCAATTCAATTTTCAGATTTTGCATCATCGCCACACAGAGACGACATACCGAGAGTGAAGTGGAGTGGAGTTAATACAACCAATACGGACGAATCTACCGGCAGACGGACAGACAGACGGAACTCGCCTCTTATTCACATGAGAACATATTGAGACAGAGACGCGTACTGCGTACATCCTGAAGACACATTGGAGTTTTCCATGCGAATGACAAATAGGCAAAATGAAGAAGTAGTTATCAACAGATAGGTTTTTTGCATCATCATTTTAAGTTTGGAGGGAAGAGAGATAGCAAAAAGGACAAAAATTGAGTGCCAGAGAAATGTTTTCATGATGTAGGTCGATGGTAGGTATGTTAAGTTTATGATTTAGTTTTCTGAAGGACTTTATTTTATAGAAAGCGAAAATATTTAAATTTGTTCATAAATATTCTATTTAATGATTTCTTCATAGACAGAAACGAAAAATACTACTTAAACGACAAAAGCCCAAATAATTTGTTTTCGATTCTTGAAAAAAAATCTGAATTTAAAAAATTGAGAAAAAAATTAAAATTACATTTATTTAATAAAAAGAGCACAATTGTTTTATATATGAACACCGCCCGCGGGTCAGGCTTGTGTAAATTAAAAACCAGTAAGGAAAGGCTAAAGTCGGACGGGGCCGACTATATAATACCCTACACCACTCTCGTAATATTGAATAACTCTGAAATATAAATTTCGTAATTCATGTATAAATTGTTTATTCTAAATTTGAAAACGATTGGATGTAAAATACAGCTTCTATAGAACTAAAGGGCCAAATCGGATGAAACATATATATGGGAGCTATAGCTAAATCTTAACCGATTTTCTTCAAATTCCGTAGTGTTGGTTCATGGATCAAGAAATACTACCATTCTAAAATTCAAAATAATGATTGGATTTAAAATACAGCTTCTACAGGACTAAAGAGCAAAATCGGACGAAACATATATATAGGAGCTATAGCTAAATCTTAACCGATTTTCTTCAAATTCGGCAATGTTGGTTCATGGATCAAGAAACTCTACCATTCTAAATTTCAAAATGATTGGATGTAAAATACAGCTTCTATAGAACTAAAGGGCCAAATCGGACGAAACATATATATGGGAGCTATAGCTAAATCTTAACCGATTTCAACCAAATTCAATAGCGATCTCAACAGCTGCGAAATACTCTAAACTGCAAAATTTCAGGACGATCAGAGTGATATTGCGACCTGTAGTCGACGAACAACTTTACATGGACAGACGGACGGACGGACGGACGGACGGACAGACATCGTTAAATCGACTCAGCTAGTGATTCTGAGTCGATCGGTATACTTTAAGGTGGGCCTAGCTGTGTTATTTACAGGTGTTACAAACATCTGCCGTGAAACAAACTTATAATACCCTGTACCACAGTGTGGTGTATGGTATAAAAATTGAGAAAAAAATTAAAATTACATTTATTTAATAGAAAGAGCACAATTGTTTTATATATGAACAACGCCCGCGGGTCCAGCTTGTGTAAATTAAAAAATAGTGTACTCTATATTCGTCTTCGTCTTCAGTGCCTTTAGTTCCCTTTGATGCCTGAAAATACTTTTGAGAAAAGTGCGCTGTACTTGTGTAGTCAGTCAACTATTTACTTTTCATTGAAGTTGTATTCCTTTGAGTTGTATTATAGAAAATTAAAAGACATGCGGTAAGATGAAAGCTAGAGTTCAGGGATTCTTTGTGATGGAGAGGAAAACAATTCTATGTTTTTCACAGTTAACCCTTGGAAAGCCGGGGAGGAACCACCAGGACATTCTCAAAGAGAAAAAACAATAATAAGGAAACTATCAGAGCCCTCATAAAGAAACTTTAGTTTTTTTTTTTGTGGTGGAAGCAATCCTATTTTTCTACAAGTAAATTGCATTCACTAGGAGACTTCAGATTTCTAGGAAGTTTTCATTGAGAAAGCAAACCTATTATTCCACAGGTAACCCTTGAACGAACCCGAAATGAATTATAATTATAGCTAAAAATTTTAAAATAAAACAAAGCAAAATTGTTTTTTTGTATAATTTAGTGATCCTAGAGGTTCTACGTAATTTCATCACAGATTAATCTGCAAATATTTTCCTCCAATGGAGAAACAGAAATGAATTAGAATTATAGCTAAAATTTTTAAAATAAAACAAAGCAAAATTGTTTTTTTTTTTTTGTATAATTTAGTGATCCTAGAGGTCCTACGTAATTCCAGCACAGGTTAATCTGCAAATATTTTCCTCCCACTTTTTACTTATTTCTTTCATTCAATGCATTTAATTATTTTATCTCATCGATGGAAAATTTTTGTGCGTAAACTTAGTCTTGTGTTAGGGGTTATTTCTTCTATTTTTTTGAATGAATTGTTGTTCTTTATATTTTATTTTGTTCTGATATTTTCTTCTCCTCATTCTTCGATTTGTATAAAAAGAAGAACGAAAAATAAATGATTCTTTTCAAGGAGATTTTTAAATAATAAAAGTTTTTCTTTCTTTTTTCTTGCCTTTGATTGGGAAGAGAAAAACCGCTCAATTCTCGCTTTTTCTCCAGCTTTACTCGAAACTTATTCTGAACGAAAGTTTTTTTTTGTGTGTGTTAACAATTTTATTGAAACAATTTCCTTTCTTTGAGCGCTTCGATTGAAAAGAATAAATCCCTTCTTACCACAGCCGCAGCATTATTCATTGGAAATGAAAAGAAATGCAGCGAAACACAACAAGTACGAGAATATACTTTAAATAAATTACGCCGCTTTGTTGGTTGATTATTTCGATCGTTTCGTGAGTTTTTTTTATTCTCACCGCTTCGAGTTTAATGTATTAATTTCGAAAAGGTATTAAAGAGGTGGTAAAAGCAGGAGGTAAGGGAATGATAAGGATTTTCCAAGGATATTACATAGACTGATTGATTGAAATTAAGCCTTTGGTCTTTGTTTTCACCAAGAATTAAAAATTTGGAATATCTATTAATTGTAAAATTTGATGGCCCTTCCGCTTTTCCCCTATTTATGTAGGAGAAAATAAATTCCGAAGTCTGAGAGATGATATCCGTTTTTATAATTTTTAGACTTTTTTTATAGTAGGATCTCTCTGCCATGTAACCTCTCTCAGAGGGACACAGATGGTCCCCAATTTATCTGAAAGAAAGCCAATTCGGCAGACGGAGAAGATCTCTGAACCTGACTACTTCTCTCAGGTGGACATTTTTGGCCACCTAAGTCCGTTTATGTAAATTTTGTCCCCGTTGCATCGTATGATCTATCTTGGATGCAACCTTCCTCAGAGGACACAAATGGACAAAGACAATAACCCATTTGTACCTTTTTATTTCTGATTCTCTCTGAAAATTATCCTCCCCCAGAAACATTATAATATTAGGATGTTTTGATTTTCAGCAAAATTTCCACATTTCAAAAATATATTTTAATTTTTTATTTTCGGAAAAGTTGTTATCTTTGATTCTTATTAATCATACAACTTCTGATTTTTTAACTTTTTTCAATAATAAAATGTTATCGATAATGATGCCGATTTCGATTTTTTAAATTTCCTTCAAACTTTACGAAATTGTTTTTTTACAGAAAACCACACCTAAATTAAAATTATATTGCAAATTCCATCAAAATTGCATCTTTATTTAAATTGTTTTTTATTGAAAATTGTAGCTATTTTTATTGATATAAGAAAATTAAAAAAAATTTAATTTTTCCAAAAATTTTGTCGAAATGTAATTTTTCTGGAGAATTTTATAGAAGAAAATTAATGTTTATTGAAAATTTCCTTTTTTTCTAGAAAAATATGTTAAAATTCAAGAAAATGTTCTCGAAAATTAATTTTTCTAGCAAATTTCTTTAACCTTTAATTATTCAAAAATAAAAATATTTGAAATTTAATTTTTCTAGAAAATTTTATTAAAATTTAATTTTTCTAGAAAATTTCGTTTAAATGGAATTTTTCTTTAAATGGAATTTTCAGTAAAACCAACACAATGGATTTTAAGACATAGTTTTCAAAAATTTTTTAAAATTCCAAACCAGAAACACTTGGTAAATAAATTGCAAAATATACAGGGTGGCCCAAAATGACCTAAGGGGTTTAAATTCCTTATAATTTTTTTTAATATTAAACGACCGAATGGGTTTGAATTCCTTATAATTTTTAAATATAATTTCTTTATTTTCTTTATCTATTACTTTGTCTCACAATTCGGATCTTAATCGCTTTGATTTTTATTAATCATATAATTTCTGTTTTTTTATTATTGAAAATTTCAGTTTTATGGAAAATAATATCGAAATTGAGTTTTTCTGGAATTTCCTTCAAATTTTGCGAAATTGTATTTTTCTAGAAAATCTTATCTAAATAAATATTTTCTTGCAAATTTCATCAATATTGAAAATTACTCAGAAAATTTAATTTTCTGGAAATTTCACTTTTATGGAAAATTATGTCGAAATTGAGTTTTTCTGGAAATTCCTTCAAATTTTACGAAATTGTATTCTTCTAGAAATTCTTAGCTAAATTAATATTTTCTTGCAAATTTCATCAGAATTTATTTAAATTGTATTTTGAAAAAAATGTAAGCAAATTTTATTTATATAAAATAATTTAACTAAATTGAATTTTTTTTTAGAAAATTTTGTCGAAATTTATTTTTTCTGGAAAATTTAATAGAAATTTCATTTTCTAAATTTTGTCAGAAATTAATTAAATTTCTTTATAGTCTAATTTTTCAAGAAAAATTCCTCGAAATTTAAATTTTCTAAACAATTTTATTGAAATTGAATTTTTCAATGGGTAGACCTTTAATCCATTTGTTTTTCCGTTGGTATTTTTCTAGAGAATATTACAAAAATAATATTTTCTTGCAAATTTAATCAAAATTGCATATTTATTTAAATTGTATTTTTATAAAAACTTTCAGAAAATTTTATTTGTATAAAAATTTCAAAAAATTAATTTTTTTTTAAAAAATTTTGACAAAATTTAATTTTTCTGGAAAATTTAATAGAAATTAATTTTTTTTCTAGCAAATTTCTTTATTTTAACCTTTAAATTTTCAAGAAAAATTACTTGAAATTTAATTTTTCTAAAAAATTTTATTAAAATTTTATTTTCCAGAAAATTTCCTTAAAATAGTATTTATAATTTAAATTGAATTTTCAGTACAACAAACATTTAAACATTTTAAGAAAAATCAATTTTGATTGAAAATTTAGTTTTTTCTAGAATATTATGTCAAAATTCAATTTATCTAAAGGCTAATTTTCAAAAAAAAAATTATATTGAAATTGAATATTTCCACAAAAAATTTCTTAATCAGCCGTTAACAAAGTCCTTTTTCCTGATCATGGATGGACCTTTAATCCATTTATTTTTTCCGTTGTATTTTTCTAGAAATTAACATATATTTCTAAATTAATTTTTTTGGCAAATTTCATAAAAAGTATATTTATTTAAATTGGAATGGAATAATTTTAATTGTACTTTATAGAAAATTACAGCAATTTTTTTTTTTTTGTATAAAAAGTTAAAAAAAATGATTTTTTTAGAAAATTTTGCGGAAATTTAATTTTAATAGAAATTACATTTTTTGAAAATGTTGTCAAATTTTTTTTTGAAAATACCGTTTTTTGTCTTGAAAATTATGTCAAAATTCAATTGATATAGAAAATTTTGTCGAAATTGCTTATTTCTAGAAAATTTGATTCGAAATTAAATTTTTCAACAAAATTTCTTTAATGTTAATTTTTTTAAGGAAAATTCCTTGAGATTTTTATTTTTTATAAAATTTTATTGAAATTCAATATTTCCCAAAAATTTGATTTTTTTTAAAAATTTTGTCTAATTTACGTTTTTCTAGATAAATTTGTTCATTAGCCTTTTACAAACCCAACGATGTACGGGTATATAACTACAATCCAGGTATTAGCCAGGGACATCGTCCTCTTATCTGAACATCGAGCTTTAGTGCATTTAGTAACCCTAAATGACCCTTAAATCTGGGTTTGTCGAAATTGCATTTTTCCAAAAAATTTCCTACATCAGTCTTGAACAAAGTCAACGATCTTCGTCCTTTTTTCTGACCATCTTTCAAATTTGTATTGTATTTTCTAGAAAATCTTATCTAAATTAATATTTTCTTGCAAATTTCATCAAATTTTAAAAATTTATTTAAATTGTATTTTGATGAAAATTTCAGCAAATTTTATTTATAGAAATTTTATTTAAAAAATTGTACTTTATAGAAAATTTCAGCAAATTTTATTTGTATAAAAAATATAATTTTTTAGAAAATGTTGACGAAATTAAATTTTTCTGGAAAATTTAATAGAAATTCCATTTTTTTTTGAAAAATTCGAAAAAAAATATTTTTTGAAAATATCGTTTTCAAAATGATGTCAAAATTCAATTGATCTAGAAAATTTCGTCGAAATTGCTTATTTCTAGAAAATTTTATTCGAAATTTCATATTTCTAGCAAATTTCTTAAATGTTAAAATTTTTAAGGAAAATTCCTTGAAATTTAATTTTTCTAGAAAATGTTATTGAAATTCAATATTTCCCAAAAATTTCGTTGAAATTGGTTTGTTCTTTAAAATGTTGTAGAATTTACATTTTTCCAGATAAATTCTTTCATTGGCCTTTAACAAAGTCAACGATGTATATAAAGGGTTTTCCAACAAGAGGTGTTATTTTGGTATTCAAAGAAAAATGCCATTTTTTTAAATAAATGATCGGATGTTTATTTCATAATAAAGAGAAAGGTATGCCGTTAATAATGAAAAACAACATCAGCCAAATGGCCACCACGACCACGCTTACAGGACCAAAACCTTTTCATGAAATTTTCCATAACCAAATCGCAAAGTGGCTGCCCTATTTCCTCGATAGCCTCACGAATTCTATTCTTGAGGTCTTGAATCGACGCGGGTCTGTTGACGGAAGAAGTCGCAAGGTTTTAAATCACAAGATCTCGGTGGCCAATTGTGATCACCTCTTCGAAAGATAACACGGTCCGGAAACTTTTCCCGTAACAGAGCAATGGTTTCGTTGCTTGTGTGGCACGTAGAGCCGTCTTGTTGACAGTAAACGTTGTCCAGATCAATATCATCCAACTCCGACCATAAAAAATCATTAATCATCTCTCGATCGCGCAATCCATTCACCGTAACAGTTGATCCAACCTCGTTTTCGAAAAAGTAAGGTCCAATGACCCCGCCGGACCATAAACCGCACCAAACAGTCACACGTTGAGGATGGATAGGATTCTCAACTAACTCTTGGGTTTCTTGAGCCCCAGATGCGACAATTTTGCTTGTTGGTGTAGCCACCGAGATGGAAATTTTAATAATTTCAATGCGTTGTTGAATCGTGTATAGTTCCATTTTTAGTAATGGCGTAGTTTCTACTTGTCAAATGTCAAAGAATAAAAGCTTCAAAAGTGACAGCTTTCGAAATACCGGGTGATTCAAAATAACACCTCTTGTTGGAAAACCCTGTATAATCCAGGTATTAGCCAGGGACATCGTCCTTTTATCTGACATTCGACCTTTAGTCCATGACCTAAATGACCCTCAACGGACCTTAATCTGGGTTTGTCGAAATTGGAATTTTTTCAGAAAAATTTCTACATCAGTCTTTAACAAAGTCAACGATCATCGTTTTTTTTATGACCATCGTTTTTTTCCATAGTATTTTTCTATAAAATCTTATCTAAAGTATTATTTTCTTGGGAATTTCATCAAAATTGGATATTTACGTATATTGTATATGTGGAAAAAAATCAGTAAATTTTATTTAAATAAAAAAGTTCAACAAAATTTAATTTTTTAAGGTAACACATGTATATCTTAGAAAAGTAAAACATACACAATGTAGTGCATATGCCGAGTAATTATTTTCCATCCTCCAAAATTCAATCACCCAAAAATGCAACCCCCTTTCCATGAAAATAACTATGATTAAATAAAATTGTTGCAATTTGAGATTTGCATATTGAATGGCCGTCGTTTTTTAATCTATAAACTGAGAACAAAAGAAAACACCAGTAAACTCAAAGTATTTTCTTTAGAAAAAGGAACCCATCATCAAGTGGTTCGTGGCGCAGCTAAGGCTGCAAAAAGGAGCTGTTTTTATTTTCTTTAATTTTGCTAACAATAACTATCCTTCAAGGTAATACAGGTAAATCTTAGAAAAGTGGATCGATTGTAATTTGTTAGGCGATTGGGGCTTTCTAGAGGCAGCAAAGGCCTGCTTAGCTGCGCCTTTTTTGTTGGTTGGTTGTTGGTTGGTAGATTTGGCTTGCTCCCAACCAATCCATTGATAGTTTTATGACTATGCGCGGCGAGTGAGTGTGACTCTTAAGGCAATTATTGGAATTCCTTTAAATTGTACATTCAATGGCTGGTTTTTCTGTGAAATTCCGGTTTTCCCAATGCAGGGTCCATTTCGTCCAAGGCAACGGCAGTCGTAACTCCAACTGCATCCCATCCATAATATTGGTTGGATGGATCGTTGCAGCTTCAGCTTCAAGCGTTCAATGGCTTTGGCTGGTGGTGTATTTTGTAATGTTTGTATTTGGATTGTTGTCGTTTGTGGCCAAAGTGGCGACTAAGGCTAAGGCTGTTCGATTTTATTATTTTTCATTGAGCGTTTATTGAATTTATTTTCATTATTTTCGGGTTTTTCTTAGTTTTTTTTCTGCACTTTAGTGTTTTTCTAGTTGTTGTTGTTGTGTGTTGGGTGCTCGTTTCTATCACTTGTTGTTAAAGTTTAACGACATTTTGTAGGACGCGTTTGCGCGGTATTTTTTATGTTTTGTAAAAATATCATTCCAGTTTTGGTTGCCTAAGTCTTAACTCTTCATGTTGGGGAGGAAAGTAGCCGGTTTTCTTGGCGTTTACTTTGAATTTTTAAATATTATAAGTGCTCCGTGGGTTCATACTCGTGTGTACGGCTACTTCAGTGTGTGGCGTTAATGAACGAAAATTGTAACATTTTGAAAAGAAAAACAAACTTGTTAAAGAGATCAAGGAACAGCGCCTAAGTGGTGGACTTTTATAAACACTGAGCGAAAAAAGAGCAAAATTTTGTGAACTTTTATTAAAGTTTAATGTGTACTCAGATTTCAAAGAACGAAGAAGTTATAATATCCAAAGTGAATGGCCGGCCACTGTTATACAGTATTAAATATACTACATCGTTCTATTAGGGCCGATATTCCTCAGAATTGGGAAGTACATATTTTAGTAACACTTTCCGCTCGTCTCTGGAATGGAAAATGTATTCTATTGGTGTAAAGATGAAAGTTTTGAGGGCCACAAGTCCCGCATTGATTTATTGTGAAAACTAAAAACACTACCTTATAGCTCTCCATGAGGAGGTTGGATTAGGCGAGAACTCGTTCACAATAAATAAGGTCTTCAGTAAAGTAAGTTTGTCTGGATCGAATCGGAGTACACTCCGGCATTCATTGTTGGAAATCAAGATTATTAACTTGTTCTTGAAAAATGAGAAGAAAATAAGTCACAAGAGTTACTCAACAAGGATGACGTGAATGCTTTGGAGCTTGGTCATCAATGAAATCCAGCAGGACGCTCAGCAGAAAAGGCACGGAGCTAGCTAGAGATATGAGAGCAATTAACAGTCGCTTAAAAATCGCTCACGGATGCACAATGGAGGGTTATGAGTTAACACAATGCTAATAGAACAAGTTCTGTTCAGAGGTAGATAGATATAAAATACCGCATTTCAAAATTTTTAAATTTTATGTGGAATAGTTGCAACTATTGAAAAAGGTTAAATTTTCTGTTGTAGCCTTTGACTCTAAACGTTCATAGGAAAGCAAAGCAGAGGAAATAGAAAGATAGTCATAGGCATTCATCCAAGTACAGGATAGGTTAGGTTAGGTTAGGTTGAAGAGAGGAGACGTTTAAACGTCTCATGTCCATGGACATACACTTAAGCCAGTGGTTCGGCCTGTTGTGCGCTCCTTATTTATGATCTTTTTATACCTCACGAGTTACAGAAAATCGGTACTAGACACGAATTTTCTCAGTATCTTCCAGTCATATTCTCTGAGATGAGTCAAGTCTGGTAATATGTCGGACCCGAAATGTTGGGATCTTGCACAAGTACAGGATAAAACACGGCGTTTATTAAAGAAATACTCACATGTGAAGAAATTCTATGGTTCAGCGCTGTGAACAGGAAATCATACCGTTCAATGTTCAACCAAATCCAAAGAATGATTTGTGTAGGCAATACGGAAGCAGCTCCACACAGACAACCCAGTTCAGAATCCATCTATCTAAGATGGTATATATCAAGATGGTAAACCTCTGTTGGTATGGAGAAATTAAAGGTAGGATAAGATAAGAAATTTTCAAGTTAATTGAGATTTCCTAACACCAAGTTCTCATACAATAAAATTACTTCTTAATTAGGTACTATCCAGGGAAGAATATCCCTCCTATTCAGTAATATGAGTCGAGGAAATCATATATGAATACAAGATGGATACAGGTTTTCATATGATTACCACACGCTGAAAAAAAATCGCTTCTGTAGTATATTGTCCCAAACATATTCGGCTTGAAACATATATATGTTTAGGGTACACTCTAAACATATAATATTTGGTACACACAAAAATTTTATATTTGGGAAGACGTTGTTCTAAACAAATCTTTGTTTACATCCCAATATGTGTTTACTTTGAACTATTTTTTCCGAAACAAATATTCATTTGCATTTAAGTATTCAGAAACTACCTAAATTATGTTCGTATAATCGTATAATCTTGGATCGAAATATATTTCTTGGAGGATTGACAATTAATGATGGCTTGGAATACTCAGAAATGTTAGATGATTGATTTAAAACAGAAGATAATGCTGCATTTGGTACCAAAACTGGGAGAATCAATTCGAAACCAAAAAAAAAATTAAAAATGAAATTCGAAAAATTCAACAAAAGTTTAGAAAATCTTTTTTAAATAAAATATATTTGGAGAAATTCCTAAACAATAATTTTATTTGTATTCAAAGACATATTTTATTTGAGAAAATTAGTTTGCAAATATTATATGTTGTAACATATTAATATACGAGTTGCAAATATATTTTATTGATTTTCAAATAAAACTTATTTGCTCAGAAACACATAATATTTAAAAATTTGTGTTCCAAATATATTTTCTTTCGATTCAAACATATCAAAAAAGGCGATTTTGCCCCGTGCAGAGTAGTGTACAGTTTCTCATTTAAAAGCGTTGGGCGAATCGATCAATCAAATCCTGCTAGATCTCAATACAAGAAAAACGAAGATGGCCTATTATTAGAGATCATGGAAAGATCGGAGAAAAATTTCTCTCGAACAAATGTTAAACATCCTAAAGTACAAGGTGGAGCAAAAGTGTGAAATTTATCTAAGGTTGATTGTCTACAGAAATCAAGGGTAGGGTAGGTTTTGGGAAGCGTTCTATTGAAATCCGATCAATTAGCGCCAAGAACTCATACATCTAAATACCTTCTGAATATTTGTTCCAACTGTAGCAGCAGAGGAATTCACAGTGTTCACGAATGGATCCAAGATGCAGCATCCTGCACGATCAGTAAGTCTCAGAATCTCCACATGACTACCAGAGAAGTGAATGAGTTATCTCAAGCATGGCTGGAGAAAACACTGGAAGTGCAACCTAAAAAACAATTTTTTAAAAAGTATACAGCAAATGTCAGGTACAGAAATCAAAGGTAGGATAGGGTATGGGGAGCATTTAATTTCGATTACCACGCGTCAATAACTCATGTATCAAAATACCTTCTGAATATTAGTTCCAATTGCAGCAGCAGAGGAAATCACAATTTTCAATGTGGCCTTCATATGTATGTGGTTAGTGCGCTAGGGATGGATTCCGAAGGTGCGCGGTTCGATTCCCATCCAGAGTTTTGGAAAATTTTAACATCAACATTTCTTGTTTTCATCATAGGTATGATGAACAACATTTGCTGCAAAAAATAGCTCATACGTACACACTACAACTAAAACAACATCTGATTGCCCAAGACAACAGGAAAGCTAAAAATAAGCATAATTCCACGACTATCTATTAATATGTAGAAATGCAACGTTTCCAATGGAAACCCGTTTGATACACAAATTTATCCATAGTGCGAATATTGGTACCGGAATGATCTGTTAAACTGCCTAAAAAGGCCGACCCCAGTATGTCCAGTCGTAGTTTACTCAAAGCGGGACAGTCGGATAGCAAGTGATCAATGCTTTCCACTTCTTCCTCATCTCCACAGCTTCTGCAGAAGTAATTGGAGTCAATACCCAATCTTCTGGCGGGTTCGCAGATTAGGCAGTGTCCCCTCAGAACTGATACTAACGTAGGCAATATTTTCACCTCTAGTGCGAGGAGATATTTTGACCTTCTCAGGTAATATCTTGGCCAGATTTGTCTAGCTACCCTACAGGTGCCGATTTCTGTCCATCTTTCGTTGCACTGCCTGATTGCCTCTTGCGTAAGCAAAAGCTTGCACGAGGATAATGGCGCACCAATATATGCAAATTCTTCGAGAATTTGTAATGTCGTCCTTTTCCTAGCAAGTTCATCGGCTTTGCAGTTCCCCGGGATATCCCTATGCACAGGCACCCATATGAGGTGTATATTAAACTGCTCAGCCATCTCGTAAAGAGATCTGCGGCAATCGAGGACTGTTTGTGAATTTAGGGATGTTGCCTCCAGAGAATTGGTGGCAGCCTGGCTTGCCGAGTAAATGACAACGCTAGTGTTTGTTACTATGTTGCGACTCAGCCACTTGGCGACTTCCTATATTGCCATTATTTGGGCTTGATAGACACTGCATGTATCCGGTAGTCTGTGAGCTATATCCAAACTAAGCTCTGCACAGTGTACTCCGAAGCCACCATTTTCATCAGGCTTCGAACCATCCGTGTAAAAGTGGAGATGGTTTCTATTACCTGTTATTCTTCCAACCCATTCATCTCTGGCGGAAATCATAGTGATGTAGTTCCTCTCGAAGGTGTACACCGTTGGTATATAGTCCCCTCGGTCGGTTACCATAGCACTACACTTTGATATCCTCATGTGACCGTAGTTATTGTACCTGCTCATTGATAGGCAGTTTAATCTTAGTGCCGCAGTGGAGTGTACTGGAGAATAGTAACAGAATAGAATAGTCAATCACAAAGATTAGCAGAAAAACGTTAACTAACATCCAGATCACATTGATAACGTACAATATAACAATACTTAAGGATAGAAAAATACTTAAGGATACTTCAAGGACTCCAAGCTGCTACAACAACAACGTTTTCCACTGATTGATCTAAGACTGAGGCTCGTACGGGATCATTAAGCCTCAGAATCTTCACATGACTACCAGAGATGTGAAGAGTTCCTCAACCCAACAAATATTAAAACCGAGCTTGATTCTACTTGTGGGATTCTGCTCCTTCGTTAACAACTACAAACTATTGCGTGGCAGGGTTTAAATGGGGCCGTACGAGCCAAGACGATCACCACCGCCAGAAATGGTTAAAAAATCAACAAAATGGTATTTAACGCCGGTTCGGTTGAAGGTTCGTGAGCTAGCTAAAGTCGCAGGCATCTCAAAATGTTCTATACATCACATATTGACGGAAAATTTTATGATGAGAAAGCTGTGCGCAAGATGGGTGCCGCGTTTGCTCACAATCATGTTCGAATTGCTTCAGCACGCACCACATTCGCCAGTTTTAGCTCCCTCGGATATGTTTTGTTTTCAAACTTAAAAAAATGGCTCGGAGAAAAAAGATTTTCCAGCAATGAAGAGGTGAAGGTTGCGGTTGATGGCCATTTTCAGGAGTTAGACAGTTCTTACTATAAACAAGGTCGCTGGAAAACGTGTATCGAGCTACAAGGACATTATGTTGAGAAATAAAGAAATATTCTCCCAAATTTGTTAGGTCGGCTAATTTTTGTATATATGAATATACAAGTAAAATGAGATATACTCGTATATGGGCGATTCCATGTCAAGTGAGTCTGATCGGGATGAAGCTAACACCAAGTTTACTCCTATTGGATAGTATTTGTGACAAAAATGTCAACGAGATTAGTTAAGAACTTTAGTTTAGATAGCTTTTTTTCAATCTGTTTACAAAAAATAAAAAAATATAAAAGTTGTAGATTAAGTAAGTCTATATTTACAGAATATTTGATTTAGTGTGTGATGTTTTGTTATGTTACATTTTGTATTTTATTTTTTATAAAAAAAAATTTTTTTACAAAAATGTCAAAACAAGTTTTAATTTCGCCAAAAACACCCAGAAAAATATTTTTGTTAACATTTATTTAATTTTTTTTACAAAGACTGAAAAAAATGTATTGAAAACATTTTGGGCAAAATTTTCTAAAAAACAATATGTAATTAGTTATATAGATGGGAAAAATGGTCCAATTGACGGAAATGTCAAAATTCAACACCCTCCAACTCGGATGGTCCTTAACTTATATCGTTGAAATTCTGTTTCATAACTACTATCCAATGTTGCAAGTATCACCCCAAGCAGAAGACATCGGTTTTAAAAATGCACTCTCTTTAAAGGAAATCCCCGATAAAAATATATATTTATTTATATGAATTACAATACATAGTAAATTTATATTCTAATTTTGCGTCCAGGGAAAGCCGGGTTACAAAGACCTTGTGGCAAGTTTTTGCAGCGACAGACCAGAGCCTCTGGTGGGAATCGAATCCACGACCCCCAAGCTCATAGGCGAGCACACACCAACGCACCTACTGGGGCGCTCACAAATATATATTTAATAGCTTTTCCAAGAGTTCAATAGATATTGTATTTTCAACAGCTTTTTTGGGGATAAAAAGGGGTCCAAAATGGCATAAGTATATGTCCTTAGTAAGCTTTGATATAGCGTCCTTCAAAGGACATTCTAGCCATCTATCATTAACTGAAAGGTACACCAAACTTAAGAAATTTTTGCCCAATTTTTGAAAAGTGTTATAAGATAAACTCCTCCAAACCATCATATGATTTAAAAAAGGATCCACCTTAAATAGCCTTTAATATTCAATAATTTGCATGAAGCACACCCACCCACATTTTCACACATTGTCTTGCACTTCCAACCAATAACATCGATAATATCCAACAAATGATTTTTGCCATTGAAAGATATTCATTAATTAATTACAATCGCATCAAATGAGCTGTGAATGCCTATTTATAATTTAAAGCAATCGTGTGTCCATTCATTCAGTATCAACCCCGGTATCGCCACCGACATCGCAATCATCCGCATCCTCATCAGCATCAGCAGTAGCAGCAGCAGCAGCAAAATCAGTAGCCGTCATTGCAACAGAAAAAAGTAACAAGGACAATAAAACAACTTTGTGGCGGTCGATGTTTAATGATTTTTACAATTTACAGAATCAGAAAGCAGAACTGTATCAGAAAACGAATTAATTGAACCGTATTAAAAGTGTTGTAATTTCTGAAGCAGAAGTACTACGGCAAATGGAAGCAGGAAATTGGAATGGAAGTGGCGACGATGGTGATGAAGGAGACAGAACTTAATTTTATTCATTAAATTAATAAAGAAATCAATAAACAGAGATATGATTTATTATTTGTTTAATTAAAACACAAATTAAGCAGAAGCAACACTAATGAACTGGCAGATCTTGTTTAAATAGATTGATTTGAATTCAGTTTGAATTGAGAGATGGCCATAGAAAATCTCACATGAATTTGTACAATGCAATCGATTCATCTTCATTTCATTTGAAAAAATCAAGTTTAATTGTGTTTTTTTTTCTTCGTTGTGATTTGCGCATCCGCTTTAATTAAAATTTTTGTCAACACTATCATCATCATTTAAAACTCAAACTCTGCTCACGACCGACTTTGTGCCAATATGTTAATTATAGTCAGGACATCGTGGACGTCGTCGTCATCATCACCATCGACATCGCCATCATCATCATCCATATCAACATCAACATCATTGGGTAAACATGTCGTGTATATTCAATGGCGCATATTCACGCATAACTGAACAGATACATCATTACTTATGAAAATGTTTAATTTGTCTATAATTAACTCAATTAAAAATCACAGTTATACGAAAAATTTAACAAACCATTCACGCACACACACACACCCTCACAGAAGTACCCGCTAGCGGATGGAAAGCTGGAAATTGAATTACAATAAAATATATTTAATGAATTTCGGGTAAATTGGAAACATCACAGTGCCGCAATCAACTCTAAGTAATCATTTGTTTAATGTCAGAAAGGAAAAAAAGTGAAGTTGAAGGGGTTCTCAGACAAGACACAAACCAACAAGGCCACACAAAGTAATAGTAAACGAAAATTTTAATATTTTGTTACATTTTCAAAGAAGTAAAGAAGATATTAAATCGTTATGAAACAATGGCTGGTTGCGATTTTCTAGCCAAATACAGGCCAATTGCACTGCTCCCTTTGAATTCCATTTAAATACCTTTTTTATAACCCCCACCATAGGATGGGGGTACAACACATTTGTGTAGCACCTGTAAATATTGATCTGAGATCCCATAAAGTATACATATATTCTTATTCGTCGATTTAGCCATGTCCGTCCGTCTGTTGTAATCACGCTAGAGTCTACAATAATTGAGCTAGATAACAGAAATTTGGTATATATACTTCTTGTAGCTGCAGGTAACATGGGATTGGAAATGGGCAATATCGGCAATACCATTTTTTGATATAGCCCCCATAAATAGCATCTCCCCGATTTGACTTCTTAACGTCATAGACACAAATGTCAACAGATCGGGCTGAAAATTAGTAACTGGGTTTTATTTATACCCGGAATCTTTCACACGAACAACGGTAGTCATAGGTTCAACGGCGATGTCCACTGGCTGCCTCCAAGCTGCGATTTGACTCCGTTGGATTATTTTTTGTGAGGATACGGTACGGATAAGTGCTACGCCATCCATCCAGAGACGATTCATGACTTTAAACACGTAATTGAAGTCGCCATTGCTGCCATAGAGTTCCACACAATCGAAAATGTGTTGAAAAATTGAGTCGATAGATGTGTTGAAGTGGTGTTCCATCATAAACCGGACTGTTGAGGCATTTCAATAAAGGCAAAAGCGTTGAAAAATATTTATCAGTCTTTTTTTATAAACATTTTAAAATGCAACCTTTTCGTGGGCCACCAGATGATATACGAGGGTGATCCCAAAATTAGATGATGGCGGTAGTAGTTTGAAAAAAAAACATTCGTGAAGTGGCAGCCTTCTAAAATTTATGTTTTTAATTTCGAGGCTCCACGTTGATTAGTTACAGTCCAACCAATATTAAAGCCGAGCTAGATTATATTTGGGGGAGTCTGCTCCTTTTTTTACCACTATAAAATATTGGGTGACAGAGTTTAAACGAGGCCGTACGAGCTGCCAAGACAAACACCGTAGTTGTCGAGCAATTGAGGTGTCCACGCCTGAAATGGTTTACAAAAATCCACAAAATTGTATTGCATGAACGTCGGTCCGTGAGCTAGCTGAAGTCATAGGAATTAAAAAAGTGCTATACATCGCATATTGACGGAAAATTTCATGATGTGAAAGCTGTGCGCAAGATGTGTGCCGCGTTTGCTCATAATCAAGACAATGCACCAGTTCACACATCCACTTTTGCGATGGCTCTCCCCCTCGTATTATTTTCTGTTTCCAAACATAACAAAATGGTCCGGCAATTTGCCAGCAATGAAGATGTCGAGGTTTCGGTTGATGGTTATTTTCAGGAGATAGACTGTTACTATAAACTATTGAAAATCTCTAGAAAAAGTATATCGAACTTAAAGGAGATTATGGTGAGAAAAAATTTCCAAATTTGTTGTGTTTTCTTTGTAAGGGCGGCTAATTTTGGGACCGCCCTCGTACCTTTACCGATTTTGTATTCATGGCTGTAGAACAGGAGGAATGCTTTGGCATGCAAACATTGAAATTTCCGTGGTACTAATTCGGTATTTCTGGTTGATATTAATCGACAAAGTATGTACCTCGAGTTGGGTCCAAGAGAGTACTATATTTAGAATATCTACTTAGTCTGTAGAGAATTCGTAAAGTTGTGTAACATGAAAATATTGAATTATCTGGCCCAGACCAGCGCACATTCGAAACTTCTGGCTGGTTTTAGTTGAGAAAGTTGATATGCTCAGTTAACCCCAGGGGAGTAACATTTTCTGAAATATATTCATTTTCCGAGTTAGTTTTCGAGACTGAACAAATATGTTAAAATCCCATAGTATGAAGTACCCAATGTGTTGGTTACTTCCTATTGATGTTAATTGACAATTAGAATTATTATTCCAAACAGACAGAAATAAAAAAGGAGTCTTTGATACGAAAATAATGGAATTTTTGGGGCACAGTCTTGGAGACATGTGATTGATATTAATCCATGGGAATATCAAGTTTTCTGATCTTGATATCAATTGACAACGTGGGATTGACAGGTTTGGTGAGAGACGTTTTTTATATAAATAAACATATTTTAAATTCTGGTGCACACATTACTTATTTCAAATTAATGTTCATTGGCAACGTTTTTCACTATTCATTAGTAATTATACCAGTATTCAGTTGAATGCTGATTACTCAACTTAGTTTTCTTCCACCTTTCAATCACCCTGAAATAATTTATTTTTTATTAAAATAAATTCAATTTCTAACAAGGGGAAATGCGTAAAATTCAAAGGACCCTCCTTTTATGGAAAATCGGCATCAAATAAATCATAATTCACCAGTTGTTCATGTTGTCCATATCTTTTGCAGATTTTGAGTTAATATTCGATTTGCAACCATCATTCCCTGTGCCAGTTGTTATTGCCATTTTCCTCGCTTTCAACGTGTGTCAATAATTGTCAAAGTCAGTTATGTGGCACTTTTTATCCTCTGGATTTTGTTACAATTTATTGACGTGGCACTTCCCAACACATTTCAACGATTTGTAGTTGTTAACGCTGTTACGATTGTTTTCAGAAATCACTTACACATACATATATTTCTCTCTTTTGTATTGACAGTGTCAAGTTTTGTTGGTTACCAAAAAGTCGTGTAAAAAATGTTTACAACATTTTCAATTGCCATGTCTTTTTGGTAAGTTGGTGCAATGTCGAAGTAATGTCTGGTAAATGGTTATTTATTTATGGAAAATACTTATGACAATGTCATTGAATTATTTATGCCTTTTAGGATAACGCAAGACAGCACAGCACTGAAAGAAATTATATTTAGATTAGGGGGAGACAAGAATTATTTATGAGAAAAAAACAAAGAAATTATGTTGTGGTTTAATGAAAATGCTATTTTGAGATGTTTGCTTCTAAAAGAAAATACGAACGGACGTAGTCTCAGAGCGGTTTTGACCCAGATATTCGTGTGTTTTACGCAAAATCTGTAACAAAAATATTTCTTGTAAAAAATCAATTTAGAGTTTCATTCATAATGTCTACGAGCAATGTACAGATTGCTTGTTATTATACGAAGATTTGTTCGCAGCAAAACAGCAATTTCTTTTGATTCGATGTTTTCTTAGATTTTGGTGATAGCTTTCGAGCAAATCATTGATATTTTGAAAAGTATTACTTTTATATCAGAAATGTGAAAGTTGACTTACAATAATGGTTTACAGAAGTCATTTTCGTAGAAGACACCACTTAAATCTTTTCATGGCACTTTTAAGTGGCCTTCGGTAGCTTAGTGGTTAGTGTGTTAGATTTGCATTCCGAAGGTGCTGGGTTCGATTCCCAGTCAGGGCACTGTTAAATTTAACTTCATCAAGATAATGGCGTTTTTATAACTAGTGTGGGACGAGTGAGAGATCAAATTTATTATTAGGAAAAATAGTTCTCGGACCTAATATATTTTAAATTTTAGTTCAGACAAGAACAGGGTAGTTCAAAGCTTTCTCTGAAGAGACTAGCTTTTTAGACTTCCCAGCAAATCTCAAAAATGTGATGTGAACAGGAAAACGATTGATGGGATGATTTTTTAATTGAAAATATGTATTTAATTTTTGTGATACAAATTTGACACTTCTGGCTACTTCAGACTATGTTGAATTGGCATTATTAAAAATTGAATACGTCAGAATATATTTACTGTCGAAAAACGAAATATGTTAAAGTAGTTAGTGACATTAATGTCAAATATGTTGAAAATTTGTGGAAACGGATTAGAGGACGAGCCAAAAGTGGGTGTAACATTATTTGAAACAAGTGAAGAGAACCACATTAATTGTACATACAAATTGCCGATGGTCTACCATTTTGATGAAAGTTGGTGGAAATGTTAAATATGGTGGTCTAATATCGGATATAAAATTTTGTTGCAAAATCTTCAAAACTATGGGAGATCTGTATATTTAAATATTAAAAATTTGACAAAAATATCGATAAGTCCTTGCATTTGAATGCTCATAACAAGACAGACAGACGTACATTGCTCAAATTACTTAAAATGTCCCAAAACGGATTTCCGCCGAACATACTTGGGGTCTTAGGTCACTCCTTTGATGTGTTACACTTTTGACCCGTAGCAAATCATATATACCCTCTTCACATTAAAGTGAGGATATAAATATCCCCATCACCTATTTTTTGTTTGAAATTTTAAAAAATTGAGAAAAATGCATTTTTGGTTTTACGAAATTTTTAATTGCTCTTGAATGGCTAAACCGATTTTTACAAAGTTCACGTCGTTTAAAAGAGAACACAAAGGTCAATTTAGTTTATTTTTTTTTTTTAATCTGTAAAATTTATTTTTCTCAATTATTTTAAAATATTAAATCCCTACAAAATTTTGGAAACAAAAAATTTCAAAAAATTTATGAAAGTGATATCTAATTTTTCCATTTAACAACTTTTTATAAACTTTTTCATCAAAAATACATTTCATAGGTTAATACTAAAAATTTTACAACAAATTATGAAACTTTTTGTTTTTCCGTTCTCAAAATTTTAAGGAAAATCATTGGAAGTTTATTTACCCTAGAGCACAGAGTTTGTTTGTAACACACAAAAGGAGAAGAGATAGACCCATTGTGCATTATACCGATCACTTTGGAATCACTTTCCGAGTCGATTTAACCATGTCCGTCCGTCTGTAGACGTATTCTTGTAATCAAAGTGCAGGTCGTAATTATGGTTCGATTGAGATGAAATTTAGCACAGCGCACTTTTTTAGCCAAGGGACGATCGCTATTGGAATTGGTGAAAATCGGTCCAGATTTATAACGGGTTTTCCATGGTATGGATGGAATGATTTTAAAGTGACGTTTCGGCCATTTGTAATATGTCATGATACACCACTCTGTGGTACAGGGTATTATAAATTTGTTTCATGGCAGATGTTTGTACCACCTGAAAATACTACAGCTAGACCCACCTTAAAGTATACCGATCCGTCCGTCTGTCCATGTTATGTTGTTCGGCGACTACAGGTCGCAATTTCACTCCGATCATTCTGAAATTTGTCAGTTTGGAGTATTTCGCAGCTGTAAGGACCCCTTTTGAATTTGGTTGAAAACGGTTCAGATTTAGATATAGCTCCCATATATATCTTTCGTCCGATTTGGCCCTTTAGTCCTATAGAAGCCGTATTTTACACCCAATCGTGTTGAAATTAGAATGGTAGAGTTTCTTGATCCATGAACCAACATTGCCGAATTTGAAGATAATCGGTTAAAATTTAGCTATAGCTCCCATATATATGTTTCGTCCGATTTTACTCTTTAGTCCTGTAGAAGATGTATTTTACATCGAATCGTTTTGAAATTTAGAACGGTAGAGTTTTTTGATCCATGGACCAACATTGCCGAATTTGAAGAAAATCGGTTAAGATTTAGTTATAGCTCCCATATATATGTTTCGTCCGATTTGACCCTTTAGTCCTATAGAAGCTGTATTTTGCATCCAATCGTTTTAAAATTTAGAATGGTAGAGTTTCTTAATCCATGGACCAACATTGCCGAATTTGAAGAAAATCGGTTAAGATTTTGCTATATCTCCCATATATATGTTTCGTCCGATTTGGCCCTTAAGCGCTATAGAAGCTGTATCTAACATCCAATTGTTGTGAAATTTAGCATTATAGATTTTCTTAATCCATGGACGAACATTGCCGAATTTGCAGAAAATCGGTTAAGATTTAGCTACAGCTCCCATATATATGTTTCGTCTGATTTGGCTCTTTAGTGCTGTAGAAACTGTATTTTACATCCAAGTGTTTTGAAATTTAGTATGATAGAGTTAAGAGATAAATAAAATTAGAAAATTTATATTTCAGTGTTATTCAATATTACGAGAGTGGTGTAGGGTATTATATAGTCGGCCCCGCCCGACTTTATCCTTTCATTACGGGTTTTTCATTGTATTCAGTAGTGTTTACAATTTCATGATGGAGAGATATACGCAAGAACAACGTTTACAAATTATTCAGTTTTATTATCAAAATAATCGTTCTCCAATTGCAACTTTTCGTGCGGACTTAGTCCATTTTTTTAAAATCCAAAAAAAACACTTTTCACTCGACCTACGACCTTGATACCCATGAGCAATATTTTAGCTCTCGTTAAGAGCTATCCTTTTGCCATTGACCGATTCCCAACCCGACGTACCGTTAAGGAACTAGAGCAAAAATAAACTTTACGTTCACATTTGAAAATGATGCTAAGTCCTTTTTTTCAAAATCCAAACAAAAAACACTTTTCAGTCGACCTACGAACTTCACACCCATGAGCAATATTTTAGCTCTCGTTAAAAGCTATCTTTTTGCCATTGACCGATTGTAGCTACGTGCCACACAGCAAATGAAACAATTGAATTGTTGCAAGAAAAGTTTCGAAATTCGATTATTTCAAGAAATTGTGATATTGAATGGCCTTTAAGAAGTTGTGATTTAACACCATTAGAATATTTCTTGTGTGGTTATTCCAAGTCATTTGTCTTTCGAAATATACCAGATTCGCTTCAAGCTTTACAAGTCAATATTGAACGCTCCATTCATGACATACGACTTGATTTAGTTGAAAAAGTGCTCGAAAATTGGGTTCATCGATTTCGTTCCTGCAGAAGAAGTCGTGGAGGCCATTTAAATGACGTTTTATTTTGAACTTATTTGTATCGATTGTACTTCACATTAAATAATTTGAATTTCCTTAAGAATAAGCTGGTTTTTTTCAAAGAAATATCACTCTTTTTTGAATTCTGCTAGACATTATAACAAGGCAATATGCCACATTTATTTAGGGAATTGTCACTCTGGTCAGAAAATAGCTACGGGCATAATATCATTCTAGACAAAATGCCTCCCATTCGAATCAAACCTAAAACTAATAAAAATATATTTGACCTTTCCAAGAATTTTTATTTATATAATACAATTTTTTTCTTAGAATTTTCCCAGTGACATCTCTCTTTGGTTTCACACTCCCCTTAATTAAATCACGCATTATTATGCCCATAGATTTCTCTGATTATTTACATAGACCGTTTTTTACCAATTTAACCCAAATCCCTTGGGAAACTACAAATGCAGAAATATTCATCATTTGTTTTGTGGGAATTTTAATTGTGGCAATGGTTATATGAAAATGATCAATAATAATTAACATACATTTTATCAATTTATTTGAATTTTTTATGTAATTCTTTTTTTTTCTACAGATATAATTAATACCAGACAGACCGCAATTCCAATTAAAAACAGTTTTTTTTCGCAGATCTCGATTTCATCTGATTGCAGCAGTTGTTGTGGAATCTCTCGCAATCCCCTCAATGTTCGACGTGCGATGTCTGTTTGCTTTTCAAAAAAAAAAAAAATAGTTTATTAATGCTATTTGTAAACCGAAGAAAGAAAGAAGGCAGTGCAATAAAACCAATAACAACAAAAGCACCCAATTGCACAAACAACATGACCACATATTATATAATGATATATGTATGTATAAAAAAAACAACCGAGAAAAAAACCATAACAATCATAAATTGCAAAAAAAATAGTAAAACTGAAAAAATTGAAATATTCCAGAAAAAAACTGTAAGAGTTGCAATCTCACCCATGATGATGGATGCAACATATAGAGTGGTTGCACTGCATCTGGGGGAATAGAAAACAAAAACGAATGGGTGTCGACATGTATAGAAAACACTTCCTTTATATTGCATTTTATATAGAAAACTCTTACAACATTTTGTTTACAAAACGCAATGAATATCTTTCATCTACGCTCGAGTATCTGGAATGTTCAAGATTTAGGAGTCGTTTTACTATTTAATATGGCACACTATGCCCATGATTTTTTTCTTCCGTTTCTAAGGCAGTTTTTCAACTGTGGTCTTAGTGGAAATTTCCTAATGACCAAACATGTAACTATTTGGCGTATGAGGAAGGAAGTGTTCAATTTGGTGTTTAAGGAGGTTAAGATTTTTTTGTGTAACTTTGAGTTTTTTCCTTTTTTGAAAACCAGTAGCTTAAAAAATTAGTTGAAATCTGGCGCAAGAGTTTTACATAAATGGAATGACTTACAAACTGTTTTAGAGAGAAATGAAATGAGTGGCAGACAAAGTTGTATAAATTGTATGTCTTCCGAAAATGGCTGCATAACAGTCGACACTCACTGAAATAGAGTATGAAGTCCTGATTTTAAAGTAACAAATGTGAAATAAAAAATAATTACGTTTTTTTAATTAGATATGTTTTTGAAAGAAAAAGTAGCGGTAGTTATATAATTTTGTTAGGATCTCAGAGGTTACAGCAAAAAAAAAAAACAGCACCAATGTTCTACATTACAAAGAGGCAGTAAAGTAAGCTAAGGTCTAAAAATTCGTTTAGAGTAAATATATTTTTAACATCCTTTGATTAGTGGTTCTGAGGGTGCAATAAAGTAAGCATTCCCGAAACTCTGACACACTGCGAAGCTGTAAGTAAGACACAGCTTAATTGACACTAGGCATAATCCAGCTACAAACGAAAAAATTACGATAAAAAATGGTTTTGCAATTGTCTCGAAGTTAGCTTTTATATTTTTTTACATGGAGGCCAACCCGGTTTAATGGTCACGATTCACAGCGGGAGGAATTAAAAAAGGTAAATAATTCGGCCGTTTCTTAATCAGACAACCGATAGCGACAAAACTTAGCATGCTTTTCGAAGAGGCATTAGAAAAGTTAAGTTTTAAATCTGGGCCAGCAATAGTATATAGGGGCGCAGCAACAGGGCCTGAAATTGGTCACTTGGGGGAACACAATTGAAATTTTTTTATTTTTCCCGACCCTATCCAAATATTTTGTGAACATCGGAATATGTACCGATTTCTTTCTCCCGCTGAGACAAAAGTTATTGCCATTTGAAATTATATTCAGAAAATTCATTCAGAAAAGTTGATATCGCTCACTCACTTCAATAGTGACATAACTCAAAATTGAAAATTGCCAGGATGTGTAACTTTAAGTCCGTATAAAAAGATTAGTAACGCTTGAATAATCCGAAATATGGTTGTTTACCTATAGACCAAATTTCGCTTAGATTAATTTATGGACATTTTCAAAATTCGGATTTTTGTAAGGCAACCTCAAAAATTTTAAATTTTGAGTTATGTCACTCTTGAAGTGAGAGAGCGATATGATATAAATCGGTTTATACTCTGCATTGATATTAACAAAATGTTAGGACAGGGTCAGTAAAAAAAATCTTTTTATACCCTACACCACACTGTGGTACAGGGAATTATAAGTTTGTTTCACGGCAGATGTTTGTAACACCTTAAAATAACACAGCTAGACCCACCTTAAAGTATACCGATCGACTCAGAATCACTAGCTGATTCGATTTAACGATGTCCGTCCGTCCGTCCGTCCGTCCGTCCGTCCGTCTGTCCATGTAAAGTTGTTCGTCGACTACAGGTCGCAATTTCACTCCGATCGTTCCGAAATTTTGCAGTTTAGAGTATTTCGCGGCTGTTAAGATCGCTATTGAATATGGTTGAGATCGGTTCAGATTTAGATATAGCTGCCATATATATGTTTCGTCCGATTTGGCCCTTTGGTCCTATAGAAGCTGTATTTTACATCCGATCGTTTTGAAATTTAGAATGGTAGAGTTTCTTGATCCATGAACCAACATTGCCGAAATTGAAGGAAATCGGTTAAGATTTAGCTATAGCTCCCGTATATATGTTTCGTCCGATTTTGCTCTTTAGTCCTGTAGAAGCTGTATTTTACATCCAATCATTTTGAAATTTAGAATGGTAGAGTTTCTTGATCCATGAACCAACATTGTCGAATTTGAAGAAAATCGGTTAAGATTTAGCTATAGCTCCCATATATATGTTTCGTCCGATTTGGCCCTTTAGTCCTATAGAAGCTGTATTTTACATCCGATCGTTTTGAAATTTAGAATGGTAGAGTTTCTTGATCCATGAACCAACATTGCCGAAGTTGAAGGAAATCGGTTAAGATTTAGCTATAGCTCCCATATATATGTTTCGTCCGATTTTGCTCTTTAGTCCTGTAGAAGCTGTATTTTACATCCAATCATTTTGAAATTTAGAATGGTAGAGTTTCTTGATCCATGAACCAGCACTACCAAATTTTAAGAAAATCGGTTAAGATTTAGCTATAGCTCCCATATATATGTTTCGTCCGATTTTGCTCTTTAGTCCTGAAGAAGCTGTATTTTACATCCAATCGTTTTGAAATTTATAATGGTAGAGTTTCTTGATCCATGAACCAACATTACCGAATTTGAAGAAAATCGGTTAAGATTTAGCTCCCATATATATGTTTCGTCGGATTTGGCCCTTTAGTTCTATAGAAGCTATATTTTACATCCAATCGTTTTGAAATTTAGAATGGTAGAGTTTCTTGATTCATGAACCAACATTGCCGAATTTGAAGAAAATCGGTAAAGATTTAGCTATAGCTCCCATATATATGTTTCATCCGATTTGGCTCTTTAGATCCAATCGTTTTTATACCCTACACCACACTGTGGTACAGGGTATTATTTAAGTATAAAATGTCCCAAAAGTAAATTTATGTAAACAATTTATACATGAATTACAAAATTTATATATCAGAGTTATTCAATATTACGAGAGTGGTGTAGGGTATTATATAGTCGGCCCCGCCCGACTTTAGCCTTTCCTTACTGGTTTCAAATGCAGACATTAAATATATTTAAAAATTAATATATTCAAATGAAATATTTGGTAGTTATTAGGTCTTGACGTCAGAAATCGAAAGCAATTCACGAATTATATTAACAATTGTCAATCCCAAAAAGCCGGGCTCCAAATTAGCTTTGCATTTTAACGTGCAACACCTTACGACATGTAAAAATAGTAAAGATTTTAAAAGTTTAGCTTTGCGACCGAAGAAAATGTAGCTGACTTTTGAAAGGTATGTAAAAAATGGTGTAAATTGGAGAAGCTTCGAGAAAATTCTCTAGGAAGTTTCATTTATGATGAATGTAAACTTTTTCTAAATGACTTCTTCTATAACTCCAAACTACGGCATATACTTTCTTTTCCCAAAAAAAAATCCATTTTTTGTGTAGATTGAGGCATACTATTTTATGAAACGAAAACAAACATTTTTGTCTGGTAAAGTTTTTCTTTTGATATTCCAATTAATGGATTGGACCTTTTGTTTTTGTGATGCCTTTTGAATGAAAGAAACTTATTAGCTACAAATGTCGTTAAAAAATAGAAAAAAATTACATATTTTCAAAAAATGTTCTACAAAAATATATGCCATAAAATTCTATTATATATCTGTGAATGCACCAAAACCCAATTTAAATGCCAGAAATAAGTCAAAACATAAAATTAAGTTTTAGGATAATTTCGTACTTTTTCGAATTGGTGCTAATTTAAAAAATTGATTTTATGTTTTGAGTTATTTCTGGCATTTAGGTTGGGTTTTGAGTTTTGGTGTATTCAGAGACTTATAGTAGAATTGTATAGCAAATATATCTGTAGAATATTTTGACCCGTTAAACATCTGTTTCAAGGGTGATCTTTAGCTTTTACTTTTAATTTTGTGCAACAGTGTAATCAATGTTTAACCTAATTTTCATCCTTTATGGTGCAAGGTACTGGAAGAATTGGACCAACATGGTCCATCTTCTGTCTTAGCCTGAGATAGAAAAATATATTGACACACACCAAATTTGAAGTCAATCGGTTAATCCTGTCGAATGTTATAGTGTGCACCAACCAGACGGCCAGGCTGAAGGACATTGCTCACTTTTGACCCGCAGCAACTGCTACTCATTCACTATAGTTGGGCTATAAAAACCGCGCAAGTAGGAATAACAATGCCTTCGTATGCTAGCTTTCAAAAATTTGGAACAAACATTTTTTTCCTATTTTTTATGGTTTTTCGCGTCGTCAAAAAACGATTTTTCTGAAAAAAATCAAATTATTCCTACTTGTTTTAACGACAATTTTTCCTTAAATTTTAATGGTACCCAGCATTAAAAAATGTAGTCCAAATACTAAAGGCATCTTCCAAGAAAACCGGAATTAAAAAAAAATTAACATACATTTTTTAAAAATATTTTTTTTGATTTTAGGACATCATATTATACCAGAAATTGTTATGCACAGCTCTTCGACAAAAATGTTGTAAACTAGTGTTATTATTAGTGTCGAAATCCTAACTGACAGGCAGTAGGGTAAGGCGGAGTCTAAAAAAGCAATTTACTAAAGGGTGGTTAAATTTTAAGGGCCGATGTTGATTTTGAATAAAACACAAATTATTTAGGAAATTATTGTCATTTCTTTTTATTATGATAATATTGGTATGGTTCAATTATGTATGGAACAAAATATCGGGCAAATGGCCGTAGCGACCTCGGCGGCACACCTCCATCCGATGGTTCAAATTTTCGATAACGCTGAGGCATAATTGAGGTTCTATGCCGTTAATGTGCCGAATTATCTCATCCTTTAGCTCTTGAATTATTGCTGGCTTATCGACGTACACCATTTCTTTCAAATGACCCCAAAGAAGGAAGTCCAACGGTGTCAAATCACATGATTTTGGCGACCAATTAACATCGCCACGACGTGAGATAACACGGCCACTGAATTTGTTGCGCAAAAGAGCCACTGTTTCGTTAGCTGTGTGGCAAGTGGCACCGTCCTGTTGAAACCACATATTGTCCACATCCATATCTTCCAATTCGGGTCATAAAAACTTCGTTATCATCTTACGATAGCGAACACCATTCACAGTAACTGCCTGACCGGCCTCATTTCGAAGAAGTATGGCCTGATGACGTCGCCAGCCCATAAGCCGCACCAAACGAACTGGGCGAGCATGCACAGGTGTTTTCACATCTCCTACAGACCCGGTTTGTTGAAATTTGCACACAATTCTCCCGATTGTGGACACATTTGGTCGATTATGCTGATCAAAAAAACATCACGACGTGCACGAAATGAATTTTGATTTTACTTTACTTTAACGCGTTGCTCGATTGTGTATCTTTTCAGTGTTCAAATTGAGTTGGTCTGAAATTGAGAAACAAATTTAACCACCCTTTATATGGGGGCTATATCTAAATTTGTACCGATTTGCCCCAAATTTTGTATTGTCTCTAAGTGCATCACGAGACTGCTCTCTGTCAATTTTTGTACAAATCGGTTCAAAAATTTTGCTTATATAGTGCATATACGCCAAATCGAAGGTACATATACATATATGGGCGCTATACATATGTAAATCTGAACCGATTTTAACCAAATAATTAATAGGGATCGCCCTTGGGCCAAAAAAAGATACGTGTAAAGTTTCGACGATTACAAAATTACATGCACAGACGGAATGACGGACATAGCTAAATCAACTCACAAAGTGATTCTAAATCGATGGGTCTATTTCTTCTCCTTTTGGGTATTACAAAGAAATGCACAAAGTTATAATACCCTGAACCACAGTGTGGTGTAGGGTATAAAAATCGCAAAAATTAGTTTGTTTCAATTTTTGAAAGCTGCATCCTAACAAAGAAAACAAAACCTATTTGAAAAATCCATGAATAAATGTAGAAATTATGAAAATTAATTTTTCATATTATTGATTTGGGCCATTTTGTTTGGGTGGTAACAAAAGGGGTGGCACAGTACAAAATTTCAAGTGTTGGTTTGCGAAGAATCAAAGTTATAAGCCGTTAACTTTTTGTGTAAAATTGTCCATTTGTATGGGATGTACCAAAATGGGCGTGTCAATAACGCATATTTTTCACAGAACTATAAGCACTGTAAAGGCATTACACTGCATAAAATGTCAAGTGTTTGTATGCGCAGGAATCGCAGTTATAAGCCGTTAACTTTTTGTGCAAAATGGTCTATTTGTAAGGGAGGTACCAAAAGGGCGTTGCAACTTCGTCCATGTTTCTCAACGTGATACCCACCAAGAGCTTAATATTATGTGTGGAATTGTGAAAGATTTTTATAAGTAGTATATAAGTTATTAAACAATCAATATTTCACTAAATGTTGACTCTTTGTGGGGAAGGTACTCGAAGAAGTTGACCAACGTGGTCTATATTTCACCACACTGTGGTCCAGGATATGAGTTTGAGCAATTTTTTGTAACACACAAAAGGAGAAGAAGTAGACCCATCGGTTATTATACCGATCGACTTGGAATCACTTCCTAAATCGATTTAACCTTGTGCGTCTGTCCGTCTGTAAATGAATCGTTGTAATCAATGTATTTATGGTCCGATTATGATGAAATTTAGTACAGTCTTCTTTTTTTGGCCCAAGGACGATCCCTATTGAAATTGGTGAAAATCTATTCAGATATTTATATATAATGCCCATATGCTTATATATGTTCCACCGATTTGAGTTCTAAGGGCTATTGATGTTGTATTTTGCACCAGATCAAGGTACAAATTGGCAGAAGGATGTCTCTTCAGTAATTAATAAAGACTATTAAATTTAGTGGAAATCTGTTTAGATTTAGATATAACCCCCATGAATATGTTCCTTCCGATTTGAGTTCTAAGCGCTATAGATGGTGTATTTTACACCAGTTCAAGGTAAAATTTGGCAGAGGGATGTCTCTTCAGCCATTAATAAATACTAATAAATTTATTGGAAAATTGTTCAGATTTAGATATAGCCCCCATAGTATATATGATCCTTTGGATTTGGCTTCTAAAGGCTATAGAAGATCACCAGATCGAGGTAAAAATTGGCAGAGGGAAATCTCTTCAGCCATTTATAAAGACTTCTAAATTTAGTTGAATTCGGATTAGATTTAGATATAGTCCCCATGTACATGCTCCTTCAGATTTGATTTCTAAGCTCTATTTTACGGAGTATTTTACAGTAGATCGAGGTAAAAATTGGCAGATGGAAGTCTCTTCAGCTATTTATTTATAAAGACTACTAAATTTAGAGAAAATCATATTAGATTAAGATATAGTCCCCATATACATGCTCCTTAAGATTTGGCTTCTTACGGCTATATAAGCTGTATTTTACAGACCCTTGTTAAGAAATTTTCTTAACCGATGTTTTCATCGGTTAAGAAAATGAACCGATGAAAACATCGGTTCAGATATAGATATAATCATTTCAGTTATATCAGATATAGATATAATCAATTCAGTTATTTCAGATATAGGTATAATCATTTCGGTTATATCAGATATAGATATAATCATTTCGTAAGGATTGGCAAAGCTAAATTTTCCAAATTATTTTTGTGCAATTTAAAGAAGGTGATTTCTCGATCCATTGGCTGATAGTACAAGTTTCAAGGTAATCGTTTAAAATTTAGCGTGTTTATTCTGCTCTATCAAGTATCATATAGTCGGCTCCGCCCGACTTTTGTCTTTCCTTACTGGTTTATGGACGGTCTAACGGATTTTCAAAATATACACTTTTTGTGTTAAAAGGGTTTAAATGTAGAACGTTCCCCACATATTAAAACGATACAATTTCTCACGTATGGAAAATAGGACCAAATATTTTATTTAAATCAGGAAATTGTGTATTTTTCCATCTACGAGATGAAATATCAATTGATGAAATATAGTGATTAACTTTCAAATTTGATACACATCTGTAGACAAAAGAGCCCATATATGCTACCCTAAACACAGGAAAATAATTTGTTGGAATTCGATTGTAACAATTAAAAAATATAACTAGCAACAAAAAGTATATTGCCTACACCGTCTGTCGGTTGTATTTATATATAATTAGTTGAAACAACAATAATAACATGGATACGATCAAATGAAAATGCTTGCAACTAAATCAATGGTTGTAGCAATCGAATAAAGATCTGTTTTTTCATTGACACTCGGTTAGTTGTGGTAACCGATTTTAAATTTTCATTATAGTACCATATCATCGATTTTTGGTTGTGACAACCAATGTTTTATTCTTGACAACAGAAATTTTATCAATAGACCCAAGATTATTAATGCAATAACCCAAGATTATAATAAATAATCGTTTATTGGTTATCCCAATCATTTCCCAAATTTAGAATAATTAAATGTATTTTGAGAAATACAACCGAAAGATTGGTTGCTGTTCTTTTGCTGATACATGACAAACAAAAAATAAAATTACTCGACTTAAAAAATCTTCAACATTTCGTTCAAGAACGGTATAGGTAATCAAAAATAATCTCGTGTTGATAATAATGTGTGGAAAGCAGAATATGTTGTGCAAAATGTTTTACATAAATAAAAAATAAAAGCAACAATCATGACATTGAAAGCACAGGGTAAATCGATATTTGCATACAAGTTTTGTGTTTTTTTTTTCGTGTACTAACGTTTGTGTCAAATATTTCCACATCTCATAATAGTGATGAATTGGTAATATGGGATTTTTAATTTTGTTATGAATTGTTTGGTTTTTTGTTCAATAAATAGAATAAAACTTAATGAAAACTTTTTTTAATTAATTGTCGGTATTATATGACTGACAAATTGTCAGAACAACCAATTTCTTTAAAACAGTTGGTTGTGGCAACATACAAGAGATAATATTAGCCACCATTTTCGTTGTTGGCGCAACCAAATATGATTGTTGTCAACATGGAAGCAGAAGTATACCACAACCAAAATATTGGTTGTCCTGATTGAGTCGCATGATAGTAGACAGAACTACCAAAATTCGGTTGGCAAATCATTCGGTTGAGGCAACCAAACTGTATTCTGTGTGTATCAAAGAGAAATTGTTGGGGTCAACAAGGGTATTCAAAGTTTTTAGATAAGTATAATGCATACTTTTCGTAACAAAAAAGCAACCTGAAGGACTCAATGAAATTTGTAAATTGTATTGCCACCACAATTCAATTCAATGCAAACAATAATGGTGCAATAATGCATTTATTTATTTATCTTTCTTGCCATTCGACAATATTGTGAAATGCATCTCTTTGTGTGATAATTTTTTGTTTTGCAATTACGTCATGTGAACGCACCGCACCGCACCGCCTTAATTAAACACTATTAAATAATTTATCAAACAATTTAAAATATTTTATGCCACTTTTTTGCAATTCCAATTTTTTTTATATTTGATTTAATCAAAAGGGCTTTCTCTTCAGTCAGCATGACATGACAATGGCAAAAATTCCTCAAACAAAAAAAAAAACCAGTTCCGAAAATTTCCCATCTGCTTTAATGCTGCGCAAGTCAACCGCTCACCGGCGGCTGACAATTTTTGCACTAAGTTGTTGATGCGGCTGCTGCTGTCTTTGCTGCTCCTGCTGACTGTTTGTTGTCGAGGCTTTTTTCGGTAGATATGTACAAAAATATCCAATACAATCCAATCCACTATATTATGCATGTGGCATGCCGCATGCCACTAACATTTCTAAGCTTTTTGCCAGCCACGTTAAGGTCATGTGCAATGTTGTTGCAAGTTGGCCCAACTGCAAACGGCCAGGCCATTCGGGCCAAAAAACAAACAAACCGTCAACTAAACATGCAACAAAATCAAAACAAAACCAAATATAACGAAGTAAACAAACTTGTTTCGGTTCAGGTCCCTCCCCTTGTCACTCTTTTTCGTTGACTTCTCTGACTGTTACTCTTTTTGGCCAAAACAATGCTACGCATGCTCAGCTAGCTATCTCACCACTCAGTACGTGGTAAAGATGCTTGTGAGCAAAAAAAAAAAACAATTGCGCAATTGAGTTTTAACAAAGTCATAATAACCAGCATGGCTTGTTGCAACAGCAGCAGACTAAGCAATACGGTTGCACAAAAAAGCCTTTCGGAAGCTGTTTAGTTGCTTCAGTTATTGCGCTGCAATTTCTTTATGTCTATTCGGTCTTGTAGAGGGTTTGACAAAAGAAATAAAATATTATTTCTATAGGAAAACTTCCATTCAGCCCGGCTGAATGATGATCTCTATAAGAAAACTTCCATTCAGCCCGGCTGAATGAAGATTTCTATAGGAAAACTTCCATTCAGCCCGGCTGAATGAAGATTTCTATAGGAAAACTTCCATTCAGCCCGGCTGAATGAAGATTTCTATAGGAAAACTTCCATTCAGCCCGGCTGAATGAAGATTTCTATAGGAAAACTTCCATTCAGCCCGGCTGAATGAAGATTTCTATAGGAAAACTTCCATTCAGCCCGGCTGAATGAAGATTTCTATAGGAAAACTTCCATTCAGCCCGGCTGAATGAAGATTTCTATAGGCAAACTTCCATTCAGCCCGGCTGAATGAAGATTTCTATAGGAAAACTTCCATTCAGCCCGGCTGAATGAAGATTTCTATAGGAAAACTTCCATTCAGCCCGGCTGAATGAAGATTTCTATAGGAAAACTTCCATTCAGCCCGGCTGAATGAAGATTTCTATGGGAAAACTTCCATTCAGCCCGGTTGAATGAAGATTTCTATAGGAAAACTTCCATTCAGCCCGGCTGAATGAAGATTTCTATAGGAAAACTTCCATTCAGCCCGGCTGAATGAAGATTTCTATAGGAAAACTTCCATTCAGCCCGGCTGAATGAAGATTTCTATAGGAAAACTTCCATTCAGCCCGGCTGAATGAAGATTTCTATAGGAAAACTTCCATTCAGCCCGGCTGAATGAAGATTTCTATAGGAAAACTTCCATTCAGCCCGGCTGAATGAAGATTTCTATAGGAAAACTTCCATTCAGCCCGGCTGAATGAAGATTTCTATAGGAAAACTTCCATTCAGCCCGGCTGAATGAAGATTTCTATAGGAAAACTTCCATTCAGCCCGGCTGAATGAAGATTTCTATAGGAAAACTTCCATTCAGCCCGGCTGAATGAAGATTTCTATAGGAAAACTTCCATTCAGCCCGGCTGAATGAAGATTTCTATAGGAAAACTTCCATTCAGCCCGGCTGAATGAAGATTTCTATAGGAAAACTTCCATTCAGCCCGGCTGAATGAAGATTTCTATAGGAAAACTTCCATTCAGCCCGGCTGAATGAAGATTTCTATAGGAAAACTTCCATTCAGCCCGGCTGAATGAAGATTTCTATAGGAAAACTTCCATTCAGCCCGGCTGAATGAAGATTTCTATAGGAAAACTTCCATTCAGCCCGGCTGAATGAAGATTTCTATAGGAAAACTTCCATTCAGCCCGGCTGAATGAAGATTTCTATAGGAAAACTTCCATTCAGCCCGGCTGAATGAAGATTTCTATAGGAAAACTTCCATTCAGCCCGGCTGAATGAAGATTTCTATAGGAAAACTTCCATTCAGCCCGGCTGAATGAAGATTTCTATAGGAAAACTTCCATTCAGCCCGGCTGAATGAAGATTTCTATAGGAAAACTTCCATTCAGCCCAGCTGAATGAAGATTTCTATAGGAAAACTTCCATTCAGCCCGGCTGAATGAAGATTTCTATAGGAAAACTTCCATTCAGCCCGGCTGAATGAAGATTTCTATAGGAAAACTTCCATTCAGCCCGGCTGAATGAAGATTTCTATAGGAAAACTTCCATTCAGCCCGGCTGAATGAAGATTTCTATAGGAAAACTTCCATTCAGCCCGGCTGAATGAAGATTTCTATAGGAAAACTTCCATTCAGCCCGGCTGAATGAAGATTTCTATAGGAAAACTTCCATTCAGCCCGGCTGAATGAAGATTTCTTTAGGAAAACTTCCATTCAGCCCGGCTGAATGTAGATTTCTATAGGAAAACTTCCATTCAGCCCGCCTGAATGAAGATTTCTGTAGGAAAACTTCCATTCAGCCCGGCTGAATGAAGATTTCTATAGGAAAACTACCATTCAGCCCGGCTGAATGAAGATTTCTATAGGAAAACTTCCATCCAGCCCGGCTGAATTAAGATTTCTATAGTGCTGAATGAAGATTTCTATAGGAAAACTTCCATTCTAGATTTGTCTAGCCCTTTCTAGATTTGTAAATCCCTTACCTTTACACCTTTTATCCTGTGTGATGTTTCTCCAAATGTAGCTGCCATTGAAGTCATCATTGTCTAAAGCCTGGGAAATTTCCTACTTGTTTCATTTTTTCATCTTTTGGCATGTTTATATTCAAAAAGCCGCTTTAGTTGGCAACTGAATGTGTGTGATGACGACAACAACGTTGAGGAGATAAATGATCATCATGATCATGATGATGACGACGATGAAGAAAACCAATGTAATGATGACGTTGATGATGGCTTTGATAACAGTAAGAAAATGTTCAAGTCGTTTCAATTTCACTTTCATTCGCTCCGTGAATTGGCTAAGCAACGGTTGTGTGGCCAACTCTACTACGTTCGAATATACAAATTTACAATTACAGCGCCCGCCAAATCCTTGTGAAAAGAGAAAAAGAAAGAAAAAACTGAAAATAAATATATGAAAAAGAAACATATTTTTATGATCACTCATATGGACATTGATCGTAATATGATCCTCTAAATACCATAAATAAGTGTCAGTTTAAGCCAAAAGGATTATTTTAAACACCAAATCAGTTTGAATAAAAATCATGGAATTGTTATGATCCCAAGCCAAAGTGATTTAATTGAAGTGAATTAATAAACATCCATCCATATAAAGAAACTTAAATTGTTCGGCTCGATTTTAATGGAATTAAAAGGTTGGTTCTCATGAATGTTTGTGTGAAATTGCAACCGACAGTTATACTCGTACACGGGCAAATTCTTAGGCATGTTAACCAATGGTCCAATGGTTTTAAGGACACCACAACACAAAGTTACACAAATGAAATACCAGAAAACCTACACACACTACGAGCTGGAAGTCTGGCTCAAAAGAGAGCAGAGGTAAACATCATCAGAAAAAAAAACTATCACACACAGCTTCACTACTCATCATCACACAGAGAGGGTGAAGATCAAACTAATGTGGATTTATGTATGGGTGGTGATCATGATCTCTTTTGTACATCTTTGGTGATTTTGGGAAATAGATACGAAATAAACTCAGTCAAAAATAATTTTACTAACATAAAAACAAAATTGATGAAAAATATGCGATTTGATTGAATAATCAGTGAAAATTGGCAAAAACGTGAAATGGGATGAAACTTTGAGACTCTACTCTTATCCACTAAATGCCCTTTGTTGTCACAGTGGGAAGTGAATAATTTGTCTTGAGAAAAAAGGATCATAAGTATATAATGCTGAAAACAAATACAAATTATTTAAGGACTTATTCTATAGTGAGACATATTAAAAGAACCATAAAAACTATTAACAAATATAGTATATTTATGTTTATATGCGACTTTTCACAGACTAACGTATCCTGAAAAGAATATAAAATGATGCACAGAAGAAGTTTAAAATTTGATTTAATTACAAAGTTTTTACAAACAACAAAAGCGTGTTTGATTTAACAGCTTTAAATAAATTTGTATTATTTATCATGAAATGATAAAAATAACATTTGTGTTAAGTGTTTAAAGGATAAAAAATTATATTATTTTGGAACCAATTAAAAGTACAAAATCTGGAAAATATGGAATATATTTTGTTAAAAACTGAAATAAAGTGGTATATTCTGCATAACAATAACACAGTAATTGCACATATTTTTGTCCTCTATACTGAAAACAAACCCACCATTTTCATACATTGACAGACAAAAGTAGAAAAAGAACAAATATCAATATTTTAAATATTGATTTATTAATTTTATCCTTCTGTCTGCTCCTTGTGATCAAAGGTCTGCTCGCAAATGTGAAGCAACCTTAACACAATATTTCAGAGAGCTTTCGGACCAGGGGCGAACCTTATTGTAAGTGAGCCAACGTTTTAATACAGCCTTCATCCAAAGATCACCGTAATTTTCTTCTATCTGGAAGTCATGACTTACGCTTAAAATTTATCAGATGTATAAAGAATGGTTCATCCAAGTAAAAATGGGACGTATCGCTCCAAGTTCTGATATATTCCTCATTAAAAGTGACCACCAAATTTTTGACCCGAACTGGCTGTATTTACAAAATAAGTATTTATCGTGTCAAGTGAGTGCATTTTAAAAACCGGGGATGAAACTTGCGCCAAGTCTAGTCCTATTGGATAGTAGTTATGACACAAAATTTCAACGAAATCGGTTAAGGACTGTCTGAGTGGCAGGGTGTTGAATTTTACATTTTGATCAAAAGGCCCTTTTTCGCATCCATATAACTAATTACCTATTGTATTTAGAAAATTGTACCCAAGAGTTTTTAATAGATTTTTCTTCAAACATTTTTAAAAAATAAAAATATTCCCAAAAATATTTTTTGCGATTTTTTTTTGCTGAATTAAAACTTGTTTTAACATTTTTGTACAAAATCCGTATACTTTTAAATTTTTTTTGCTCGAAAGCTTAGGTCATTTACTTAAAGATCTTAATGGTCTATTAGTGGGATGGGACTTGTTTATCTATCAAAATAAAGATGAAAACCTACAAAAATATAGGTTTAGCCGCATAATTTAGCAAAACTCGAGAAACATTAGTCCGAATTTCTTCAGGGAAGATTAAAAAAAATTTTAAATTAGTAGCTTTCAACTTTTTCTAATATTTTTTTTGTTCCATTAGCGGTTTCAAAGATATCTTGCAAAATATTGCAAAAATCCAAATTTTTTAATTAAAACCTCTTAAGAACACTTTCTTTTTATTTTACATATATGTAATAAAATGAAAAACATTAACTACGAAAAAAACTTTGAAAAATTCAAAATTATTAAATGTTTATTGTTTTATCGTAAAGTCTGATTGACCATGAATAAAATGAGATCATCCCGAAAAAAATCGATGTATAATTTGATATATCGTTTTCAAAACTTGACTCACATGACATGAAATCCCCCTTATGACACGCCCCTTCTAGTGTCTCTCACACAAATAATAACAACTTTGTAAAATGTTAAAAAATGAGAAATTCGTTAAAGAAAATATATAAATAAAGAGTTTTAACATTTCACAAAATTGTTTCCATTTGAGTGAGAGTTACTAGAAGGGCGTGGCAATGACGCCTACTTTGCACTGGACTGTAGTTTCTATAAAAACATTACACTGCACAAAATTTCATCCAACCGTGTAAAATTCGATTAAAATTTAAATCGCATAATCCTTCGTAACTTAAAATTGCATTGATGGATTGAGATAAAGCGATGAATAGGAATATTTATAAATTAATTTAAATGTAATCAGGTAATATAGATAGAGGCAGTAAAATGATTATTATTTATGAAGTATTACAGGATTCCCAGGAAAATAATTGGTTGGAATTCGATTGTAACAATAAAAAATAGTACTAGCAACAAAATATAAATAGTACACCGTGTGTCGGTTTTATTTATAGATAAATAGTTGAAAAAACAATAATAACGTGGATTCGATCAAATAAAAATGCTTGCAACTAAATCGATGGTTGTATCAACCGAATTAAGATAGTTTTTTTCATTGACCAATCGATCGATTTTTGGTTGCGACAACCAATGTTTTATTCTTGACAAGAGAAATTGTATCAATAGACCAAAGATTATTATTGCAACGAATAATTGGTTACTACAACAGAAAAAATATTAATAAATAATCGTTTTTTGGTTATCTCAATAATTTCCCAAATTTAGAATAGTTATATGTATTTTGGGAAATACAACCGAAAGATTGGTTGCTGTTCTTTTGCTGATACATAACAAACAAAAAATAAAATTACTCGACATAAATAAATCTTCAACATTTTGTTCAAGAGCGGTATATGTAGTCAAAAATAATCTCGTCTGGTTAATAATGTGTGGAATGCAGAATATGTTGTGCAAAATGTTTTACATAAATAAAAAATAAAAGCAACAATCAGGGTAAGCGATATTTGCATAAAAGTTTTGTGTTTTTTTATAGTGTACTAAAATTTGTATCAAATATTTCCACATCTCGTAATAGTGATGAATTTGTAATATGGGATTTTTAATTTTGTTATGAATTGTTTGGTTTTTTGTTCAATAAATAAAATAATAATTCATGAAAACTGTTTTTAATTAATTGTCGATAGTATATGACTGACAAATTGTCAGAACAATACATTTTTTAAAACAGTTGGTTGTGGCAACATACAACAGATAATTTTAGCCACCATTTTCGTAGTTGGCGCAACCAAATATGATTGTTGTCAACATGGAAGCAGAAGTATACCACAACCAAAATGTTGGTTGTCCTGATGGAATCGCATGATAGTAGACACAACTACCAAAATTCGGTTGGCAAATAATTCGGTTGAGGCAACCAAACTGTATTCTGTGTGTAGTATAGAAGTTATAAGAGTTTTAACATGTTACAAAATTTTAAACATTTGTGGGGGAGGTACCACAAAGATTAGGCCGATATGGTTGCTCCTCAAACATAAACTAGGTTTGAATAAAATATTATCACGTACGAAATTTTAAGTCATTCGGTCACTCCTTTTCAGAGTTATCGTTAGCACCATTCAGTCGAGTGACAGACAGACGGACATTAATTAATTCATATTTTTATAACCCATGTTGAATTTTTACACTCTGTGGACAATTTTTAAAAATAAAACAAAAAAATGTTAGATGAGCTATTGAGGATAAGAAAGTATTAAGGACATTTTCGTACTTAATACACACAAGTTGATCACTTCCTTTAAGATGCTTATAGAGGATGTTCAAATCTTTCAAATGGTACCTAATCTTTTAAATCTGATATTACGTTCAAAAGTTATGTCTACTTCAAAATAGATAAATTTGTAAAAAGTGTTGTAGATGACCAACTTTGGCACCCATAATTCCGGTAAAAGGCCAACTTTTAGTTTAGATATATATATTGCTGGGAAATTTAGAATGCACTCATTGTTTTCTTCTATGTTCATATAAACTTTTATTTAAATAATCGATTTTTAACAAAATATGTAAAAGTAAAATGCCGAATCTTATATACCATACACCATGGATCGCATGTGAATGGTTTAGGGTACAAATAAACCCATATTAAACAATTTCAGCCCGATTTGTTGTATGGAGCTACATAAAACATGGATCGACAGTGACCGTTGTTAATGTGTAAGGATCTGTGTGTAAATGCACCCAAAATACCAATCTTCAGCCCTATAAGTTGAAAATTAATGGGCTCTATGACTCTAAGGAGTCAAATCGGAGAGATGATATACAACAGAACAGCAGCTATAAGAAGTATTTTCACTCATCTAACTCAATTCTTGTAGATTGTAGCGTGATTACAACAGACGGACGGACAGACGGATATGGCCAAATGGTCTTAGAATTTTACGACGATTAAGAATAAATTTCGAGGTCCCTACACAATATTTCAAGGTGTTACAAACATAGTGGTGGAGGGAATAACAATTAAGATTTATATGTATATCCTTACAGCGCATGAATTGAATATGCATTGGGTTTGATAATAACACAAAGACTAATTTCTTGTTTGCAATTTTGGAGTATATAATTTTGATGGTTTGCCTTTTTTCTAATTATGCGTGAAGCCATTAAAATCTGTCCAAATTCTATCTGTTGTAAGTTATTATTTTTCGGTACCACAAGGCGTATGACTGTTATTAATTAAGAGGAAATTTCGTCCAACATTTATAACTCCCACATTTTTTGTGATATTTGAGTAGACTAAATGCCAAATGACTGTTTTAAGGACAATAATTATTTCAAATTATTGAGAAAAATTTTGTTGTGCAGAAGAATTATAGAAATACAAAGAAGATTAGAAAAATCTTTTTGAGTTAAAATTTAATCTTTCTTCTAAATTCTGTGTAAATTTAAGAGTGAGCTTTTTTCAAGTAGTTCCTGAGATATCAGCAAAAATGTAGACGTACAAAAATGTAGTACTACTAATATACCAGAAACTGCCCACTCTGAAATTTACTCAGTATTTAGAACACATAACAAGGTAAGATGTTCAGAAAAAAATAAAAAAAAAATAAAAAGTGATTTTTTTCACAAATAATTCGAAATTTTTTATTTTAATTTTTTTATAAAATTTGATGAATTTGAGTTTTATCTTGCTATAACGGGATATTCTGATATTTTAATTTCTTTTTTTGCGCTAAAATTCTACAATTGTCTTGCCAAAACAAATATTCTCGATATCATTTACAAAAAGATATCATTCGAGTAAACAAAATTTTTCAAACATGAAAAATTTTTTAAAATATTTTTGGTGGAATTTGGTGAATTTGTATGTTATCTTGCTATAACGGGACATTCTGAGTCATCAGAAAAAAAATTCATTTCATTCATTTTTTTGAGCTGACATTTTAGAATTCTTTGGCAAAAATAAATTCTCAACATCTTTCACAAAACCGTTCAAAATATTTAAAATATGGAAAAGTTGATTACAGGGATGTCGCAGTTTTCATTTTTTTTTAATTTAGCTAATATAATACTTTGCTGTACCATTTAGAAAATTTCATTAAAATCCGAAGACCTTCGAAAATTTATCATTGGTTTATCACGAAATTCCTCAAATGTCCAATTAAAAAATCGCCTACTGTTAGAGATTTCTTTAAAAAAAAGTATATTTAATGCTAATTTTAAAGGTTAGGGTGACTTTTGCCATAAATCCTTAAATTGTGGCATATCTTCCCCAGTGTGGGAGAGTAAAATCTGCATAGTGTAGAAATATGTCTACTTTTTCAAATGAATTCGCTTTCATTTCTTTCATGATTGATCTTTGGTTTATCACATTTTGAGATGACTCATTGCACTAATGGATATCATGACTTCACTCTTTTTTCAAAATCTGCACATATATCAATAGAAAATCTCTTTGTTTTACAGATAAATTAATGTCACTCTTAATGAGCTATGTATAAGAAAATCACTAAAACCTTTAATTAAAATTTCCCTTTGATAGAAAGTTCAAGATGATATGTCATCATTCCCACATTTATCACATTCAAAATCTTCGGAAAACTCAATGTAAAACATGAATTGTCAAATAATAAATTACAATTGTAAATTTCAATTACAAATGCATAATGACTTTCCACAGCCGGCAAAACAAAACACTGCCAGCCATTAAGGAATATTTCACATGTCATGCTGATGCTGCCACGGCCTTAACATTGCCAAAAAAATAATGCACATATCTTTATCTCAATCAAGCAAATCACATACTCGTATATGTACATCCGAATGTACAAACAAACGATTATGTAACGTTTTCATAATTCAAAACTTGGAAAACTTGGGCGATAACTGACTGACAAATCGCTGGGGGGAAGGGAGGGGGTAATAGGAAAGGCCGTCACCGCCAAAAGACTGGCAAAACCACTCTTATGACACTTTACGGTCACTGACTCCAGACAGTGACTAAAAACAATCACAGCCTCACACATTCGCCCATTTTAGTCGCATTCACTAAAAACGACACTAAGCGGCCGCAGTCGGACGGAGCAGCAGAAGCAGCGATTAACGAACCCATAAGAAACATAAATGAAAACAATCATATTCGAGCGAGTCTGCAGTCACGGGCTCAGACTCCGACTCCAAGTCTGTCTCAGTAACCGGCGACAACAGCCGCACCACTCCACTGCACTGCAAAGGTATGGACAATGAATGAGCAACATAATGCCTGCTTTTCATGCATTACCTAAACGATTGCAAGTAATGGAAACTTGCTACACATGTCTGCGCTGCAAGCTGCCAACCAAGCAGCATGTGCGCATGCCCATCTTGCCACTGCCGCAACTCGTATATGACGATTAATTCCAGCATCTGCAGCGGTTTCAGCATCTGCAGCGATAAATGTCAACTTTCTGTTGTCATTGCTTTGGCAAAATTTAGTTTATGATCTCAGTTGTAAGATAAAACAAGGAAAGTTATGAAAAAAGCCACGCTCTTTTTTCACTTTTTTTTAGATCAAGATATCAACTACATATGTTTTTTATTTAAATTTGTATTTTTCTCGTATCTTGATGCTGTTAAATGAATGCTTTAGCGAAAGGTAAGAGGGTGAAGGGAGGCAGATTGTAAACTCTGTTTTGTTACAGAGTTTTGGGTGATAAATGTTTAGAGTTTCTATATTGTAACAATGGAACTAATAGGGACAATTTTGCATACATTCGTTTAAGTTACTTGGATAGGTAGTATGCGATGGCACAAGTATGTCAGTTACCAATCTAAAATAGTTTATATAATGAAACATCTGCCATTTTTCGGAATAATCACCGATTTTGTAATGTTTATAAATAACATAAGCATGTTCACTACCTATGATGCATATCGGCTTTATATATGGATATATCGAGTCCTAACCGCAAAAAGACGTAAGCGCCTCCATGATTTTCTTTTAATTTTTACTTATGACAATCATGTGTCCGAAATGTATAGCTGTCAAATGTACCATTATACCAAATTTCACAGTTATATAAACAGTTGTATGCACTACATATGCCTTTAAACAAACAAATAATCACAAAAAAAGCCTTCTCCTCTAAATTATTGTGTCTTTTTGGCAGTTAAGCTCGATATGTATATCATATTCAGAATTTGTTATATGGACCTAAGAACTTTTTTCACCAAAAAAATTATGGATCGCAGACCACATAATTTTAATAACTTCGGCAATAGTATGGGGTACAAATAGTTTGTCAATCCCTTTTGCAATAGCTTAAAAAATACTTGAAACGTTGACAGTGGACCATGTGAAGTATATATATGGCATAAATCGTATGATTGCCACCTAGGCACAAACGGTAGTTAATTCGACAGGGTCGAATCCTGTTGTAATCACGCTACAGTGTCCAACATTTTTTTAGAACATTTCATCCCTGCCCTCCCCATTTTAAGGGGTGTTTTTTACGATTTGTTAAATAAGGGCCAAAAATTACAGTTATGTGGCGGAGCAAGATGGTTAATATGTTCCACAAAAATATTGGCCTTAATATTTCCTATAAAGCTGCTGATTATACCCTACACCAAAAAAATATTTTTGTACATAATAGTGAAATACTAATTTTTTAGGTAAAATGTCGTCTCTTTTAGCCTAGACACGTTCAGATTGTATTGATATGTTCACAAAAGTTGTTCAGATTTACCTTGGCTACAATTTTGCGAAATATTGTTTCCCTTCACTTTTTCAAAAAATGTGCGGAATTTTTTTTCGCCTAAAATGTTAAGAAAGATTATTTGTTCAGCATCTTCTTAGCTACATTATTGCCAAATATAGGTAAGCGGTATCAACAAGTCTGAATTAGTTGTTGGACAAAAGCTGATGACACCTTTTTCGAGGGGCCCACTGATTTTCAGAAACTTTGGAGGCCCATAAAAAAATTGGTCACCAATTTCCCCAAACCGAGTGTAGGGTTATACTAGCCTTTGGTGGTAGAATCGAACCTTTACTTTCAAATCCTGGCATTTTTTCACTGTTGCACAGTATTATTAATAGCTGTCATTCTTATGTTACATTTTTATTGCTCTTACTGTTTTAATAAATTAATGAATTCAAATTATCATTGTGTTAATTATTTAAAGCGCATTCACAGGAATTATACAAAATTTAAAAAAAAATAGTACCCACATTAAAATTTCAAAAAAATCGAATGGTGTCATAATTTTGAAAATCACAATAGAAGAATTATAAGCACAAACACATTTAAAATTATTGTGGTGTGTTGCAATACCGACTCCAATTATAGTTGAAATTACCTTCAAAACAAGGTATAACACATTGCACATTGAAATCGTCCGTCCGTCTGTTGTAATCACGCTACAATCTATGATACTTGAGCTAGGTGGCTGAAATTTGGTATAGATACTTCTTATAACTGCTTGTAACTTGGGATTGAAAATGGGCGATATCGGTCCATATTTAGATATAGCTCCCATATAGAGCATCTAACTTGTTGTGATTCCTACTGTTCTCATCCACTATTTTTGTGTTTTTCGGTGTTATTTTCTTTAGGTTTGAGTTATTTTGTGTGGTCACATGCTATCCATGGTGGAGGGTATATAAGATTCGGCATGGCCGAACTTAACGCTTTTACTTGTTTTAATTTTTTTCTTGAACTAATAAGATATTTTTAAAAAAAGAATACATGCACAAAATTTCGAAGCAATCAAAAATATTGATGTCAAAATCGTATTGTTTGGCATGGAATGACTCATATAGATATAGGGAATGTTATAAAAGGAAATTATGACATATTTATATTTGTCGTAAAGGAATCTTCCCGGATAATATTAGCAGAAAGAACGAGTCAAAATTGTTTATTAATACTATTGTTACCAAGCTTCTCCACACTTTCGATATTTGCAAAGCTAGAATATCAAAACCATGACCATTTGTTTACATTCACTTTAGTGGATAAGGGATATACCATTTGCTACGGGCCAAAAGTCTAACACATCGAAAGAGTTACTTAAGATGTAGTGATTCTCTAATAACTTCCATACTACTTTGCCGAAATCTTCTGCAATTCCACACAAAATAATAGTTTATATGTTTCTAACACATCGACAAAAATGGGCGAAGAAGCCCCGCTCTTTTGGTAACTTACACACAAAACGTGTGTAAGTTACCAAAACAGCTTTTAAATTGAATGTCAGCACATACAATACTTAAAATTTGGCACAGTATAATGTCGTTACAGTACCTACAGCCCGTGAAATATTGGCGTTGTTGCCACGCCCCTTTTGGTACCTCCCACACCAAATGTCCAAATCATACCAAAATGTAATAGCACATAATTTGAAAACAAGTGCACTTAAACACTTGTAATTCGGTACTGTGTATCTACTGTTCAGCACAAAATAGGCGTATTTGTCAAACCTGTATAGACGAAGAAATCAGTTGTCGACTTTAGTATAGAGGAAGACCTCAGTGGTCTACTCTAGTATAGAGGAAGACCTCAGTGGTCGACTCTAGTATAGAGGAAGAACTCCGTGGTCGACTCTAGTGTAGAGGAAGACCTCAGAGGTCGACTCTGGTATAGAGGAAGACCAAAGAGGTCGACTCTAGTATAGAGGAAGACCTCAGTGATCCACTCTATATAGCGGAAGACCTCAGTGGTCAGTTAAGAGTTAGTCTGTTTAATCAACTGAAATGTTCTTACTTTAATTAACAAATTTTCCCTAATCACAGTTCTGCATCGTTTTAAATCATTACATTTTAGATTTGGTAAATGTCTGAAATTTTGCAAACAATATTTTGTAACCTATATCGATAAACATTTAAGTCGGGTTATGACGTGTCTAACGTTTACACATTTCTGACTGTCGTAAATCCAATAAAACAGTTTGGGGACAATCCCATTTATATTTACATCGGATTTTTGGGTACATGTTTAAGAGTACATATAGCCTCCATATTATCGTATACTCGCCTTCTTTTTTTGTTATCAATGAGCTATAGAAGTTTTTTATTGCATCCTGTCATTATACAGTTCAGCAGAGTAGTCTCGTGATGAGACTCAGATATTGCGGAGATGGAAGAAGATTGGTTCAGGTTTTTATAGAGCGTGCAAACATATATATTCCTCCGGATTTGTCGTCCAAGTTCTGTAGAAGACGTATTTTCTCTTTGAAATTTGGTAGAGAGGAATTTCTCGGCTCAGGTTTATACATATATAAGCATTATAGAAGTCACGTTTTCCTTTCGATTTTTTTGAAATTTTATAAAGTGGAGTTTCTTAATCCGCTATTTTTGCATTATCAATTCAATCTAAATTATATTGTACATCAAATTGAGGAAATATATTTATTGCAACAATGTATAATAATATTGAATTTTTATTGTTTTTTTTCTCAAAATTCATCTCCTGGTTTTGGTAAATTTAACATTATTTTGGTGGCGACAGTGGTGTCTTGATATTATTAAACTTTTGGATTTTGTGTAACAGACCCATTTATTAACTGAGACAATCTTTTGACCCTTAATATAATATTACAAAATATAGAGTACACATAGGCTAACATTACCACAATAAAAGAATATATTTCAGTTCTCCAATAAATTTTGGACGTGTTGAAATAAAGTCTTCCGGAGAGCTACAAATTACCCAACAACATGTACACACCACAACGGGTTAATAATAAGTTTGTGGGTCTTGTGATTGATTGTAAGTGTGGAGAAGTTACTTGTGTTCCTTTTAATGTTTTGTTCTTGTTGTGTTTTTGTTTGAATTCCCCCCACAAGCCAAACTTTTCCATATATCATTCAAATTTGCATGTTTCTTTGCAGAGTGGCAATGTTACGAAAGCTTCTAATACCAACTGTTGTTGTCAGTATTCTGCTATTACTAACCACCCTAATAACACTTGCCAAAACGGAAACAACAGCTGTTGTGACACCTTCGACACCCACCCGAGCTATAACAACAAAATCCGAGGCAACAACAACATCTCGAAGACCTATTACAATAGTTCTGGCAGCATCAGCTGCAGCAGATGTTGTCAACGAAACAACAACAGCAGTCATACAAAACAGTGGGAACAACATCGCCGGCAACAGGACGAACAGAAACAACAAAAAAGCTAACACGAAGCGAGTGTTGAATAATGCAGAAGAAACAACAACATCGTTGTTGCCCTTACAACCACCTTTAAATGTGACATCGACCACTTTGGCAAGTTTTATATTAAATCAGAAACGTCAACAGCAACAGAGAAAGCAACGACTACCAAAGCAGCCACAACAGCAGTTGCAACCGAAACATCAGAAGGATCAGCAACAAAAGCACCAGCAGCAGTCGCCGAAGGAGCCAACCCAAGAGCAACGACATCAACAGCAACAGATTCAAAATATATTAAAACAACAGCAACAGAGACGTCAGCAACTTCAAGTCCAGCAGCAGCAGCAAAAACGGCAAAATCGACAACCTGAACAAGTTATTGGCGAAACGCAACAATCTCAAAAACATTTAATAAATGTTTCAAATGGAAATGACAGCAACAAAATCAAAAAAGTCGACGAAAAAGAGGAAGCAGAACTACAGCAAGAAGAAGGATATCTCAAAAAGGTAAGAATTTCAATTTAAAACTGACACAGAAAGAGAAACATTCAAAAACCCAGGAAACCCGAAAACAGGTGCTGAAACTAAAGCACAACGATACGAAGGCTGAAATCCTTAACGGGATAAACGTCATCGACATCCGTTGCCAGGATGGGAAGGGTTGTTTTCTGTGAGTGTGTGTGGCTTGTTAGTATTGGCAAAGTGTTGTTTTTACTTCCTTGTGGGTTATTTAACACTTCGAAATTAAAATGTGTTGAGTTGAGGGGGCTCTTTGTTGAATGAAATATTTTAATTTATATTGTAGGGAAATCCTTGGATTTCTTAGAGTGAATGACTTTAGGGATATGTCTACAAATATCTAAACAGATCAAAATGTTCGACTTTAGCATAGAGGAAGAACTTACAGAACTATAGCTGAAAATACAATAGTAGTATAGGAAGACCGCTGAGGCCGACTCTAGACAAGAAAGGTCTTACTAATCCACTTTAGTACATACATTGAGGAAGACCTCACAGAACTATTGTAGTATAGGAAAATAAAATAGTAGTATAGGAAGACCGCTGATGCCGACTTTAAAACAGAAAGGTCTTAGTGACCGACTTTAGTATAGACGAAGACTTCAATTGTTGATTTTGTATAGAAGACCTCAATGGTCGACTCTAGTATAGAGGAAGACCTCAGAGGTCGCCTCTAGCATAGTGGAAGATCTCAGTAGTCGACTCTAGTACGGAGGAAGACCTCTGTTGTCGACACTAGTATAGAGGATCCCTCAGTGGTCGACTCTAGTATAGATGAAGTCCTTAGTGGTCGACTCTAGTATAGAGGAAGACCTCAGTGGTCGACTCTGGTATAGAGGAAGACCTCAGGAGCGACTCTAGTATAGAATAAGACCTCAAGGGTCGACTCTAGTGTAGAGGAAGACCTCAGTGGTCGACTCTAGTACAGAGGAAGACCTTAGTGGTCGACCCTAGTATAGAGGAAGACCTCAGTGGTCGACTCTGGTATAGAGGAAGACCTCAGGGGCGACTCTAGTATAGAAGAAGACCTCAATGGTCGACTCTAGGGTAGAGGAAGAGCTCAGTGGTCGACTCTAGTATAGAGGAAGACCTCAGTGGTTGACTCTAGTATAGACGAAGAGCTCAGTGGTCGACTCTTGTAAAGAGAAAGACTTTAGTGGTCGGTTCTAGTATAGAGGAAGACCTCAGCGGTCGACTCTCGTATAGAGGAAGATCTCAGCGGTCGACTCTAGTATAGAGGAAGATCTCATTGGTTGACTCTAGTATAGAGGAATTCCTCATTGACCAAGTCTAGTACAGAGGATTCTACTTATTGACGCCACAGTAACTACTGACGTTTTCTTACTGGTTCTTCCTTTGATTCACGGTTCCATTTTTCCATTATTTACACAAAATTTATAGATTGGGATTATTTGAAATTTACTCTATTAAAATCTTTCCTGAAATTTGACTCCCCAACTGATTTTAATGTTTTACAAAACTTCTTTTTTCAGACTGACGACGAAGAATTTTCTGCACGAATTGAACTAATAACTCCACTACCGACCACAAGTCAAGCATATATACCTTTTGATTTGGACTACAGCGACCCGACCGAAGAAAAATCACGTCCACCAGAAGCCAAGAAACAATCGACAATAAATGAAGTCTTATCGAACCTATTCCCTATAGGGTTTTCGGATATTTTTCGTTTTAGTTATCCAGCTGAAACAGAACCGGGTCCAGACACAAATCCCGCCATTGCTAATGTTGAGATTGAAACTTCACCGAGAATGATACCCGGAGTAGCGATTAAGTCTACTCCTACGCCTTTCAGACCTATACCGGGAGATGAAAAGGAGAAGCTAAGAGATATAAATAAGGCCATACCATTTAAACCCATGCCTACAGATAATCCAAAGGCCAGAGTTTTGAGCAATGTGGATAATAGAGGAGATAAATCTATAATAAAAATGGCCAACAATCCAGTACCTTTTAAAATCAAAACCACTGAGAAGCCGAAATCCCAAGCCACCATAACCATAGACACTCCCAAACCCTACAGACCAACGACGACCACAGAGAAACCGGAAACATTGATCACTACAAAAGCCCGCAAGACGTTTGATAATAAGCCCAGATCGAAATTAACAACGACACCTAAACCTGAACCAGAAACCACTGTCTTTGCCCAAACAATTATACCCTTTGAACCCAAAGCTGAGGAGAAACAGAAAGCTGAAGAAGATTCCAACAATAATAATACTATACTCAACACTTTCACCACCTTTTCCCGGGAATATAGAAGAGAAACCAGTCCTGGTCATGTGGAAATAGTGGTGGAGAAATTTATGAAAGATCCCACCCTTTCCAAGTCTGCAGAAGAATTCCGTGATGGCAGTAATTCCATTAGTAGAGAAGAACTTTTGCGTATAAATCGTGCGGCCAAGGAAGCTTCCGTATTACCCAGTCTTTTGGTAAATCCCGAGGATGAGTCATCCACCAATGAAACTTATAGCTCCAGTGGAAATGCTCCTATCGTCATACTCAATGAAAACGATCATGACGATTTTGTTGATGCTCCCCAGGATGACAATCAAATAGCAGAATCTCAGAATTTCGCCCAGGGAGTCTATCGTGATCCACCCCAAAGCATAAGTTATCAACAGGGACCTACACACGAGGTTAATGTTCATATTGTTCACAATGACAATGTAAGAAAGGATCAGGTTGAACCACTGAAGCTAAGGGAACAGGAAAAACAAGAGAAAGTCATTGATCAACTACAATCCAACTACCCATCTTATGAAGAGAGAGACACAGTACAACCGCAACCGAGCTACCAGTCCTATAAAGAGAAAGACTCTGATCAGTCGCAGGTAAACTACCAATCATATCAAGAGAAAAACACTGATCAACCTGAGCTAAATTACCAATCATTTGAAGAGAAGGACAGCCAGCAATCGCAGTCAACCTACCAATCTTACCAAGAGAAAGTCACCATTCAACCGCATTCGAACTATCAATCCTACCAAGAGAGAGTCACCGATCAACCGCATTCGAACTACCAATCATACCAAGAAAAATCCACCGAACCATCGCATCTGAGCTACCAATCCTATCAGTCTTTTGTTGAGCAAGCCAAACAAATACAGAACTCCCTGGAAGAGGCCCCATCGAGGAAGTTTTTAAAGAATTTCAAACCGACATTATCAGAGACCTCAAATCCCTCTCCGGTAATCAGAGGAAATTTCCATTATGAACAAATGCCCGAGAGTCATATACAGACAGTGCCGCCAGCCGCTCAATTGCAATATGTGAAAATCGAAGGACAACAACCTGAATATATACCCGAATATGATAACTCTCAATCACAAACTACGCATTTACATACGACCTTCTCACACAGTGGTCATGTCAGCGATAAGGATGCTTATGATACTGTAGGTCCCGATAACGATGATCATCAGTCCGTTACTCCGTACAATTTTGTGTTTGTGACCATGAATGCGGCCGATAATCAAGAAAAAGAAGCACAGGTACATATACCTTTATTGGGTCCCTATCAACCTCACAAAACTCCTCATGACTTTGTATATGATTCTCTGAACTCAAGCCCAAAACATCAATCGCAACCACAGCCAGAACCTGTTCAATCAGAATCTGTTCAAGATCATCAGCCCCAGGAAACGGAAGAGAGTCCAAAACCCAGTGGCAATGGAGGTGGCGGAAGTTATACTTTTGTGGAGGTTCAGAAATCCATCAATATCCACAATAAGCTAATAACAGAAAAGGATGGTCAACTGATAGAACAACATGAGACTATCTATCCCGAACAGACTTACGAAGAACACCAGTCATATGCTCCGCAGGAACCTCCAAAGGAGTATGTTTCCCTCTCACAAAATCCCATACATGTGGCCCATGATGAGTACGAATCTGCAGCGTCCCTTATTGATGAACAACATAGCTTGGATCCTTCCCAATCCTTAATGGATATAGGTCCTATTCAGCAATCGAAACTGGTGCAGGAAAGTCATATAATTGAAACTCAAATAGGAGGAGGACATGAGGGGCATTACGAGCACAGGGAAGTTCAAGAGGAAGTAAATCATCACGTTGAAGAACACCATACGGAAGAGGAACATCATCATGATTCTCCACCACTTCCTCCCCCTTGGGAAGCCCCTCAAGTGCAAATTCCTTATGCTTTGCCGCCTGAACCTCATCAAGAACACGACTACCATCATCCTCATCCTCATCATGATCACGGTCACCATCATCCTCACCCTCATCACGAGATTCAACATCATCAACCACCTTTGATTGTTCAAGAAGTCATAGAGAAACATGTACATATACCTTATGCCGTACCCGAACCAGTACCAATTCCAGTACACTTCCAGCATTTCATTGATCGCCCTGTGCCTGTAGAGACCATTGTTGAGAAACCTGTACCATATCCCGTGGAAAAAGTAGTAGAGAAGGTGGTCGAGAAGCATGTTCCAGTGGAAGTGGAAAAGATAGTCGAGAAACCGGTTGAAAAAATTGTGGAGAAATATATTGATCGTCCGGTGGCCATACCCATTAAAATACCCGTGGCTTTACATATTCCCAACAATAATCCTTATTTCCCTGCTTCCCTGCCCGGTAATTACCCTCCCACATTTGGTGGTAGCAATATAGGCCCTAGCGGTCTCAGCAGTACCTGGCCTCAGTCTACGACAATGGCTCGCATACCGACTAAAATTTTGCAAGCATATTACGCCAAAATGTTGAAGAAACTTGTTCCACAAATGACTCAAGCTTACAAGACTTCACCACTGGCCTCCAAACCGAAGACGACCGCTAAATATACACCCAAACCTGTGACCAAACATTATCCCAAAATAAGTGATATAGGATTTGACTTGAAACCTCCTCCACCACCACCACTAGGACCCAGCTGGGATGTGGGAGCTCGCTACCAATATGATTACAACACTTTACCCTTGGATCTGTCGGGCTCTTCATCCACAGCTGTGGGGAAACAAGCAGAACGTCCTGGCACCCCGGCTTACAAAACAAATTTCGACGAATTCCAAAGATGGCGCAATGGCCATAGTTTGAAAAGAAGTCCAGAATTTGGCATGAATCTGCATATGGAATATGGCTTCAAACCGCCTTTGGTACCCTCCGTGGAAATCGATGATAAAGGTATGCCTCTGAAGGCAGCAGCAGATTTAACGAAAGGCAAAGAAGAGTGAATGAAAGGCTAGAGTAGAAGTTAAACTAATACTGAGTAACATAAATAGTAGTTAAGTTTTGAAAATTTATTTTAAGAAGATAATCACGAAATTTATTTTAAGAAAAACAAAAAAAAACAATCATCCATTTCTATGGTGCATTTCAAGGATTTTAGAAATTATGAATTTTAGTTTTAAATCGAATTTCCAATATTATGTATTTTTAATCAAAGTCGTGCCAAACCACTTAACCGAATTTGTTTTTGTTTTCGATGTATTTTGTATAGTTATTTATTTAATAAAATTAAACAAAAAAATATTATTAAAAAACTAGAATTTTTAAATCAAAGTTAATGGAATATAGATTTTTAAAAAGGTAAGTAACAAGGGATCTGTGGAGATCTTACTTTCTACATAAACAATTGATGAAAAGTGCCTAATCTAATTCCGGTAAGATAAGACGATATAAACGATTTATGAGGACATAACGACTTCTCCTCTCCGAAACAATGAATTAAATGGATTAAATATTGTTCGCTCTCCTGGAGATGAAGTAATACTTTTATAAAAATTTATAAAAAAGAAGAAAATAGTAAGTAAATTAGGAATCAACACAATATAAATACTAATCTTTGTCTGAGGTAGGTCCAGTCATTACCGGAGTCTACTTAAAGACCTTAAGTCCCTTATAAGAGATGATAACCGGACAGATCGGGTCGAGAGAGTAAATAAGCCGAGCCAGGGTATAGTACGATTTGTAGGTGGCCGAGCACCTGAACTGTATCACGATATGGAACGATTTCTTGGAGGTCGTGTGCTTGGTTCTCGATTTGTAGGTATTTGGGAAATTTTAGTTATCAAAAACTGTAGTAGAGATGTTGACAAATTTCCTAGAGAAAACTGCAAGCTTTTTTGGTTGGTCCATTTGGAATTAAAACGTTGCACAATGGGTTTATGACTTAGGTACATTCAGTCTTCACAAGGACCTTAAGAAATAAGAACACAATGAGTTTCCCTTGTTATGGCTACTACACCGCCGGTGGAACGGATTGTAGGACAAATCGTTAGTCGGAAGTGATCGCGAGTTTTATGATCAACGAAGCGAGTTAGCGGTTAACGAACGACCGAATCTGTCCTGAGTAGCACTCGATAGAATTTGTTGCGCTTAAGGAGTTGGTAGAAGGAAGCTGCGGTAAAGTATTAAGTAAAGCAACAAAAGTCGCCAAGGGCGTCGAAAGACTGAAGTAGCCCTGAGTAACAGTCGACAGAACTCATTGTGATTAATGAATGGCCGAATCGTTCGTCATCAATTGTCAATAGAACACGTCGTGGTTAACAAACAACTGAATCTGTCATTAGCAATGGTCGGAAGAACTCATCGGAGTTAACGAATGACTGAAGCTATTGTGAGTAACAGCCGACAGAAGATCTAGTGAGAAACGGTTCATGTAACTCGTTGAAGTTAACGATTCTCCTAAACAATCTTGAGCAACGTTGACAGAAGTTATCTTGGTAAGAGCCGATTTACACCAGGCAATTATTGTTAAAACAACTCTGCTTAGCATAGGAGAGATAGTCAAGGGAGGAGTTCCAACAGTTCGAGGTTTACGATTCTCCTAAACAATCTTGAGCAACGTTGACAGAAGTTATCTTGCTAAGAGCCGATTTACACGAGGCAATTATTGCTAAAACAATTCTGCTTATCATAAGAGAGATAGTCAAGGGAGGAGTTTCAACTGTTTTTAGAACTTTTAGTCGTTTACAAATGACCGAAGATGTTCTGAGTAACGGACGATCGACCAAAGCTGTACAGGGTCTAATCAACAAAATTCGAGCTACAAAGGTAGACGATAGACTGAAGGTGTCATGAGTAACAGTGGACATATCTCATTGTGGTTAACGAAAGACCGAAACTGTCGTCAATAATGATCGATAGAACTCGTCGTGGTAAAAGAATGTCCGAATCCATGAAGAGCAACGGTCGACATATCATGTTGTGGTTTACGAACGGGTCTAAGGAAACTATGGTAAACGATTAACCGAAACTATAGTGAGTATCAATTAAAAAATGTCCTTATGGAAGTCAAATGACCCAAACTAACGGTCAACAAAACGAATGACCAAATATTTCCTGAGTTAAGGTCGACAGAACTCTTATTGAACAGCTGACCGTTGTTGGTTTAAAGATTATTCGAATCTGATTAGCTAACAACAGAAGTGATCGTTCTAAGCGATCACCACGGCTATCAATAGAAGTCGACATGAGAGTCGAATAACCGAAATGTGGTTAAAGAATTGCCGAAGCTGTCACGAGCAACGGTCGAGAGGAACTCGCTGTGATTAAGCACTGACCGAGATTGTCATGAGTAACATTAATATCAACATTATAATCAACAAACGTCATCAAGGGAGCCGAAAGACTGAAGCTGTAACAGTCGGTAGAACTAATGTGGTTAACGAATGGCCGAATTGTAGTGAGAAACGGCGACAAAACTTGTTTTAGCTGATGAATGAACGAATCTATAGTGAGTAACCATCGACAGAACATGTTGGAGTGGTTAACGAATGGCAGAAGCTGTCCTGAGTGACGGCCGATAGAATTTGTTGTGGTTAAGGAATGTGCCGAAGGATGCTGCAGTAGACGATCGACCAAAGCTGTAGCGAGTATAAACACAAAAAGTAGTCAAGGCAGTCGAAATACAGAAGATATCGGGAATAACAATTGACAGAACTCATTATGGTTACCATAAGATCCAAACTGTGATCATCAATGATCGATACAACTTGCTGTGGGTAACGAATGACCTCAGTTGTCAGTTGGTGAAATACAGACCTTAGAATGACTAAAGGAACCGTAGATTAATCTAATACGATTAGCGATCAACAGAAGTATTCACTAATCGATCCACACGGCCACGATTGTGAGAACTTGTCGTGGGTCGAAGGAAGCCATTAGGGTAGACGATCAGTCAACGCTTTAATGAGTGTCAATCAACAGTCGAATAACCGAAATTGTCGTTGTGGTTAACGAATGGCCGAATCTGTCGTGGATAAATGACAGAATGGATAACATTGACAGAACTTGTTGTGGTTGACGAAACGATAGTGAGTAACGATCGGCAGAACTTGTCTGAGTTAACGAATCCCCAAAACTGTCCTGAGTAACGGTCGATAGAACTTGTTGTGGCTAAGGAACGGGTCGAAAGAAACTGCGGTATACGATCGCACAAAGCTATCAATCAGTAGAATGACCGAATATGTCGTGAGTAACGGTCGACAGAACACGTCGTAGTTAGCGAATGACCAAAGCTGTCGTGAGTAACGACTACAGAACTAGTAATGGTTAACGAATTACTAAAACAACTGTGGGCAATATTGGCAGAAGATGTTGTGATTAATGAACGCCAGAATCTGTCGTGAGTAACAGTCAACAGAAGTCGTCGTAGTTATCGAATTACCGAATCAGTCGACGGCAATGGTTGTTGGAACACTTAGTAGTTTACGAATGACCGAAGCTGTGCTGAGTAACGGTCTATATTACTTGTTGAGTGTTAGGAACGGGTCGAACGAAGCTGAGGTAGACGATCGACCAAAGCTGTAATGAGTGTAATCAACAAAATTTGGAGTTGAAAGACTGAAGGTGTCGTGAATAAGTGGACAGAACTTATTGTGGTTAACGAACGATCGAATCTGTCGAGAGTAACGGTGAACATAACTAGCTGACTGAATTTGTCATGAGCAGCAGTCTGTACAACTCGTCGGAGTTAACGAATGACTAATGCTGACGTGAGTACTGGCCGCGTAGTTAACGAATGACTGAAGCTGTCTTGAGTAACGGTCGATAGAATTTGTTGCGGTTAAGGAGCGGATTGAAGGTAGACTATCGACCAAAACTATCGTGAGTATAATCGAGAAAAGTTGACAAGCGAGTCGAAAGACTAAAGCTGTCGTGATTAACAGTCGACAGAACTCATTGTGATTAACTAATACCTAATTTGTCGTTAGTATTGGTCAATAGAACATATCGTAGTTAACAAATGACCGAATCTGAGAGTAACAGTCAATAGAACTTGTAGTGGTTATCAACTACGATCGACCATCGTCGTAGTGGGCATAGACAAGAACCACGTTAATTGTACCACGTTAATTGTTAATTGTAAAATGTTAAAAAAACTTTATTCAGCATATTCTTAGCTACATTATTGCCAAACATATTTAAGCGGTATCACCAAGTCTGAATTACATAGTTGTTGGTCAAAAGGTGATGTCACCTTTTTCAAGTGGCCCACTGATTTTCAGAAACTTTGGAGGCCCATAAAAAAATTGGTCACCAATTCCGCCAAACCGAGTCAATTAACAAAAGTCGTCAAGGGAGTCAATATACTGATGCTGACGTCAGTAACAGTCGACAGAAGACATTATGGTTAACTGATGACCGAATCTGTCGATGGTCGATGGAACATGTTATAGTTAAGGAATGTGTCAAAGGCAGCTATGGTAGACAATGGACCAAAGCTGTTGTGAGGATCAATCAAGAAAAGTCCTGGCAGTATTATGTCTAACGGAACCGTAGATTAACAACATACTCTGGCTTATGATCAAACGAAATGATAGTTCCAAACGATCGGCATAGTCACGATTGGGAGAAGCTTTCGTGGGTCGAATAAAGCCGTCGTGGTAGACGATGGATCAAAGCTGTTGGGAGTATAAATCAACAAGAGACTTAATGGGTGTCGAATGACAAAAGGTGTCTTGGGTAACGGTCGACAGAATTTGTTGTGGTTCAGGAATGACCGAATCTGCAGTGAGTAACGGTTGACAGGAATTGTCGAGATTCTGTAGTCAGTAACAGTCTACAGTACTGGACGTGGTTAACGACAACTGACTGCTACCAAGCATAGTGAGAAAGTTTGAGGTAATGAGGCGATTAAATTTGAAAAATTTGGATGATACAATAATATGGTTTCCAAATCCGCCATTTTTTGAGGGCGAAAAGAAGGCAAATAATGTTAGGTCTCCTATCCATGTGTGATAATTTAGTGAAATTTGATCAATTGAAAACCCAGACTTGAATGAAGAAATCTTTCTTTCTCAAATGGAATTTGGAGATATTATTTTAAAAAGGATCAAATGTAAATTATTGTTAAGGATTACAGTAAAATATATTTGTCGTTATGTGAGCAGCCCCCAAACATGGTAACATCTTGCTGTAAACATACCTATTCGAACATATTATCATCTACAACCAGAAAGTATCCTCATCTACTTCTACCCACTCTGGTAGATAATCAAAAGGAAATATCATTTATATGCGCCATATTTTGTTGTTGATGTTACGATGTTGTTGCTGTTGTAGTTCCATCCTTGTTTCCTTGTTTTTGGCGGTGCACAAACATTAGCACGCGTCAACATGTGTTCTTTTTGTTACTTTTAACTAAACGTGAAATGTGTGAATGTCTTGTCGTTCCATTACGTTTTATGTTGACTTTCTCGACGCACACACTCTCTCTCTCTTTTTAACTTGTCCTTCAACTGAGCAGATGAATCCACTATTTCGGCTTGTTTGCCAGAAGAAACAAAATTTCGCAGAATTCTGGTGGAAAAAGTCGAATGGGGCATTAAATGATGCCGGAGCACGTAAAATACAAAAGAAATCAAATGTCATTTGCAAACGTTGGCAAGATTTTTATGCCACACTAAGCTATACGGCTAAACATAAACACCCACCTACCAGCCACCCACGAACATACACAGTCGTGTGTATTCTTATAACGTATCTTCTTTTAACGAATAAGCAAGCACTCCCACAAAACGCGGGCGGGAAAACATACACTCTTACTCGTATATGCAGAGATACGTGAAAATGGCTAGCAAACAGATAGTGAGAGACAGACAGACGTACGTGTATAAAAAATAAATTTTCCTATTTACCAATTTTATTTTAACACATAACAAACCCACCAAAACATTGAAATGTTTCCTCTTCCCACCAAAACGAGCTTACACATACCAACGTATGCTAACACGCTCAAACACAGACACACACAGCAATGATGGCCACCCAGGCTCAAAGTTGAATTGGAGAAAAGTCAAATTTAGCCAAAACAGTAACAAGTTCCCGCGAAAACAATCAGCAATTGGTAAGATCGAAATGCGGTCACCTTACACCCTATCGTTGTGTTACATGCACCTGGATGGATTGTTGATATTGTGATCATATTCACTCTTCAAAATTTCATATTACCATGTAACCTGATGAGTAAGCTTTATTCAAAGTATTCGACGTATTTTCATTGTAGAAAATAACTCTCACACAATCTCTAACTAAGTCCACAATACCTTACCTTTTGTTAGTAGCTATAAGCGGGTATGAAAATATCAAGGTTCGATAAGTATTTAACCTAAAATGTGAAACGTGCTAATGTGATGTGTGAAAGCTAATGGCGAATTCTGACTCTCTCTGTGGGTGTGATTGTGAATACAAAAATGAGTAAAAATCTACATGTGCGTCTGGCTATGTGTCGGGTGTACGTGAATGCTATCTATGTATGTGGAATGTGTGCGAGGAGATATCCTTACGTGTTCCTCTACATACATATATATACATGTGTGTGTACGTCTAAGTATGTGTTAAATTTATTAGCTGTCAAATAAATCTTAAAATGTAGCTGCCGCTACCGCTTGCTGCCTTCTCAACATTGTTACACATTTTTTCTCCATCATTTCAGTTTAAGAAGTTAAGAACTGCCAAATGGGAGAAAAAATAACGAGTGAAAGGAAATAAAAACATTTCATTGGGAACCCTTTTTCTGGCTTTTTCTCTTTAAAAAAGGCTCTGTTCTGAGTGTTTAAAATCACTGTAAAGACTGTCCCGACAAAATTTGGGGGAAATTGTTATACTATCATTTGTTATCAGAAGACATTCCTAAAGGTCTTCTATAGCAGAAGACTTTATTAAAGGCCCTAGAGATTAAGACCTTCTTAAAAGTTTTCTATAGCAGAAGAACTTTCTAAAGTCACCTATAGCAAAAAACCTTCTTAAATGCCTTCTATAGCAGAAAAACTTCTTAAAGGTATTCTATAGCAAAATACCTTCTTAAAAATCTTCTCTAGCAGAAGACCTTGTTAAAGGTCTTCTATAGCATAAGACCATCTTAAAAGCCTTCTATAGAAGACCTTTCTAGAGGTCTTACATAGCAGATAACCTTCTGAAAGATCTTGTAAAGCAGAAGACCTCCTAAAAGGTCTTCTATAGCAGAACACCTTCTCAGTGGTGGCCTATAGCAGAAGACATTCTTAAAGGTTTTCTATAGCAGAAGACCTTCTTAAAGGGCTTCTATAGCATAAGACCTTCTTAAAGGCCTCCTATAGCAGAAGACCTTAAAGGTCGCCTATATCAGAAGACATTCCTAAAGGTCTTATATAGCAGAAGACCTAAATAAAGGCCCTAGAGATTTAGGCCTTCTTAAAAGTCGTCTATAGCAGAAGACCTTTCTATAGGTCACCTATATTAAAACACTGTCTTAAATGTCTTCTATAGCGGAAGAACTTCTTAAATGTATTCTATAGAAGAAGACCTTCTTAAAAATCTTCTCTAGCAGAAGACCCTGATAGAGGTCTTTTATAGCATACGGCCATCTTAAAAGTCTTATATTGCAGAATGTCTTATATAGCAGATAACATTCTTAAAGATCTTGCAGAAGAAGGCTTAAAGGTGTCCTATAGCAGAATACATTCTTAAATGTCTTCTGTAGCAGAAGACCTTCTTATAGGTCTTCTATAGAAGAAGACCTTCTTAAAAATCTTCTTAAAATCTTTCTAAAGGTCTTCTGCAGCACAATTCTTTCTTAAAAATCTTCCTTAAGGTCTTCCGCAGTAGAGAATGGTAAGTCGAAATCGACTTTAGTCGACGATCGATTATGAGGCGAAAAATACGATTATTTCGTGGTCGACTTTTTGCTTCCAACTTTATGATTAAATCGACTTTGTTATCGACTAATCGAAACACATATAGTCTGTCAAATAAAGCACCTTTTTTGATTTTATCCTAATAACACACTTATAATTATCATTATTTCTATGAGGACTTTATTTATATCACGACCAAAAAAAATATTTTTTTAAATAAATTTTAAGGTTTATTTAAATTTGCACGATCGCTAACTATATCTCATTTTTTTGGTACTCGAGCAGTATTTTCATTTCAGTTTCGCAACGTTTTTTATACGCTACACCACACTGTGGTACAGGGTATTATGACTTTGTGCATTTGTTTGTAACACCTAAAAGGAGAAGAGATAGACCCATTGTTTATTATACCGATCGACTCAGAATCACTTTCTGAGTGGATTTAGCCATGTCCGTCTGTCTGTCTGTCTGTCTGTCCGTCTGTCCATGTATTCTTGTAATCAAAGTGCAGGTCGTATTTATAGTCCGATTGTGATGAAATTTAGCATAGTGCTCTTTTTTGGCCCAAGGACGATCCCTATTGAAATTGGTTAAAATCGGTTCAGATTTGGATATAGTCCCCATATATATGTTTCACCCGATTTGACATGCAAGCGCCGTAGAAACCACATTTTACATCCGATCTTTATGAAATTCGGCAGAGAGAGTTTTATTATTACGTGAATGAACACTACCAAATTCGGAGAAAATCCGATCAGATTTAGATATAGCCCCCATATATATGTTTCACCCGATTTGGCATGTAAGCGCTTTAGGAACTGTATTTTAAATCAGATCAGTACGAAATTTGGCAGAGATAGTTCTCTTATTACATGAATAAACACTGCCAAATTCGGGGAAAATCGGTTCAGATTTAGATATAGCCACCATATATATGTTTCACCCGATTTAACATTTAAGCGCAGTAGAAATCGTGTTTTATATCCGATCAGTACGAAATTTAACAGATAGAGTTCTCTTATTACATGAATAAACACTGCCAAATTCGGGGGAAATCGGTTCAGATTTAGATATAGCCACCATATATATGTTTCACCCGATTTAACATTTAAGCGCTGTAGAAATCGTGTTTTATATCCGATCCGTACGAAATTTAACAGAGAGAGTTTTCTTATTACATGTATGAACACTGCCAAATTCGGGAAGAATCGGTTCAGATTTTAACATAGTCCCAATATATATGTTACACCCGATTTTACATGTAAGCGCTGTAGAAACCGTGTTTTATATCCGATCAGTACGAAAATCGGCAGAGAGAGTTTGCTTATTACATGTATGAACACTGCCAAATTCTTATCGCAATGCCCATTTTCGCATTGGTAGGTAGGTGTAGGGTATTATATAGTCGGCCCCGCCCGACTTTCTGTCTTTCCTTACTGGTCATATTTCCATTTGTCTATAATTCCATAATAGGTCACAAAATATTAACTGAAAAAGCAAGAATTTATATTAATATGATTAGAAAGGATAAAGTGTAATTAATAAATGTAGCTTTACTACTACTACAATTTCACATATTTCAAAGAAATCGGCATACTTTAAACTGGCTTAATTATACCCTCACTTTAGTGTGACGAGGGTATATATCATTTGCTACGGAAAAAAGTGTAACACATCGAAGGAGTGATCTAAGACCCTAAGTATGTTCGGAGGAAATCCGTTTTGGGTCATTTTAAGTCGAATGAGCAATGTCCGTCCGTCTGTCTGTCTGTCTGTCTGTCTGTGTGTCTGCTGGCTGGTGCGCACGATAACTCTCGAAAGGAGTAACTGATTGACTTCAAATTTGGTATGTGGTAATATTTTGATCTATCTCCGGATGAGTTCGAAGATGGGCCATATTGGTCTACTCCTTCTGGTACCTCCCACACAAAGGGTTAAAATTTAGTGAAATATTGATTCTTTAATAACTTCTATACTACTTATTCGAATCTTTTGAAATTCTGCACATAAGATTAGTATACTAGTCGCTATTAACTCGAGAAAAATGGGTGAAGATGGCATGCCCCTTTTGGTACCTCCCACACAAATGGACCATTTTGCATGAAAATTTGACTGCTTATAACTTTAATACATGTGCATAAAAATGCTTGAAATTTTCTACAGTATAATGTTTTTGTAGCGCCTATAGTCCGGTAAAAAATGGGCATCATTGTACAGCCCCTTTTGGTACCGCCCACACAAATGGCCCGTTTCGTACCAAAAGTAAACGGCTTGTAACTTTAATACCAGTGCATACAAATACTTGAAATTTTGTACAGTGTAATGCTGTTGTAGTGCCTATAGTCCTGTAAAAAGTGGGTGTTATCACCCCGCCCCTTTTTGTACCTCCCACACAAAATGACCAAATCATACCAAAATTACATAGGTCGTAACTTTAATATACCAGTGCACACAAACGCTTATAGTTCAGCACAATGCAATGTATTTTAGAATGTACTGTTTACCGAAAAAAATGTGTATTTGGAAAACCCCTTCTGGTACCTCCCACACAAATTGACAGATTTATTGGTGTAATGTTATATATTACATTACTCACAAAGTGAGGGTATACCTTAGTCGGTTTACCCGACTGAAACTTTCATACTTGTTTTATTTTAATCGACTATGAAAAAGTCGACTTTAGGGACCGATTAATCGACCTAGTCGACTGAAACGAAATTTGGTTGATGAAAAAGTCGAAAGTCGACTTTCAGCTTCCAGTACCACTCACTATTCAAACTTTCTTAAAGGTCTCCTATAACAGAAGATCTTTCTAAAGGTCTTCTATGGCAGAAGACCATTCTTAACTGTATTCTATAGCAGAATACCTTCTTAAAAATCTTCTATAGGAGAAGACCTTCTCATACCACTTCTATATCTGAAGACAGTTTTAAAAGTCCTCTATAGCAGAAGACCTTCTTAAAGGTCTTTTAGTGCAAAGACCTTCTTAAAAATTTTCCGAATATCTTCTGCAGCAGAAAAATTTCTTAAAGGTATTCCATAGCAGAATAATTCATTCTATAGCAGAACACTTTTTTAAGACCTTATTAGCAAAAGAAGAAAAACATTCTTAAATGTAACTTTTCTGAGTGTCTTCTTAAAGGTATAACAGTAGAACATATCAAAGTTTTTTTTATAGCAAAAGATATTAAAATTCTTGAAGAAATTTTAAAGCAATCTACCTTCTTTGACATGCTTAAGGTATATAATGGCAGAATTCCTTCTAAAAGGGCTTGTATATGAAATATTTTGTAAGGTATTATTATATAGCAGAGGATCTTATTAAAGCTCTTATTTAACAGCACACCTTCTGAATGACTTGTTTAAGGGATGACCACCTGAGAAGTATTCTATAAGCGTAGATCTTCTACAGTAACTTCCAAAGGCGAAGACTTTCTCAAAGGCATTCTATGGCATATTACCAACTTAAAGGTAGCTAACATTAATAAAGTATTCAGCAGATCCTACAAAATGTCTTCCAGAATTGAAGACCTTTTTAAAGGCTTTCTATGACAGAATACATAATAAAGGCCTTCTATGGCAGAATAACTTTTTTATGGTAGAATACTTCTTTGCGGTAGAAGTCCTTCTTAAAGTCTTCCTTAAAATTTTTTCTAGAAGAAGTCCATTTGTAGTACAAAAAACATGTTATGTGGCTGCGAACATCTGAAAGACATTCTGTAGCAAAAGTAATTTTCAATGATATTTTATAGCATACGACATTTTAAAGGTTTTGTGTAGTAGATGACCTCTTCTATGTGAGAGGACCAACTTATTAAAAGCCTTGCAAAATAGAATGCCTTATTAAATATAGCAGAAAACCTTCCTACAAATCTTCTGCAATACAAAACCTTCTTAAGACTATCTATATCAGAAAGCCTTTTTTTCTTAGAAGTAATTTATAGCAGAAGAGCTTAATGAAGCTATTACTTTACTGCTGACTACCCCTTCTCAAAGTTTTTTTTACAACAGCAGAGGTCTTCTATGACAGAATACCTTCTTGAAGGCATTCTATATTCTCAACATCTTTTATAGCTGAATACCATCTGAAGGGTCGTTTGTTGGAGAAGTTATTCTTGAAGGTAGCAATCATTGTAAAGGCATATAAGGTGAAATACCATCAGAATGGTAATTTATGGCCGAAGATATTCTAAAATGTCTTTTACAGAAAAAACCTCTGGAAGATATAACAGAAGACCTTCTGAAAAGTCTTCTACTCCTACTTCTTGTATAGCCAAAGACTTCCTAGAAGGCTTTTTATAGCAGAAGACCTTTTAAAAGCATTTTATGACAGAATCCCTTCATAAAGGTGGGAAACATCTAATGTATTCAGAAGACCATCTAAAAGGAAATCCATAGTTTTGTTATTTGGTAAAGGTATACCAAATGACCTTCTGAAAGGTATTACTTTATAGCAAACATTTTTATTAAAGCTCTTATTTAACAGCAGACCTTCTGCAATTATTTGTTTAAGATATGATCTTCTGAAAAGTATTCTACAGGCGAAGACCTTCTGATGGTCCTTTCAAAGGTCAAGACTTTCTCAAAGGCATTCTATGGCAAATTACCTGCTTAAATGTAGCTAACATTGCAAAGGTATTCAGTAGATCCTATAAAATATCTTCCAGAGCTGAATACCGTTTTATATCAGAATACCATCTGAAGGCGTTTGTTGCAGAAGTTATTCTTGAAGGTAGCAATCTTTGTAGTCAATCAGAATGGTAATTTATGGCAGAAGATATTCTAAAATGTATTTTACAGCAAAAATCTCTGAAAGGTATAACAGAAGACCTTCTGAAAGGTCTTCTTCTTTAACAATTTACCTTTTATAGGTCTTGTATTGGCGAAGACTTCCTAGAAGGTTTTATATAGCAGAAGACCTTCTTTAAAGCATTTTATGACAGAATACCTTCATAAAATTGGGAAACATCGAATGCATTCAGAAGACCATCAAAAAGGAAATCCATAGCAGAATACATTATTAAAGGATTTCTATGGCAATGGTCTTCTTTCATAGCAGATGACTTTTTCAAGTGAGTTCTTAAAAACATTTTATGCCAGAAGACTGAAAAAGAATGCCACAGCTGAATAAATTCTTGAAGTATTTCTATGGTAATGGTCATCCGTAGCAGAAGACATTTTAAAAGTCTTATATAGCAGAGGACTTTTTTAGATAAGAAGAAGACCGCTTTAAAAATTGTTTTTCTACAAAACCTTCATAAATGTCTGTTATAACAGGAAACCTTCTTAAAGGTCTTCTATAGCAGAATATCTTCTCGGAGGCCTTTTCAGAAAGGACTTTCTAAGGTGATCGGCAAGGATATTCCATAGCGGATGATATTCTCAACGCCCCAAATACTTTCTTTGGGGTTTTTTGTGGAATGAACTTGTAACGCGAAAGACTTAACAAGTCCGTGGCAAAGAACCTTCTGAAAGTTATGGCATAAGAACTACCGAATGGTCTTCTTAAACAAAAGAATTTCATAAAGGTCTTCGTTGACAGAGAACTTTTGGAATTATAGTCTTCAGCAGAACAACTTCTAAAGGTCGTCTGTAGGCGAATACTTTCTTAAAGGCCTTGTATAGCACAAGATCTTCTTAAAAGCTTTTTATGACAGAAGACCTTCTTAAAGGTAGCAAACATCTAATGTTTTCTGAATTAAAGGATTTCTATGGCAAAGATCTTCGGTAGCAAAAGGCATTTTCTTTTATAGCAGAGTACATTTTCAAACGAGAAGACCACCTTAACAATCGTTTTAATACAAAACCTTCTTAAAGGCGAGTTATAAAAGAAAACTTTGTTTTAGGACTTCTATAGTGGAATATGTTTTCGGAGACCTTTTTTAACAAAGGACTTCTTTAGGAATATCAGAATATGTTCTTTAGATGATGATCTTAAAGGTCTCCTGTTTCACAAAACCTTCTTAAAAATATTAGGTAGCAACCTAACTCTGAAATGGTTGTATATAGTAGAAGACCTTCTTAACTATAGGGTATTCAATATATATGGAATGGTTCAGAATATATATGTATATGGTATTCTATGGAAGAAGACCTTCTAACGGACTTCTAAGGCCTTCTGCCTAAGGTATCTGGAACTATCTTGTGCAGTGTACAGTGAGTTTTGAAAAGCCCCCAGCTTGGGACATACGAGTAAAATAAATTCCTGGACAGTCCTTTATTTCTCTTTTTTTGTGAAAGTGTAAGTTAGACGAAAAACATTTTGGTGATGCCATAGTCTCGTATTCGCATTACTGCGTCATTTAAGGCTTTCCTAAAATTATGCAAATGTTTCGTTTTTTTTTGAGTATGTGAATTTTAAAACATATAGCGTGTGTTTAGGCTGATAATGAATTTACATAATACTCAAACCCCATCGCCAACCACTGACGAATCCATTCCATTCATAGCCGCATGTGTACGGGCTGAAAGCTCAAAAGAAAATTAAAATTGTTGCTAGTCGGCTTTTAGGCGCTTCAATGAACAGTTTCAACTCTTTCCGAACATTGTGATGTGTGCGCGATTACACATTGTTAATTGGCAAATGTTTGTAAATAATGAGGCATATTTTACGGCGGGGAAGGGTACAAAATTAATTAACTTCGTCAATTATGAGTATATAAGGGCACCAAGGGCTTGGGGAATAACCCCCAAAAATATACCAGGAACGTCAAAGATGCCTAAAAATAGGCAATTTGTTTTGACTGTCTTATTTGCAAAGCTTTACTTACATCACTCACAAAGGAGGAGGGCGGATTTTTTTTTCTCTATCTTATGAGTTGTGCTATTGATACTCAGGGTTATTACTGTTTTGGCACGTTTTCTTTGGATTTGTTTCTTTCCGCACAAAATTCTCAAGTTTCAATTTCCTCCTATTCAGCTTCTCCTATGCCTTGAGTTACTTAGAAAATATCAAAGTTCTTTGTGCTTTCTGATGAAAACCTATTAATGTTAATTGTTAAAGTTCGTAGCATATTTTTGGGGGGCTTTAGTAAATGTGGCGCTGGAGGATCAAACGCTACAAACAAAATTGACAACAATTATGGCATACTTTCAGGGGGAGATTAAGGCAAAGTAATTGTTTTCCAAATCAGAATTCTTAATTAAAGTCAGCGATTGAAATGAAAGCTATGCTTTTGACTTTGCGAGTTTATAAAGAAGAAAATTAGGTTTTTGAAGATTAGCAGAAATTTCATGTAATAGAAAGTCGAAAGAATTGGGAAGGCCCTTGAAGACATTGCTCCAAAGAGTTGCAAGGAATTTTATTAGAAAAACATTTTTGTTCAGCGCTCTTTTTTAAACATTTCTTTAATTTAAAAGGAAACTCTAAGATTTCAGAGGGATTTTATTACAAACTTTTATTATACCCTACACCACACCGTGGTAAAGGGTATTATAAGTTTGTTTCACGGCAGATGTTTGTAACACCTGAAAATAACACAGCTAGACCCAGCTGAGTCGATTTAACCATGCCTGTCCGTCCGTCTGTCCATGTTAAGTTGTTCGTCGACTACAGGTCGCAATTTCACTCCGATCATTCTGAAATTTTGCAGTTTAGAGTATTTCGCAGCTGTTAAGATCGCTATTGAATTTGGTTGAAATCGGTTCAGATTTAGATCTAGCTCCCATATATATATTTCGTCCGATTTGGCCCTTTAGGCCTATAGAAGCTGTATTTTACATTCAATCGTTTTGAAATTTAGAATGGTAGAGTTTCTTGATCCATGAACCAACACTACCGAATTTGAAGAAAATCGGTGTACATTTAGCTATAGCTCCCATATATATCTTTCGTCCGATTTGGCCCTTTAGTTCTATAGAAGCTGTATTTTACATCCAATCGTTTTGAAATTTAGAATGGTAGAGTTTCTTGATCAATGAACCAACACTACCGAATTTGAAGAAAATCGGTTAAGATTTAGCTATAGCTCCCATATATACATATGTTTCATCCGATTTGGCTCTTTAGATCCAATCGTTTTTATACCCTACACCACAATGTGGTACAGGGTATTGTTTAAGTATAAAATGTCCCAAAAGTAAATTTATGTAAACAATTTATACATGAATTACAAAATTTATATATCAGAGTTATTCAATATTACGAGAGTGGTGTAGGGTATTATATAGTCGGCCCCGCCCGACTTTAGCCTTTTCTTACTGGTTTTTTATTTTTTTTCATTCCCAATCCTTTATACTAATTTCCAATTAATTGATTTTATCTACATTAAAACCATTTTCAAAACTACCAAACACTTAAATGCATTTTTTAAACTTCAAAATTTTACTTTTTATAATTTTCTTCTCAAAATTGGTTTTAATTTCCTTTTTACAACCAAAAAACATTGTCATAATAATATTATTGACACAATCACCACCAACCATAACGCCGCTCAAGAGTTTATTGAACTAAAATCAAATGACCATCGTTGTGGTCGCTCAAATATTACCGAAAACACGTTCCCGACGCACTGAACCATTTGAAGGCAATGCCAAGAAACGAGTGAAAAAAGGAGCAAAACGCATAAAAAGAAAAACATTTTACGCCGCCTTAATGAAATTGATATATGAAGTGATAACATAAATAACCAAACAAAACCAAAACGACGGAGATAGAAAAAACTGCATAAACTGAAACTGCACAAAATTACTGGCAAAAATGTAATAAAAGTTTTGACTGGAATACAATAAAACGAACCGGACAAGCTTTACATGTTTCATAGCTGAAGCTGAGGAGAGTATAGATGAACTAATACCGTTCAATAATTAAATTGTAATTTAAATACATTTTCATAAATTATTGTATTGTGTAAAGAGTTCATTTACTCTGCTTTAAATGACTCCGTAACTGTGAGAGTCTGTAATCTAATTTGGATCAAGAGAACTAAACAAGAATAACCTTAGAAGACGATGTAACGGGTGATCTAAGTAGAAATACTTTTTTCAATAGCCTTTTTTTGAGTCGTGTCATGCTGTCATGTTATTTTTGTTATGTATTGTTTGTCATTTCATCATGGAAAGACTTACGTCTGAACAACGTTTACAAATTATTCAGTTTAATTATCAAAATAATCGTTCGCTAATTGCGCTAAGTCAATTTTTTTTAAAATCCAAAAAAAAAACACTTTCTAGTCGACCCACAACCTTGACAACCATGAGCAATATTTTAGCTCTCGTTAAGAGCTATCTTTTTGCCATTTACCGATTCCCGATCCGACGTACCGCACTCATCGGTCCATATTTCTTCAAAAATGATGCCGGTGAGAACGTAACCGTAAATGGCGACCGTTATTGTGTCATGATAACCGACTATTTGATGCCTGAAATTGAAGCTCGTGATCTCGGCGACATTTGGTTTCAACAAGACGGCGCCACTTCCCACACATCGCATCAATCAATGGATTTATTGAGAGAACACTTCGGTGAGGAGATAATTTCACGTTTTGGGCCGGTCTATTGGCTACCAAGATCGTGTGATATCACACCGTTAGACTTTTTCCTGTGGGGATATGGAAAGTCTAAAGTTTATGCGGACAAAACCCGATTCGATTCCGTCTTGGAGCAAAACATCACGCGTGTCATTCGCCAGTTACCAGTCGAAATGCTCGAATGAGTCATCGAAAATTGGACTCAACGGATGGACCATCTGAGACGTAGCCGCGGCCAACATTTGACAGACATAATCTTCAAAAAATAAATGCAAAAGAATGTTCTTTCAAATGATAATAAACATTCCCCATTCAATTTGAATTTTCTGTCTATTTTTCTTTAAAAAAGTAGGGAACCTCGAAATGAATCCAGAGTTCGGAAAAAAACACTAAGTAACGGTTCAGCTTGCTCGGTTAAAAAATGCGCTCTCTAGTGCGTAAATATGTCTTATCGAAAGGGACCTTCGTATGGGGGCTATATCAAATAATGGACCGATATGCCCCATTTTAAGTAGGGATCGTCCCTGGGTTAAGAAATAACTCTGTACCAAATGTTCATTAAGATTGCTTCATATTTGCGTCCTGTGGTGTCGAATATAAAAAAGAACGGAACGCTAAACGTAGTGATACTGTTAGTGTTCTGTTCAAAAGAACAGAACACTAATATGGACCGTACGTTGTCGTAGTGTACCGACCGTCGTGTTCTAAGAACGGTACGTTATCATAGTGGTACCGTTCGCGAACAGTAACACTAAAAAAATAAATAACGTTAGTGTTCTCTGAAGGAACCGTTCCTATAACGTACTGTTTTTTTCTGAACACTGAATGGATCATGCTATAAATATGGTCGAGTAATAGTTGGTACACGCAAAGAAAAAATTCGTTTCTGCGAAACGAAATATTAGACAACTACAATTCTCGTTTGCCGGAACTGAAATTTCATTTTTTGTGACAGAAACATATGCTGACCAAAAGAAATTTCAGTCATCTTAAACGAGAATTGTAGTTATATTGTTTCGCAGAAACGAATTTTTTCTTTGCGTGTAGTCTCACAACGCTCGCCAGTAATATTTGGTAGTCTCATGAGGTCCTCGAGTTATAATTTGTAGTTTCATAAGGTCCACTATTAATATTTGGTAGCCTCATACTCGTATGGTTCAGAAGTAGGTTTACATTAGGGTGGCAGCCGTATTTTTTTACAAGCTCACATAGACCAGTTTAGGCCCCTAGTGTTACCACGGGCTGATATATAAATTTATCGATAGTACGAATATCGGCACTGAAAAGATCTGTTAAGAAATAACATTATTTCTGGCAACATAGTTGCGTACAGACGTGTTTATAGTGGCTCTCACAAAAATTCTATTAAAAAATTAATTTCTTTGGGATTAACCCTGCTAAAGCATATAAAGCGAGTTGGACGCTATTAACAAGTGATTTGGTTATAATTCTGTGTTAAAGTTTATTGCTAAAGTGTAACTTTTTGCAAGAAAAATAATCAAGTTAAAAATCATAGTGCTTGCTGTGTTGGTTGTTCATAAATAAACAAAGGAAATTTACAAAAACAAATATTCGTGCATGTCTCTCACTCCCTCCGTTGAGAGGCGGTTAAGTCTTAATGGCAGAAATGCGTACATTTCTGTGACAAATACAGAAAGTAACGCAACAACAACGCCTAGAAGAGATGACAGCCTCTTTTTGACCGCCAAAACCCCAAACAATGCGCGCTCTTTCTCACCGCAGTTGTCAAGTAGTGAAACAAATCAAACAGAAATGCTAACAAATACAATGCAAAATAACGTAGTGCCTAAAAGTATGCTTTCAAGTTCAGTAGCTAATCCGAATGGAAATAGTGTTGCCACAGCAACAGGAACAATCCCCAAAGGTACAAATCCAAACAGTACAACGGGCAAAGATGAGAAAATACAAACTGGTTTAGATAGATATATTTTAGTGACAAAACGAAAGGCAAGTGCAAGGTCCCCTCATAAGGAACCAGATCCCAAAGTTTCCAAAGGAATGAATGCGGTAAGTTCGAACCGATTTGACCTCCTCAGCTCTGAGGATAGTAATGAAGAAACAAATGAAACTAAAAGAGAACCCAAACCACCTCCGCTTTTCTTGCGGGAACAAACAAATAACGCGTTGGTAAATAAGCTGTCCCAGCTACTAGGCAAAGAAAACTTCTATGTTGCTTCACTTCGTAGAGGCAATGTATACGAAACAAAAATTCAGACATACACCGAAGTGTCTTATAGAAAGGTGGTTGGGTTGCTCGATCTCGAGAAAAAGAATTACTACACTTACCAGCTTAAGAGTTCAAAAGGTCTTGTGGTAGTAATTAAGGGTATTGATAGTACAGTTTCAACAGCTGAAATAATCGATGAACTTGCTAAAGAGGGTTACGAAGTTAAATCCATAATAAACATTATAAATAAAAAGAAAATTCCTCAGCCCATGTTTAAGGTTGAACTAACATTTGATTCTTCAAGAATAAAGAAAAAAGGCGCACCTCATCCTATTTACGACCTAAGATATTTGTGCAACCGCAGAATTCGAGTCGAGGAACCTTTAAAACGAGCCGATCCTCCCCAATGTACAAATTGTCAAGAATTTGGACACACCAAGGCATACTGTAAATTACCGGCCGTTTGTGTCAGATGTGGCGATGTGCACAAGTCCGTTGACTGTCCCCATCCTAGAACAGATACCGGCGTAAAAAAATGTAGTAACTGCGGTGAGAACCATACAGCAAACTACAGGGGTTGCCCTGTCTATAAGCACATGAAAAAATCAAACAATGTTAATAAAACTCCAACATATGCAAGCTATATTCCATCGCCTTTCCCAGGCTTAAGAACTGTATCTCCTACGGAAAATGCTAGTTCTAGCGACCCAAACGTAAACCGAATCCCAAAGAATACAATTCATCCAAATATGTCATACGCCCGTATGACAAGAAATGGTAATTCGTTACCCCCTCAATTTCCCCTCGAAAACTCAATAGAAAAATTAATAGAAACTATGAATTCATTCATGTTGAATATGCAAAGCATGATGCAAGAAATGATGAGAAATCAAAGTATGCTTATGCAACTCGTGTTAAATCAAAAATAAATCCAATGAGAATTTGTTATTGGAATGCAAACGGCCTGAGCCAACACAGAAATGAGGTAGAAAATTTTCTCCGAAACCACTGTATAGATATTTTATTAGTCTCTGAGACACATTTTTCAACCAGAAATTGTTTTAGGATACGTGGTTATTCCACATACGATACTAAACATCCTAGCGGGAGAGCCTGTGGTGGTACTGCTCTTGTTGTCCAAAATAAAATCAAACATTATCCTATGCCCGAATATAGGACTGAGCATATACAAGCAACTTCTATCGCTATCACAGGCACAAATCTGGTGATATCGTCGATATATTGTCCCCCTAGGCACAATATTAATAAAGATCAATTCATGGAGTTCTTCTCCACTCTTGGCACAAAGTTTTTGGTAGCAGGTGACTACAATGCCAAGCACACATTTTGGGGCTCTCGCCTCACTACTCCAAAAGGTAGACAACTACTTAAAGCCATAACATCTGCTAAACTAGATGTAGCTTCGAGCGGTCACCCAACATATTGGCCCTCAGATCTGAACAAAACGCCTGACCTTATTGATTTCGCTATAATAAAAAATATAAGGCGTGAACAATTATCTCTATGTCCATCACTTGATCTATCATCGGATCATTCGCCTACCATTTTGACACTGCTTTACAACAATCATGAAAATGGGTGTGACAGTTTGCCCAATAAGTATACCAACTGGCTAAAATATAAAAAATACGTTAGCTCACACCTATCCGATGGTGTATCGTTACGTGCAACGGATGAAATTGAAACCGCGGTAAACCTATTCACAGACGTTGTAAACAGTGCTGTTAAAGTGGCTACTCGAAAAAGCGCATTCAAAAGAGATAACTCCAATAACCCAATAGGCATCCAAGCGTTAATCAATGAAAAAAGAAGCGTAAGAAGAGAGTGGCAACAATATCGCTCCCCAGCACTGAGAACAAAACTAAAAAATTGCCAGAAGAGATTGAAATCAGCCCTAAAATCAGCCGAGGAAAGTGATCTAAAAATATATTTGCAATCTCTGGACCCAACCCAGAAAACAGATTATAGTCTCTGGAAGGCCACAAAAAATATGCGAGGTCCTGTTGCGCATGAATCCCCAATTCGCCTTGAAAATGGGAACTGGGCTAAAAGCACAGAAGAGAAAGTAAATGCATTCGCAAACTACCTCGAGTCCGTTTTTACACCCAACAGTGATACATCTGAAATCTATCCGCCCGTGATAGATATAATTCCTCGCCCACACTATCCGCCCGTGATAAACGACACAATGCCTCGCCCAATCTATCCGCCCGTGATAGATGATACGATTTCTCACACATTCTATCCGCCCGGGATAAATGACTCAATTCCTCTCCCAATCTATCAGCCCGTGATAGATGACATAACTTCTCGCCCAATCTATCCGCCCGTGATAGACGATATAACTCCACGCCCAATCTATCCGCCCGTGATAGATGATTTAATTCGTCGCCCAATCTATCAGCCCGTGATAGATGATATAATTCCTGGCCCAATCAAGCTTAGAATAAAGGATGTTGAAAAATCTGTCAAAGAACTAAAATTAAAGAAATCGCCCGGAGGAGATGGTATAACAGCGAAAATGATTAAAGAACTTCCATTTTCAGCCTTGAAAATTGTGTTATTTTTATTCAATGCAATTCTCCGTGTAGGTTACTTCCCCCTATCTTGGAAGAGGTCTGAAATCGTGATGATACCGAAACCAGGCAAAGATCCAACTCAAGTCAAATCCTATCGCCCTATAAGCTTACTATCGATACTTTCAAAAATGTTTGAGTCCATTCTCATGAAGAAAATTACACCTCATATAATTTCTCACAATATTATACCTGACCATCAATTTGGTTTTAGAAAAAGTCATAATACTATAGAACAGGTACACCGTATCGTAACCTGCATCAAAAGAGCTTTTGAGAATAAAGAATACTGTTCGGCGTTGTTCATAGATATTTCCCAAGCATTTGACAAAGTCTGGCACGAAGGACTTTTGTACAAAATATGCGACCTTCTGCCAATCAACACGCATAAACTGTTCAGGAGTTATTTGACTAACCGGTCTTTTCAAGTTAAATCAAATGGCATTTTTTCTAGCCCTAAGAAAATAAATGCCGGTGTCCCACAGGGGAGCATTCTTGGCCCTATACTGTACGTTATTTTTACGGCAGATATGCCCATAACCAACTTTACGCTCACGTCTACTTTTGCGGACGATACTGCTTTCGTCAGTACTCACAAAAACCCTTCAGTTGCGTCCGATCAACTGCAGTCTCATGTCCGAATCCTAGAAGAATGGTTAAAAAAATGGAGAATAATGGTGAATGCCTCAAAGTGTACTCATGTTACTTTTACCCTGCGAAGGGATGCAAGTCCTCCAATTTATATTTTCAATTCACAGATTCCCCAAAAGGATCATGTAAAATACCTTGGAATCCACTTAGATCGGCGTTTGACGTGGTCGCGCCACATAGACTCTAAAGTAACTCAAATAAAACTCAAAACTAATCAACTTCAGTGGCTTATCAACCAAAGATCTGCCATAGATCCAGAGTATAAAGTTCTTTTATACAAAACGGTATTGAAGCCAATTTGGACGTATGGTATCCAGCTCTGGGGTACAGCGTGCGCTTCGAATGTATGCAAATTACAAAGAAGACAATCGAATATTCTTCGTTTAATTACAGGTGCACCATGGTATATAAGAAACGCTAACATCCATAAGGATCTCAACATGCCAACAGTAAAAGAGGAAATTGAAAAATATTGCCGGTGTTACGTGGGTAAACTATTCAATCATCCAAACATCCTGGCTCGAGAACTACTAAATTTTGAAGGTCATGACCGCCTTAGAAGGAGAGATACGCTGGACATGATATAAATTAAAACAAATCCTAATCAAAATCAAAAAAATGAAATGAAATTATGAATTCCTAAATTTGAAATGTTAACCTTTTTGTTTAAGTAAAAAATCGTGTAAAGTCTCAATGGTTTATTCGCAATGGCAATAACCCAGAGATTAGTATTTTAGGTTAAGATTTGTCCACTTATTGTTATTTTCATTGTATAATAATGAAAGATTCAATAAAAAAAAATGTAATGAATTGGAAAAAAAAAAAAAAAAAAAAAGATCTGTTAGGCTGCCTAGAAAGGCCGACCCCAATATGTCCAGTCGACGTTTACTCAGAGCGGGCAGTCGCATAGCAAGTGCTCAATGCTCTCCACTTCTTCCTCATCTCCGCATCTTCTGCAGAAGTCATTGGAGTCAATACCCAATCTTTTGGCGTGTCCACCGATCAAGCAGTGTACCGTCAGAACTGATACTAATTAAGGATGTTGCCTCCAAAGAATTGATGGCAGCCTGGCGGTCCGAGTAACTGACAACGACAGTGTTGGTTACTATGTTGCGACTCAGCCACTTGGCGACTTCCCATATTGCCATTATTTCGGCTTGATAGACACTGCAGGTATCTGGTAGTCTGTGAGCTATGTCCAAACTAAGTTCTTCACAGCGTATTCCGTAGCCAACGTTTTCATCAAGCTTCGAACCATCCGTGTAAAAGTGGTGATGGTTTCTATTACCTGGTATTCTTCCAACCCATTCATCTCTGGCGGGAATTATAGTGAAGTAATTTCTCTCGAAGGTGTACACAGCTGGTATATAGTCCACTCGGTCGGTTACCATAGCACTACACACCTGATATCCTCATGTGACCGTAGTTCTTGTACCTTCACTTTGATAGGCATTTTAATCTTATTGCCGCTTTGGTTGCAACTTCTCTTGCCACAATATTAATCGGCAATATATGGAGTAGGGCTTGTAAAGACTCGGTCGCTGTAGTCCTTAAGGCTCCGCTTATGCTCAGGCTGGCGGCAGTTTTCTGAACCTTTGTTAGTAGGTTGGTGATGGTTAGCTTGTCAGTTGCCGTCCAACATACCACAATGCTGTACAACAGTATTGGACGATATACTGCTATATGTACATATACAGTGGACGATTTTAGGAAAGAGGACCCACCACGACCTCACAGTCCTTTTGCAGGAATTTAAGGCGACGTTGGCCTTCCTTACACGTTTCAATATGCTAAGTCTAAATAACAGTTTCCTATCTAGAATTATTCCTAAAAATTTTGCACTTTCAGAAAAGACTAGATCTGTTCCATTTATCCGAGATTTAGGGTCCACATGTGGGACATTAACATCCTAGTAAAGAGAACGAATTCTGTAGGATGTCTCAGGACGTTAACGAATTTGCCACTCACTACGATTGCCACGTCGTCCGCATATGCCACGACCTTGCGGCCACAACGCTCTAGATCTAGCAGGATTTCATGTTGTTATGCGTCTTCTGTTGGGCAGACTTTGAATTAGTCTAATCAAACTAGAGTTAACTTTTAGATGTGACAGTGCCGCAATTACCGAATCTGAGTGAATGTTGTTAAAAGCCCCTTCTATGTCAAGAAATGCCACCATGGTGAATTCCTCGAAATGCAGGGATGATTCCATAGTGCTCAAAAGTTCGTGCAGGGCTGATTCTGTAGAATTCCCCTTATTGTAAGCATGTTGGTTTACCGACAGGAGTTTTGTATTCAGGTTTTCTCTAATCAAATAATCTAAAAGTTTTTCCAGACCTTTCAATGGGAAGGAGGATAGGCTAATTGGTCTGAAGTCTTTTGGCCTAGTGTGTGATATCTTCCCCGCTGTGGATATGAATACATCTTTGGTATCCCTCCATCGATTCGGGATGTAAGAAAACCTAATACAGCCTACATAAATGTTCTGCAGCCAGGGGATAATGTACTTTAACATTTTCTGCATTTCTGCTGTAGACTTGAAGGGCTCGAAGCTGTTTATAGCCCAGCTGTTTCTGGATCTCTCAGTCAACAAGCTAGCGACGCTCGCAGTCCACTCGCCCTCTTGTTGGTCCTGCTGATCCTTTGGTTCTGTTAGAGAGTTCCCCGGGAAATGTGTGTCGAGCAGTACATTGAGCGACTGCTCGCTGTTTTTGGTCCAGTTATTTGCCTCATCCTGTAAATATCCCACTGTACAGGGTGAAGTAGATAATATCTTCCTCAGCCTTGCGGCATCGGAGACCTTTTCCACTTCGCCACAGAAGGTATACCAAGAGAGTCGTTGCGCCTTCCTAAGCTCATTCTTATACTTCTTAAGTTGCTCTTTATGGGCATCCCAAACATTAGATTCAGCCCCCAGTAGATTCAGCCTTGTTGAATAGCTTGTTGCAGGTCTTTTTCATAGCCGTTAGCTCAGAAGTCCACCAGTGGGGTTTAGTTTTACCCTTGTACCTTGTTTTTTGACTATTGAATGATATGGTGATATGCTCGACCAGATTATCCAGACCGGCTTTGTCATTCGGTTCGTACAGAAGTTTAGAGTTGAGGACTTTCTTGAAATTCTTCTCATAAAGGTGCCACTTTGTCTTCCTCACATTTCTGTGGACGGCAGGTTTAGGCGCTTTTTCAGCGAGTTTGAACTCAATATAATGGTGATCTGAGAATGGGTGGTCGTACAGTACATTCCACCCAATAATTTTGTCTGACAGCCGGTCAGTAGCAAACGTTACGTCGAGTACTTCTTGTCTGTCTTTAATTGTAAAGGTCGGTTTATTACCTATGTTACAAATACTTAGGTTGGTAGTTAGAATAAAGTCAAGAAGCGAATCAGCCCTATTGTTTATATCCGTACTACCCCCAGATAGTATAATGAGCGTTCGTGTCTGCGCCAATAATCAGCTCGACCTCGTCAGAGACACCCCAATATATGCGAATGAATACTCGTAAGATCGACGAGGGATGGTAGTCTGATAAAGTCCACGAGTTATAGTAAATTACTTTTTTTTTGTAGTCTCACGACGTTAGCAATGTTTATACTGTAAAAAAAAAATTTTGTGGTGTTTGCTATACCGTGGGCAATTTTTTTTACAACTTTCAACCGAAAACTCTCTGCAAATTTGCCCTACACATTTTGATCGACTGCAATTTCCAAACGACTACACTCAATTTTTGGTCATTTTGCCACGGTTCCCATAGAACATCGATTAAAAATGTTTATTATAAACTGCAGAGTAACATTTATACATTAGAAAGACTGTACATACTTCAAATGTTTCGCCCTACCAAAAGTCAAAGTGTTTCTCGGTTCATCCCTAACATCCGCCTAGCCTTACTTAACTCTATCATAACAAAATCAGCCAGAGCCATTGCCTCGTTTACAAGCGTTTTTTGTTCTGTCTCTCTGCGGAAAACACTATAGTTTTTCATTAAAGTACGTCCATCAATCAATATGCCAGCATTTTGCTGTAGTAATAAAACATTTTATTAAAACCATTTTGTTTAGCAACAAAGTGCAAGTGGATCTGTATCCTGGAGTTAAAACGTTTGGGTGTGTGTGTGTGTTAAATGCGTGTCTGCCTATCTGTGTCAATGTGAGAGCGAACGACTGTGGCAATATTAAAAACAAAGTTATTAGGCCAAAAGTGACCTAAAGGTAAAACATTTTCCAGCCAACGACTCTGACATGCTCTGTGTGATGTTTTGAGGTGAACAGACAGAAGACACGATGAGGAGTTGGAGCAGGAGTATTCGTTTTGCGGCTGACTGCCCAAGACCACCCATGGGTGGTCTTGGTGAGCTGAGCAAGACAATGGAGTCTGTACCCACCCCCCTCCAACAACACCGCAAAAAGGACAACAGCATAAATATAACAATGTTTTAACAGCAATAACAACAATGTTAATTTTTTGTTGTTTTTTTTTTGTTGTAGTGGAGTGAGGATGGTTTAGCTAACAGTCATTTAACTTTTGACTTAACACAGGTGATCCACACCAAACAGAACAAAGCAAAACTCAGACACACACAAAGTTGTAAACTTTTGCAGGGATACCCCGACACACAAACACATATAAACATGAAAAGTCCCCCCCTCCACCTAGGATGCTTTACATTCGGTCACCGAAATACAAACACACACAGACTCACTGTGGCAGGGAACCAGGGAATAGGTTTTTGGGCGAAAAAGAGAACAGGAAACATAGCCAAAACATTCCTCAGAGAAACTACAACGTGTAAGCGAATGAGAGAATTTATGTATGTGAGTGTGTATTAGTGAAAAAAAAATAGTCTCATACAATGATATACAGCCATAGATTAAAAACTATGCTTCGTATAAACGTTTGGTCTGTTTCTTTGATTGTCCGTCCGCATGTGTTTGTTAGGAGACACCGAAAATGTTTTTTTATTGAAAGAAACATTTTTGGAAAAATTGATTTTCCTCATATCATCAGAGAATCATATAAATCGTTGAGAGTAATATTCACGATGACTAGTTGACGGATATATGAAAGTTTCTTAGGATCCACAATTCAAAATGACTGACTGAGTGTGATCTGAGAGTCTCCTGAGATCCACGATTCCACTGTTGAGAGTGATTTGAAAGTCACCTAGATTCCACGATTAATTCTTAGGAAATACGATTGGCTGAATTTAATTTTACTTGAGAGTCTCTAAGGATCCACGATTCACGATAACTAGCTAGAATTAACTTGAGAGTCTCTTAAGATAAAAAAAAATCACTGATACTTGCTGAGAGTAATTTGAGCCCTTTAGGATATCATGTATGCTAGAAGACCAGCAAAGAGTAATTTGAGAGTTACCATACCAGATTCACATTAGGTCCACAAGTCACTCAGATTGGCTGCGACTCATGTGAGAGTGTCATAGGATCCACGATTCACGCTGGTTCCACAATAATTCATTTAGAGTTTATAGATTCTCATTGGATCCGTTATTCACTCTGCGAGGCTGAGGGTCCTTTGAGAGCTTCCACGACCCATGTGGACAACTAAATGTCTGAGTGAAACTCAATGACTGAATAGTACATAAAAGTATAATAGGATCCACAGGAGAACTTAATGACTTAACTATCATGGGATTCACGAGAGATACCTAGTGAATCAGAATTTCTTAAGAATCTCATAGGATTCACAAGTAATATCCTACGAATGGGTGTTACTTTGGGGTGCCATAGGATTCATTATTCGTTTGTAATCTCAGAGGATCTAGGAGTAATAGTCAACGACAAAGGATTACTTGGCAATGTTATCGATGATATCAACTCAGGGGAACTTAGGAGTGATGCTAAATGTTTATTACTTAGGAATGTCAAGGAATCTAAAAGTGATATTGGAATATCATAAGATCGATGATCTAATACCCAATATTTAGAATTACTTCAAAATCGCATAGCATCCAAGTGGGATTCTTACCGACTACCTGACAAAATATTTCTACGAAACTTCACAAGTTTACTAGAGTGACTCATTAGATTACCTGACTGAAGATTAGTTAGGAATTCCATAGGATTCACGAATTACGTTGGAATCTCGTGGGGTCTACAAGTGATGCCCTATGACTGTGGAGTATATCGGATTATCATATGATCCATGAGTTATGCCCTATGACTAAGGGTTACTTATGAATCACAGAGAATCCAAAACAATTCAGCATAGGATCCACAAAGGTTTCTTAATTTAATTTTAATTTTAGAAATTTCACAAGATTACTTAATTGACTCATTAGATTGGCTGACTGAAGATTACTTAGAGTTCCAGTAGGATTCACGAATTATTTTGGGATCTCATGGACTCGACGAATGTATATGAGTATATGGGAGTATCATAAGATCCATGACCCAGGGTTACTTATAAATCAAAACTGAAACCCAATGGCCCAGGGTTACTTATAAATCAAAACTGATATCCAATGATTTAGTATTACTTAAAAAATTTCGTAGGATCCACAATGTATTCTTAATGACAGCCTGACTGAAGATTTTTAAGAATTTCCACAAGATTATTTACTAAGGAATTCTATAGGATTCAAGAACTACCGTGGAATCTCATAGGGTCTATGAGTGATGTCATATGACTGTGGAGTATATCGGAGCATCATAATATACATGACGGATACGCCATTACTCATTGGTTTGGGATTACTAAAACGATTTCAGGATAGGATCCACAAGGGATTTTTAATGATTGCCCGACTGATGATATTTTAGTGATTAGATTCGCTGACCGAAGATTACCTAGGGATCCAGTAGGATTCACGAGTTACTTGGCGATCTCATGGAGTCGACGAATGATGCCCTATGACTGCGGAGTATATGGGAGTATCGTAAGATCCCAGTGAGTGATACCCAGTGATTGAAAAATTGTTACATATGATAGGATCCGCCAGGGATTCACAATGACTGTCAGACTAAAGATTTCTAAAAATGTCCGCAAGATTAGTTTAGAGACTCATTATATTGACTGACTGAAAATTACTTAGGAATCTCATAGGGTCGACGAGTGATGTTCTACGGAGTCTCACACGGATTCATAATCCAAAAGTGGCATCCAATGATTTACTTGAAAAAATTTATAGGATCAACAAGGGGTTCTTAATAACTGTCCGACTGAAGATCTCTAAGAACTCCCACAAGATTAACTAAGAGACTCAATAGATTGGCTGACTGAAGATTACTTAAAATCCCATATGATTAACAAATTTCTTGTAATCTCATATGGTCGAGATTCCATATGTCTTATTAGATTCTCTGACTGAATATTACTTATTCCTCCGGTAGGATTTACAAATTACTTGGGAATCTCATAGGTTCGATGAGTTCTGCCCAATGGCTGCGGTGTACCTCGGAGACTCATAAGATCCATGGGTGATACCCAATAACCTAGAATTACTTATGAATCACATAGAATCCAAAACTGATGCCCAATGCGTTAGAATTACTTAAAAATCTCATAGGATCCACGAGGGATTCTTACTGACTAACGATTTCTAAGATATTTCACAAGTTTACTTAAAAGACGCATTAGATTGGCAGTGAAATCCTCTGATTCGGATTTAGGAGCCTCATGAGACCCTGAAGTGCCACGTAGTGGATCAGGATTCACATGGCATACGCGGCTGATTTCCAGTGATTGAGGCTTACTTAGGGATATATGATCGACAAGCGACATAAGACTACTTTGAATGCCACAGAACTCAGAGAATCGCCGAGTGATTTAATATGACTAAGAGTTATTTGGATGTCTCAAAGGATCTGTGAGTTTATGTCCAAAGGCTAAGGGGCCTTAAGCCTAACTTCTAGCCCATAGGATAATAAGAAGTTTCTTTGGATGTAAGAATAATCACAATGATTAAGGTTTACATAGGAATGTCAAAGGTTCCACGATTGATTGTAAATGACTACCGGGTTTTGGATATTTTGCAGTCTCAAAAATTCCGTAACTTAAAGCATCTAAATAGTTTTGTAGGATATGCGAGTGTTATTCAATTAATGAAAGTGATTCGTAATTCGATATGACTAAGACTTAATAATATGTCTCTCAGAGGATTCGAGAGTGATACCATATACAAAGGCTTAGGAGCCCTTAGAATCCACAAAGGATCCACATGTGGCATCAGGTAACATCTAGACTCGTAGTTCCAAGAGTTGTACCCAATGTCTGAGGATTAATAAGAGGTTTTCTTGAATGTATGAGTTATAATAATAATTGAGGGTTATATAGGAATATCAAAGTATTGATGATCGATTGTAAATGACTAAGATTTTGGGATATTTTGGACTTTCAAAGTACCACTATGTGATGTCATACAACTTAGGACTTCTATGAAGTCTAGTGATATCCTACAACTTAGGACTTCTAAGGAGTCTAGTAGGACGTGTGAGTGTTATTCAATTAATGGATTTTCCGAAAGAATCTTATGCATCCGTAATAGCCAATAATTTGGGAGTCTCATGTGATCCGCGAGTTATGCCCAATGACTGAGAATACCTTGGAACTCTTCGAGAATGTTCAAATTATAATTAATGATTGAGGGTTATATAGGAGTTTCAACCCCGAGTGATTCTAAATTACAACGAGTTTTTCGATGATTCTCAATAGGGTCCCCAAGTGATTGTCCAGGTTAGGAGTGATGATTACTTCGGAGTCTCATAGGATCCAAGAAAGATACTCAGTGATTGAGTATTATTTAGGGTCTCCTGAACAATTAGAAGCATCAAAAGGTCCGTATGGTATATTCCACAGCTAAAGGTTTGCAAGTAGTTTATAAGATCCACGGGCGATGCACACAGACTGAGGATTACTTTGGAATATCACAGATTTGTAAATGACTCGAAGTTATTTGGGAGTAGTGTAGGAACCTCGACTGTTCCTATTTGGCGAAGACCCCAGAGATGAGTCTTCTTTGATCTAAATTAGGTTAAGGTATATTTGTTTATTATATGTATATTCCCAGACGACAAACTCTAAACCTTGCCTAAGGCATTCACTCTCTTATGATATTCAAGCTACTGCGGCACATCCCAATGTCTCCGCGCGTCCATTTGTTCCAAATGGTATTTGTTTTACAGTTTGTTCCATTTCATCCTTCGGCGACTGATGTTGGTATTTGGAGTTTTTGTTGGCGGCGTCATGTGTGGCACGCAAAAATTTTAAGTTTTTTACAGATACACAAACACCCAAAGCGGTCATGGCAGAGGACCAAGGAAAAAATTTCATTCAATCAAGCAAAGTTGAAGGACAGCAAGAAACAGTTCGGCTGTATGGGGATGCTTTGTATTACGGTCTTTTGGACTAGATAAGCCCTATGGAAGTTGAAAGATCTAGTGAGGGATAGATTTTTCCCGAAGGAAAATCGATCGACAAGTCTAAATAACATTTTATGGCAGCCATAGTCAGGTAAGGTGAGAAGAGGATAAACAAATTGTCTTTGTTGAAATTAAAAAGTTTTTTTTTGAATGGTTTCTGTGCTCAAATACTATTCCATAATCTGAACCATCAACATATAGATGATATCGCTGATGATTCAGACTTGAGGAAGATAATTTCTCTCTATGATTTTTTAAAAAACTAGCTTAAATATAGAATTGAAGTAATAAAGATTTTACTTAAGTAGGGTATTCGAAAATTCACTTCATTTCGACATAATCCTCCAATGTTAACCCACCACATAGGCCGCCATAACTTACAATGTAAACTGTCATAACTTTTTTTTTGTTTTTTTTTTTTCTTCTTTTTTCTTTACTTTCATTCTCTGACTCTCTGCCAGCAACTTCATTGCGTACACACATCCACTCCGCTTCATTCGAACTGGGGAAAAAAAATCAGGAATCCCCAAAAAGTATGTAAAGTGTTTTATGTTTTTAAATCCCCAAGAATTCGATTGTGTGTGGTTTTACATACACATATTTTGACTCTTGTTGTTGGATCTCAAATAGTTTGTCGGTGAAATATAGGCCTATAATGGGTTTTTAACTTAAAAGCGGCTATTCACATACCAATGCACGCATATCTGCAGAACTCAGTGTGTGTATGTGTGGGGTGAAAGTTTTTTCTTTAACGTCCGAGTGATTTTGTAAAGATGAGGCAGAGGAGTTTTTTTTCTTGCTGATGGGCTATCATATTAAGGCTATTGTCGAAATGAAGAATTTTGATTGTTTTATGGTCGACATAAATTTTATGAGATGTCTTTTTAAAAGGGGAACCTTGAAGTAGGCCATATAAATTCTTCAAACATTTACCGTAAAAAAGTATGCTATTTTGTTAAAAAGTAATAATATATGAAAGTAATAGGCATAGAAACGTTGTACAAAAATTTCGTAAATTTTTTTAAAAATACAAAAATATTTTCAAATATATATGGCGATTTCTTTTCTGCGAAAAAGTGCAACATTTTCGTTGCCCATTCGTAGAAAACTGTAATTTTTCACCACATTTTAGAATTTTGAAATAGTATCTTAGTTTAATTCGAGGGACTGCATCAGTTCCACGTGAAAAGGGAAAATTTTTTTCAGAATTTCACGTCAACGAGGCACCATTTTTTTCAGAACTGAAATCACCATTAGTGATTTCATAGGATCCATGAATGACACTCGAAGATTGGGAATTATTAAGAGGCATCATGATAGTTCCAAATAACTGAAGTTCAAAATAACTAGGGATACTTAGGGCTATCAAAGTACCCCAAGTTGTTCTCTATGGCTAATGCTTATTTAGTAGGTCTCGTAGAACACATGAGTGACACCCAATTGCTGAGGATTACTTAGGGATATAAACGCTTTGGTATATTTCATAACTGAATGCTTCCTAGGAGTCTAATAGGATCCACAAGGGATACTCAATGACTGTGAATCTATTGGAAGTTTCAACAGATCCTTGTGGTATACTGCATAACGGAAGGCTCCTAAGAAGTATAGTAAGATCCACGAGATATACTACATAATCACTGAGGTTTACTTTGGACTATCATACGATCCATGAGAGATAGTCCATTAATGAGGATCAATTACAAATTTCAAAGGGTCCTTGTGGTATGTTCCATAACAGAAGACTTCTAAGAAATCTCAATATCTAAAATACTCAATATCTGAGAATTACTTTGGCGTCCAGCACATATATTCAATGAATAAGGATTTTTTAGATGTCCCGTATTATTCCGGAGATACTCGATGTCTGAGGATTTACATATGTATATGGAGTCTCACAAATACTAAAAGCCTGAAACGATTATTGTGTTATATTCTATAACTGAAGGCTTCTCAGGAGGCTAGTAGGAAATATTCTATAACTAAGGATTACTTTGAAGTCTGAAATATATACACATTTATAAAGGATTATATTGGAGTCTCACATATACTCATTGATTAATGATTACTGTGGAGTCTCATAGCATCCACAGTAGATACTCAATGACTGCGGTTCAATTAGACAACTCAAATGATATGGTATAATTCATAACTGAAGGTTTCTAAGTGGTCTTGTATATGTAATCCACGATGACTGACGATTACTTTGGAGTCTAACAGATATTCAATGGCTGAGAATATACTTGTAGTCTTAAGGATCCAGGGGAGATAATCAATTAAAAGTCTCAAAGCGTTCTTGTGGTATATTTCATCAATGAAGGTGTCTAGGGAGTTTAATAGGATTTATAAGAGATACTTAATAATGAAAATTACTTTAGAGTCTCACAGAAAATCAATGACTAAAGTTTTCTTTGGAGTCTCTTAGGATACAGGAGAAATAATCAATGATTGGGGAATAAGTTGGTCTCTCGACGAGAAATACTTAATGAATAAAGAAATTCTCAATGGCTTAGGATTTCTTTGTAGTCTCACATATACTCAATGATAATTACTGATGAGTCTTGAGATTCCACTAAAAATACTCAATGACTGAAGATTACTTTGGAGACCCACAGACACTCAGTGAGTGAGTGAGTATTATGGAGTTCAATATGATCCGCGAGATTAGTCAATAACTGCGGATTATGGAGTCTGATAGGATCAACGAGAAATACTCAATGACTGAGGATTACTTTGCAGTCTAATAGGAGTGCGGACTACTTTGAAGTCTAACAGATGAACATACTCATCGACTGAGGATTTCGTAGGATTCAAAAGAGATATTCAGTGAATGGGAGTCACTTAGGGATCCCAAATGATCCTTATGGTTTATTTCATAACCGGATCCTTATGGTTTATTCCATAAATGAAGACTTCTAAGGTGTCTAGCAGAATCCGTGGAAGATACTCAATGACTAAGGGTAACTTTGGAGTCTGACATATAGCCAATGCCTGAGGATTACTTTGGAGTTTTATATGACGCACTCAAAGACTAAGGACTAGTACCAACAGATACTCAGAGGATTACTTTGGGGTTTTATAGGATCCATGAAAGACGTTCAATAAATGGAAATCAGTTAGAGGTCCCAAAGTATCCTTATGGTTTATTCCATAACTAAAGGCTTCTAAGAAGTCTAGTAGGATCCGTGATAAATGCTCAATGACTGATGATTACTTTAGAGTCTCACGGATACCCAATGACTGAAGAATACTTTGGAGTTTAAAAAAATCCCCGAGAGATAATAAATGACAGAGGATGACGTAGAAGTCCCAACGGATCCTTATGGTTTATTTCATAACTGAAGGCTCTCAATGATTGCAGATTACTTTAGAGTCTAACAGATACTCAGCGTCTGAGGATTACTTTGGGGTTTCATAGGATTCATGAGAGACGTTCAATGAATGGAAAACTGTTAGAAGTCCCAAAGGATCCTTAAGGTTTATTCCATAACTCAAAGCTTCTAAGAAGTCTAGTAGGATCCATGATAAATGCTCAATGTTTGATGATTACTTTGGAGTCTCACAGATACCCAATGACTGAGGATTACTTTGTAGATTCATAAAATCCCTCAGAGATGTACTCAATGACTGACGATCAATTAAAAGTCCCAACGGATCCTAGTGGTTTATTCCCCCATGGAAGATACTCAGTGACGAGGGATTTCTTTGGAGTGTGCAGGTATCCAATGCCTGAGGATTAGTATGGAGTCTTATATGCCCCACAAGAGGCACTCAAAGACTAAGGACTACTTGAGAGTCCCCTATATACTATATATACCCAAAATACTCAATGCCTCAGTATCAATTATAAGTTTCAAAGGATTATTATGGTATATTTTATACCTGAATGCCTTTAAGGAATCTATTACGATCTACGAAAGGCGGTCAATAACTGAGGATTACTTTTGAAAAGAAACTCAGTGATTGGGTATTATTTAGGGTCTCCTGATCAATTAGAAGTCTCAAATGCTCCTTATGGTATATTCTATAACTAAAGGCTTCTTAGGAGTCTGGGAATTTACTCGATGACTGGCGATTACTTTGAATACCCGCAGATACTCAAGGGCTAAGTATTATTGCAGTTTCATATGATCCACGAGAGATTGCGATTTATTACTAAATTACGAGAGAGATACCTAATGGACTGAAAATCCATTAGAGATCTCAAAGGATTCTTGTGGTATATTCCCTAACCGAAGGCTTCGAAAGAGTCTAGTGCGTTCCACTAGAGATACTTAATGATTGCGTATTACTTTGGAGCCTCATGAGTACTCTGCGGAGGTCTCATGGGATCTATGAGAGATGCTCAATGACTGAGAATTAATTAGAAGTCCTAAAGGATCCTTATGGTTTATTCCATAACTGAATGCTTCTAACAAATCTAGTAGAATTCATAAGATAAACGTAAGACTGAGAATTGCTTTGGAGTCTCATAGATACTCAATGACTGAGGATTACTTCGGAGTCTTGTCTCATAGGATCCATTAGAGATGTTCAATGACTGTGCATCAATTAGAGGTCCCAAAGAGTTATTGTAGTTTATTCCACAACTCAAGGCATCTAAGGAGTCTAGTAATATCCATTAGATATGACTGAGAATTACTTTGGAGTCTTATAGGATCCACGAAATACACTCAAGGACTGCGGATTACTTTTGAGTCTCATATGATCTTCGAGAAATACTCAATGTCTGAGGATCAATTATAAGTCTCGATGGATCTTTTTGGTATATTTTATACCTGAAGACTTAAAAGGATTCTAGTTGGATCCACAAGATACTTAATGACTGAGGATTACTTTGGAGTCTTATAAGATCCATTAGTGATACCCAATGATATAGAATCAATTATAAGTCCCAAAGGATCATTGTATTATATACTCCAAAACGGAAGTCTCCTAATGAATCTAGTGGGATCCACGAAAGACACTTAATGAAAGATACTATTATGATCCAAGAGATATACTCAATGACTGCGGTTTACTTTGGAGTCTTTTAGAAAGGCAATAAATGATGATAACTTCGTAGACGCTTATAATCCACGAGAGATACTCAATTACTGAGGATCAATTGCAAAGTCTCTGACGATCATTGTTGTATACATATATATATTCCATAATTGAAGACTTCTAAGGAATCTAGTTGGATCCACGAGATATACTGAAAGATATTCAATACTCATGACTTAGGATTGCTTTGGACGATCGCATGTGATCAATCAATATTTGTGATTGAGGATTACTTTGAAGTCTCATAGGATCCACTAAAGATACTTAGTGACTAAGAATAGATTTGAAATATGGAATAGTTCTTGTAGTACGAGTATATTCCATAAATGAAGGTTTCTATAGGGCATAGTAGGATCCAAACTCATGGCTTAGAATGGATTTGGCGTCTCGCAGAAACTCAATGACTTAGGATTACTTTGGAGTCCAACAGATGACTGACGATTACTTCGGAGTCTCATAGGATTCAGGGGAGATACTCAGTGACTGGATATTACTTAGGGTCCCCTGATTGATTAGAAGTATCAAAGGCTTCGTGTGGTATGTTGAATAACAATAGACTCCCACAGATTCAGTAGGATCCACGAGAGATACTAAATGGCTTAGGATTACTTTGGAGTATAACATGTTTTTAAAAAGTCTCATACGATTCGGATTCTCAGAATTACACAATGACTGAATACTACTACGGAGTCTCATAGGATCATTGCGATATACTCAATGAGAAAGGATCAATTATAAGTACCAATGGATCCTTGTGATGTAACTCATAACTTAAGGCTTCTAACCAATCTAGTAGATTACTATGAGACAGATAATCCAACTGGATGCCAGCTAAGGAGAAGATAACCCAACTGAACCTCTACTATGGAGTAGATAACCCAATTAGTCCTGTACTAAGAACAAATTGATCCAACTGGTCGCCGAATAAGGAGTAATTATCCCAACTAGTCGTCTACTAAGGATCAGATAACCCAACTGGACGTCTAATAGGGAGATATATTCAATAACTTTGGAATCTCCCAAGGTCCACAAGAGATACCCTATGTCCAGGATTATATTGTCACACAGATAAGCAAAGACTGAAGATTACTTACCAGAACCGATAGCGATTCTCAAAGTTTAATAAACACTATCAAGGGATCGCCGTGGGATCCGTGTTGCTTAAGAATCATATAGAAGTGGTAGAATCTCATAGAATCTTCTGTGGATGTTTATTGACAAATGGCTATTTTGCAGGATGATAGGATCTGTAATTTTTGGTAATTGATTGAGGTCTCCTGAAAAATCCGCAATAACCTATGTTTGGATATAGTAAATGTTTGCGTACTCAGTTAATTGGCGATGGAATCATTGAAAGCCAAAACTCCAGCCGTATAAGTGTAAATATCCAAATCAATAAAGTTTTAGCTTTTTCGCATTGACACTTTTTTCCATAAACAACACAAACTTTCTCCACTGTCTTCCTACTATTTATGTAGCCTATTACTAGGCACTTTACTTAATGAAATTCTCTGCCTAATTTAAGGCGTCATTCAAATCCACAAATTTCCCCCTGACAAAAGCAAACACAAAAATCAATTCAACTTTTGAAATTACTAGCGAAATTATGTTCTCTCTTTATCCCTTCTGCACTTAATTGTTGCCAAATAATATGCTTGTTTGTCGTAACTTTCTAAAACTGTCCTTAATCACAGAATTTATTACTGCAGACAATTACAAATGAAATGAAGGGCAAAATTTGCGCTTAACAAAATAACTAATAATTTGTTTGTAAGCGGCGGAATTCCTATTAGTGGATTCGAAAAAAGGGAAAAACTCAACTCAAATTCGTTGAGATAATTGATCGGGAACGAATGGATGAAATGCAACAGAAAGGACAACGAAATTAAATGAAACTTTTTAATGGAATTTTGTTATTTTGTGAGTGGTAGAAAATTGAAAAAGTTTCAATTGTAAATGAATTAAAAAGAAATTTTCTCCCCTTTATACATAGAAGCATAAATGGTTGTGATTAAAAATTGAAACTAAAACTATAAAAGTGGACGATTTTACTGGCATTTATCAAACCAATTTAAGAATATCGTAAAAATATGAGACATATGCAAAGGGACTAAGAAAAATACTATAGCATACTTTTGGGAGGATTAAACAAGTAATCATCTTCAATAAAGCAAACAACAAAACTGACATTTTTGGTTTATAGGATAATTCTGCTATGGAATAGATGTACATACATTCAATATCCAAACCATAGTATGTTGAAATTTTGTATTCATTTCTTCTAATCTTTAAATTTATTTCCCAAAAATTTATTAGTAATCTTTTGGTTTTATCATTACAGACATTTGTGTTCCACAGCAACAAACGAAACTAAACCATAAATTGTCATTGCATTGGGATGCTTTTTAGAATTCTTTTTTTTTGCTTCGAAAATTATTAAGATAATAAATTCTTGCCATGTTTTCATTCCGTTCCCAAAACCCACAACCAATTACGTCCTTTAGTTATCCCTCCTCCTTTGGCAGTAATATGATTGAGGGAGAGAGAGAGAGAGCGAGGAGGACAAATCCAACTCAGCATAATATATAGTGATTCAAATTTTCTAAATTTACACTTAAAAGAACACGTAACCACAGAATGAAATTTATTGCCTTAACGAGTGTGCAAGGTAAAAAACGAGTGAAATTTCGAAAAATTTTCTCTACAGCAGAAAAAACACGTAAAGCATAAGAGTATATGTAGGAAAAAAACTGGGAAATGTTTTTCTTTTGAAAATTATTATAGAACAACATATAGAAGACTTGGCAAAAAGGACGGAAATAGATGGAATGCTTAAAATGGTGCCCTACATTAGGACAGTAAGGTATTTGACAATATTTAGTTGGATTGTTAGTTGATAAATGCTATCTTGCAAAATGTTGGCTTTGAAAGGTAGACATAAGTTGAACATACAATCCCAAGAAATATAGACTTTCTAATTAGCCATTCAGGCTCATACTCTATTCGAAATCCGCCAGGCGGATACTGTATTCGTCCTTAGCCAGACGATTATAGTATTCGCACTCAGCCAGAGGGATAATGTCTTCGTTCTCAGACATACGGATAATGTATTCGTACTCAAACAGACGGATAATGTCTTCGTACTCAAACAGACGGATAATGTCTTCGTACATAGGCAGGCGGACACCGCTTTCGTACTCAGTCAGACGCATACAGTCTTCGTACTCAGCCAGACGGATACTGTCTTCGTACTCATCCAGACGGGTACTGTCTTCGTACTCTGCCAGGATACTGTAGTCAGCAAGACGGATACTTCAACTCTATTTATAGTACATGACCCCTATGGTCATCAACTATTGTGTTAATGACACCTCTGGTCTACTAAACTGTAGATGACAACTCTGGTCATGTACCTCTGGACATCTGTTATAGAGTATTTGACACCACTGGTTATCTACTATCGAGTATATGACACAGCTGGTCATCTACTGTGTAGTATATGCCACCTCTGGTCATCAGTAGATGATATCTCTGGTTATCTACTATGGAGTAGATGATACCTCTGGTCAACAACTATGAATTAGATGACAACTCTGGTCATCTGCTATGGAGTAGATGACACCTCTGTTCATCTACTATGGAGTAGATGATACCTCCGGTCATCTACTACGAATTAGATGACACCTCTGCTCATTTACTATGGAGAACATGATAGTTCGAGTCATATGCTATGGAGTAGATGACACACCTGGACATCTACTATGGAGTAGATGACACACCTGGTAATCTACTATGGAGTAGATGACACCTTTGGTCATCTACTATGGAGTAGATGATACCTCCGGTCTATCTATGAATAAGATGATACCTCTGATCATCTACTATAGAGTAGATGACACTACTGGTCATCTACTACCGACTAGATGGCACCTCATGTCATTTACTATAGTGTATATGACACCTTTGGTCATCTACGATAGAATAGATGGCACCTCTAGTCATCTACGATAGAATAGATGACACCTCTAGTCATCTACTCTATAGTAGATAACACCTCTGGTCATCTACTACTGAGTAGATGACAACTATAGTCATCTACTATTGATTAAATTGTACCTCTAGTGAGTACAATTTAATCTACTACTGAGTAGATGCCACACCTAGTCATCTACTATGGAGTAGATGATACCTCCGATCATCTGCTATGAATTAGATGATACCTCTGGCCATATGCCATGGAGTAGATGAAACCTTTGAAGACACACATGGTCCGGCCTATCTATGAATAACATGATACCTCTGGTCATCTACTATAGAGTAGATGATACCTCTGGTCATCTACTATAGAGTAGATGACACCTCTGGTCATCTACTGAAGAGTAGATGACACCTCTGGTCATCTACCGTAGAGTAGATGACACCTCTGGTCATCTACTGTAGAGGAGATGACACCTCTGGTCATCTACTATAGAGTAGATGACACCTCTGGTCATCTACTGTAGAGGAGATGACACCTCTGGTCATCTACTATAGAGTAGATGACACCTCTGGTCATCTACTATAGAGTAGATGACACCTCTGGTCATCTACTATAGAGTAGATGACGCCTCTGGTCATCTACTATAGAGTAGATGACGCCTCTGGTCATCTACTATAGAGTAGGTGACGCCTCTGGTCATCTACTATAGAGTAGATGACGCCTCTGGTCATCTACTATAGAGTAGATGACGCCTCTGGTCATCTACTATAGAGTATATGACGCCTCTGGTCATCTACTATAGAATAGATGACTCCTCTGGTCATCTACTGTAGAGTAGATGACGCCTCTGGTCATCTACTATAGAGTAGATGACTCCTCTGGTCATCTAATATAGAGTATATGACACCTCTGGTCGTCTATTATAGATTAGATGACACCTTCGATCATCTAGTATAGAGTTGATGACACCTCTCGTCATCTACTATACTTGATGACACCTCCGTTCTAAAGCAGACAGAGACGGATTCCACCAGACCGAAAGTAATCGGGACTCTGAATTTTTAGTCTATAACTTGTGTGCTGGTTAGGTTGCTTGATTCTCCTATATTTCCAAAATTATACATACAACTTTGTACTGTCCATTGACAGATTATATGCCTGACAATTTTCTTCATTTTCTCCAATGTCTTCTCACAAGTTACATTTTTTCCCTGAAGTCCTTTGCTTCTATAATAAACCCTTTCATATGTAAGACACGTACAGCTCAACTACATAAAGTACAGAGATTTCTTTTCCAAGTACAACATCAGCACCAGCTCGAGCAATCTAAATAATTTGCCACAAAAATAAACACTTCAACGTGCGGTTTTACTTCACCTCACCTCACCTCACCCCATCCTCTGCTTCTTCCTCATCGGCACAAAGGAATGAAAAAGTTATTTCATAAAAACTGAAGAAGCAATGAATGTACTCTTTTAGATGGTAAATAAGAAAAAGTGTCCCTTTTTTGTCTTCTAGGGTAATCTGAGGACAGGTTAAATATATGTATGTAGTGGTGGACAGGCATTTGTGAAGGCGGAAAAGAAAGGTACAAAAAAAAAACAAATTTATTGAAGATGCATATGATTGCTCAGGAATTTGTATCCCTTACGGTATGTGAAATGTTGAGAATCCCCTCCTAAAGTTATGCTTTAGTTTCCGAGGGAAAATAGACAAAGAAATGTGCTTGTTGCTTGACAAACAAAAGTTCCACCTAACATCATTAGTAACAACGGCAGAAGAAATTTCTAAAAGTTGTCTTTATTCCTTTGCATGTAGTTTTTACAAATGCAGTTATTTGCAAACAAAATTCTCAAGAAAATCCAAGAATATGTTTCAGAGTCATTTGTCAACAAGAATACAAATGAAATGGATATCAGCAGCAAGGACAACAACGACAGTCATATCAAGATAATTGGGAAAGAAAAGGGGCTAAACCAGGAATATGCTATTTTTAAATTTAACCTAATTGTATGCTTCAATTTTCGGATTTAAATCCAATTATATAGCAGGCAATCAATTTATGAAAATATTTCGCGTAGCTTCCTTTCACTAATAAACTACCACATCAATATGCTATCGATTTTTAAAAATAGTCCCGAACATAAATTACCAATACTTTAGAATATGAAACTCTAAACATTTTCATAATATATCTCCATTCTGCAAGCCTAAAATTAGGCAACTTTTCACTGTTTCCAATGAGCCCTCTTTCTGCTAGGCTACAAAATCGATTCAGCATTTTTTTTTTTTATTTCATTAAAAATAACTCGGCATTTCGGAATTTTTTAGATTCAAATTATCCATTTATGAAACTATCGCTTTACTCTTATAAATTACTAATACTAATACATTTGAATTTGAAACACCATCATTTTTCCTGCTGTGTAACACCACATTCTGAACGCCAAAAATCAGGCAATGTTTCAAGGATTCTATTTAGGCTGTTAGGCTACAAATTTTTGTTTTAGTTTCCATGCAAAATAACTTTCTCATTTTGTCTATTTTCGCCTGTGCATAACATCGTTTTTAATGATTTGTTTAATGCAATTTTCCAATTAAACATGCAATAATTTTGTACATTATCTGCATCTCGTGCTCCCGCAACCTATTCACTGTACCAACAAAAAAAATATTCGAACAACAATCAATTCCAACTGATTCGAATATGCAGCATTATACAACATCAAGCTACTCTTTGGACAATTGTTTGTGGCTTTGGCCACATCCACCACATGTCTACAATTATTTGCATCATAATTTCACAAGTCCCATCGCTGTTATGCTGGATATGTGGAAAAATCAGCAAATGTTTCGGCATTTCTAACAAACTCTGACATTAAACACCCTCCATCACTAGTTTTTTTTTTGGGGGGGGGGTTATAGATGCTACTCCAGCCTATTAGACAAATGAACGCATGGACGGACAGTAGTGCAGAACTGAAATTACCAATAATCAAAACTATGCATGCGAGTTTCGAGATAAAATAACATTATTGACACCCCATGCGTCGGCATTAGAATGTTGTGTATTTTGTACTGTCTGCTTGATAAGTTATGGACTAGGTTGGGGTCTTTATGCATCATTGTTGAGAGAGTGCGTGAAGTGGTCTAGGAGGGTGGGAGGATAATGAAGGGAAGAGTATTACAGAAAACTAGGGAATAGCATCACAGAAAACTATATATTTAATAGAAAACGTAATGTCAAGGGGTGCACAAATCCTAGAGGAAAATTTGTTTACCAGAAAACCAGAGAATACAATGGATAGTGGGAATAAGACTACCTGCTCAGCCAGTGGTTCATAACATTCATACTTATAACTTATCTTATAAGCACATATTCTTAGCACTTGGGCAAATGTTCACAGATTCATTAAATTGTATTCGTACCCAGCCAGAAGAACACTGTCTTCGTACTCAGCCAGACAGACACTATCTTCGTACTAAACCAGACGGACACTGTCTTCATACTCAGCCAGACGGACACGGTCTTCGTAATCAGCCAGTCGGACATTGTCTTCGTACTCAGACAGAAGAACACTGTCTTCGTACTCAGAAAGACGGACACTGTCTTCATACTCAGAAAGACGGACACTGTCTTCGTACTCAGACAGACGGACACTGTCTTCGTACTCAGACAGACGGACACTGCCTTCGTACTCACACAGACGGACACTGTATTCATATTAAGTCAGACGGACACTGTCTTCGTACTCAGCCAGTCGGACACCGTTGTCGTATTCAGCCAGACTGATATTGTCATCTTATTCATCCAGACCGATACTTTGTTCGTACTCAACCAGACGGATACTGATGAATAACAATGGATCAAACCTGGTCCAAGTTTTAGGTATCAGATTAAATCTGGTGTCTTCCTCCTACAACATAACCTACGGCTACTGTCTTCGGACTCAGCCAGACGGACGTTGTCTTCGTACTCAGACATTCTTAGCACTTATACCCAGCGAAAAAACAGCATGAAATCAACAATTTCCACCTTGAATCAACAAAAAACAGCTTCAAAAAACGACGAAAGTGGAAAATTGTAAAATCGACAACGTTCAACATAAAACCGAATGTAATCATAAAACAACATTGATTTAATGTTGCTCGTACTTCATTCAACGTATCCCAATATTAAATCAAAAATTTGGCATTTTTAAATCATAAACAAGCAACTTTACATCAAAAATAGAAATATATTTGAATCAAAGTTGAACAACTTTAAATCACTGGTGCACGCCTTCAATTTAGAAATGTGGAGTTTTTGAACTGAAAACGTTCATTGTCGATTTAAATTTGTGGCCTACTCCACTGCGGTTGCACAGTGGTTCATTTTTCCAAAAGTTAGACTTACCATTTACATTTGTAATTAAAGAATAAACAATATATTTTTTAGGGATTTAGTGAATTTTTTTATTAAAATTTTTTGGAGGAAATACGTTTTTTCATTATTTATGGAATAGGAATAAATGGATGGAATAAATTTCATCCGTTTGTTTAATTATTTCATGTGATTGGAAATTATGACAAACAAAAAAATATTTTACATGCCTTAAAATTCATTTCATGAGTAGCTATGTAGGTAATATTAATGTATTATTATTAGATTTTTAGTTGCATCTGAAGTTGGACTTTCTTCAAAATTTACAAATTCTTCATCTTTCAAATTTTCAAAAATTTTAAAGCAAATGTCCAAATTTTTAATGAAGGAATTAAATTTGTAGAGAGTTTTGTCAAAATAAACGTAAAAGGACTTAACGGTGTTATCAGAAGATCCCTCAACAATTATAAATGGTTGAATTGTTAGTCCAATAGTGTAATACTTGCTTGTACGTTCAGCAATTTCAGCTTCGTAATTGTTGAGTGATGTAAGACGAAGAACAAAACTTTCCAGTGAATCGATAATGGTTATTTTCTTCCTCAATTTCCCCTGTTCATTTTTAAACGATTTGACGGCAGCAAAACTCCAGCAAGCAATAATGCAAGTATGTAGTCTGCAACATCTAGAAATAAATGAGTTTATACATCAGTATATATATACATTTATATTTATTTATATATTTTTTAGTAGATTTTGCAAGGGATAAAAGTTGCTTGCAGTAAGCGTTGTGAATATTATCATCAAAGTACAATGTAATTATTTTCTTTAAATCTATTCCACTTTGAATATAACATGTTTTCCTTATCTGGATACATAATATTCAAATCAATTTTTATCTAATAAAAATAACATATATTATACAATGTCAATTTTATTAGTGATTCAAAATAATACTTACTAGTTCAGGAGCTCGAGCATCCGAATATTTAGGCCAAGCTTTTAGAAATTCAGAATGACTAAGACGTTTAAAATCTTTTTGTCTCACATAATACGTTTTCTTCCATTTTTGCAGACTTCTTGCCAATTGGAACTATCTCTATTTAGTGATGCTTTCAAAGCTAAGGCAATATATTCGTCTATTTCTACCACTTCATCGTTGATTTCGTCACATTTGAACTCGGATGTAGATTGAACTGGCTTTTTCGTATGCATAGATCGAGCGTTGACATATTTGGATTATAACTTGCCGCTGGGATTATTATTCCCCTGGCGTTCAATGTAGTAATAATCCTATTGAAATGTAATTATATAAATAAAAAATATTAAGATATACAATTTTCTTCACAATTTTGAAAAACAATGTACTCACCTTTGCACTTAATCACAGGGAAAAATCTCGCAAATATCACTGACAATGCCCACAAAGTAGAGTGATCAAAACCGGTTTAAAATAAACCGGCCCACCGGATTTTTGCTTCCACCGTCCCCGGTTTTTCTCAAAATCATGAATTTCGAACAACCGGTGCAACCGGTTTTTTTCGTTTGTTTCCACCGGTTTTCCGGTTTTTTATTATCACTAAAATATTAAAAATTATTTACAACTTTATATACAAAATATCACAAATTAAGATAATAATATGAAAGATCTCCTTATATGGCCTAAAAAGACTCGGCAACTTAACTAGAATCCGAAGCCATTCACCAATTTCTATACAAATTACAAAAATGTAAAGAAAATAAATGATTCATACGCGTAGAAGTTATGTGAAAAGTAAACGCATTCTCCCACTTCCAAACCGAAAGAAAAACAAGTAAGAAAATTTCATTTGGGTAAATCGACTAGTGTATACTCTTATATATTTATATGTATACTCGAATATACCCACCTGCACTAAAGTGTGTATATAAAATATAAATGTATAAAGATTTAATACCTCTATTAAATATTCTATTTAATATCCCGAAATATTAATATTTTCTTGACTGAACTACATAAGGGGAATTTCATGTCAAGTGAGTTAATTTTTAAAAGGGATGTCTTCTGTCGGGATGACAATTGCACCAAGTAGCCCTATCAGATAGTAGTTATGAGACACAATTCCAACGAAATCGGTTAAGGACTTTCCGAGTTGGAGGGTGTCAAATATTGACATTTTTGTCAAACGGTTGTTTTTCCCATCTGAAATGCTAAAATGTTTGGTTGAACGTTAATTTTTTTTCAGAGGTTTATATTTATTTTGATAGATCAACAGGTCCCATCCCATTAATAGGTCACAAAGCTTTTAAAGGAAATTATCTAAGCTTTCTTTTGAGCAAAAAAATCAAAAATTAAAACATAGGTTTTTACCAAAAGTTCAAAAAAGTTTAATTTTAAAAAAAGTAATGAAAATATATTTGCTAATTTTTTTAAAAGGTTGAAGAAAAGACTATCGATAACACTTTTGGAAAATGTTTCTAGATACAATAGCTAATTAGTTATAAGTATGAGATAAAAGGACCGTTTGACTCAAATGACAATATTCATCACAATATTAAAAATCGCCTTAATATTAAAAAATCGCATTTTTTGTTATTAAAAAGGAAAATGTTTTTCAAACGGCAATTTTCATACTGTTTTGTTATGCAGAAAAAAACCGGTTCTATCGGTTTCCCCGGTTTTCTTCGAAGAAAAAAACCGTCCACCGGTTTTTTTATAACTTAAATAAACCATCCACCGGTTTTTAATTTTTTCAAAAAAACCGGGTTTTTGATCACTCTACAACAAAGTCATTTGGCTTAAGAGATATTTTGTTACAAATAATTTCCTCTATAATAATATTAATAATATCGTCACGGTTGTTATCAGTAAGATTTTGAGATTGTTTAGACAGGACTGCCCCTTTGAAGTACGATTTAATATGTCTGCCAAATTCTTATATTTTAAAATACAAATAAATTATTCCTTACAGAAAAGAAAATCTCATAATACATTACCTTATTCAAAACACGTTTTATCGATGAATTTGAGGAACATGGTGAAGGGACATTAGGAAAATCTCTGTTGAGCCAGTCTTGAACTTTGTTTGGGTTCGAAAGAGTCTAATCGTCAATTCCAAACTGGAACGAAATTTAAAAAAATCGTTTTAGTTTTTTGAAGAGGCTAGTTTAAAATCTAAAATGGTTTACTTCTTTTTTTCGCAATATACCACCCGAAGTCCCAAGTGAGGTATTGCTTCAACTAGATCTTGCTTCTGAATATATTGCAAACATATGTATGTCAAATTAGCAGCTGTGAATTAAAAATATTGCTAAAGATTCGAAACAAACCGTGTCAAATTAGCTTACCTTGTAGTGTGGGCAGCAGCTACAATAAATTGAAATCATTTAATAGGGACCTTAATTTGTCCAAGTCATCATCACTTGCTGGGGCTTCAAATTCTTCTACAGATTCTAGCATCCCTTCAGAGTTATGTAATGCACTCACTATCACCTCATCACCACTAATTATTATATTATTTACCAACTCAAGGCCTTCCATTTTACTTATATTTAATTGAATTTTGACACAATTTTTCAGTCCGACCTGACTTGCAGCTCACAAACAATAATTAATTTCTTTGTTTACATCATGACAATGGTACCACCTTAACTCAAAAGTGTTCCACTTTGATGCGAAGTTGTACAACTTTAAATTATAATTACAGGATCTCAATTTAAAGTTGAGCCACTTTAAATTAAAAACGCATTGTTAATTTAAGGATGAATCAATATTAATTCAACTTTGTTTCACCATTGAAATGCTTTCAACAATGCCTGACTTCACTTCAAAAACGTTAAAACTTTGAACTAAAAATGTTCCTCTTCATTTTAAAGTCTTGCGTTTTTTAATTAAAGTTTTTTACAAATTTGATTCAACATTGATACATTTTCAATTTAAAGTCGACTTTGTCGAAATTATGTGGATCCAAAAATCAACAATGTTCAAGTTCAATTGATGTTGAACGTTTTTAAATTAAGAAAAACATTTTTGATTAAAAGTTGAGTACAAATTTCAACATAGTTTTACTTTGATTTAGGGTGGTTTTACTCTATTTTAACGTCACTCGTTTTTAAATCAACATTGAATTGGGCAAAGTTGCAAAATTTTTAATTCAACATCGATACGCAACGATTTTAAGTTGCGATTTTTCTCTCGGTGTATGCTCAGGTTCAAAGAGTCCTTAATTTATTATATAAAACGTATTACTCGTAGTTCGGTCAAACGTTTTGGAAAATTCTTGAGACAAGGTGGCAAATGATTATTATAATCCTAATAAGTCCAATTGATATAAATCATACGCGCTAACGACCCAATAAATATTTAATTATCCTCTGATCATTTCTTCACGGCAAGAAATTTGGTATTTAGAAGGCTAATGGCGCTTTCGTTTCTTGAAAAATGCTGCATTTTCTTTACCCTTTTCCCGAAAACTTCACTTTTTAGAAGTTTGAAAATTGGAGTAAATTAAATTCGATGGACGACATTACTTGGATTTGAAAGGTGCAACTATTTTCTAGTATTTCAGAAACGAAATCGTCATAGAAATACAGACACTTGCCTCCTATTTTCACCATTTTTTGTTTGAGCTAACTTACAGTAAAAATGCTCAATTCCAAACGATTTCATAGCTATAGCTGTAGTTTTGCTCTAACTGTACGATAACCGGTTGGTCATCTACTCTACCGTAGATAACCGTTTTGAACATATACTCTTCCGCAGATGAAGGGTTGGGACATTTGCTCTACCGTAGATGACCGGTTGCGTCATCTACTCTACCGTACATAACGGGTTGCGTCATGTGATCTACCGTAGATGACCGGTTGGATCATCTACACTTCCGTAGATGACCGGTTGGATCATCTACACTTCCGTAGATGACCTGTTTGGTAATCTACTCTACCGTAGATGACCGGTTGGGACATTTACTCTACAGTAGACGACCGGTTGGGTCATATACTCTAAAGTAGATGCACTGCTGGTTCATCTACTCTACAATAGATGATTGGTTGGGTCATTTACTCTAAAGTAGATGACCGGGTTTGTCATCTGCTGGACAGTAGATTACCGGTTGGGTCACCCACTTAACAGTAGAAAACCGTTTGGGTCATCTACTCTACCATAGATGACTGTTTGGACCATCTACTCTACCGTAGACGACTGTTTGAGTCATCTTCTCTACCGTAGATGAGAGCTTGGGTCATCTAATACCGTAGATGACCGATCGGGTCATCTACTCTACTGCAGATGACCGGTTTGGTCATCTGCTTTATCACAGATGACCTGTTGGGAGATTTGCACTACCGTAGATGACCAGTTGGGTCATCTTCTCTACAGTAGATGACCAGTTGGGTCATCTTCTCTACCTCTGATGACCAGTTGGGTCATCTTCTCTACCTCTGATGACCAGTTGGGTCATCTTCTCTACCTCTGATGACCAGTTGGGTCATCTTCTCTACCGTAGATGACCAGTTGGGTCATCTTCTCTACCGTAGATGGCCAGTTGGGTCATCAACTCTACCGTAAATGGCCAGTTGGGTCATCTACTTTACCGTAGATGCCCATAGAGACATATACAGTAGATGACCGGTTGGGTCATCTACTCTAAAGTAGATGCCCAACTGAGTCTAAAGTAGATGCCCAACTGAGCCACTTAACAGTAGAAACCCGTTTGGGTCTACTCTACAGTAGATGACTGGTTGGGCCATCTGCTCTATCGTAGATGACCGATTGGATCATCTACTCTACCGTAGATGATCGGTTGGATCATCTACTCTACCGTATATGACCGGTTGGTCAGTCTACTCTATAGTAGATTACTGGTTGGTCCTTCTACATCTGTTCTATATTTAGTCTACAGGATATCTGCTTTAAATATCATAATATATTCAGGTAAGTTTTCACTTTTTTAAAGTGAGATTCTTGAGTTTGATTAAACGTTTCCACCTGAAGAGGTAGTCAAAAGTAACAATTACACTGTAATACAAAATCGGACTTTTCGAATGGAAATGGGATGAGACCAATTGCAAATGAAAGTTGACATTATCCATAACAAAACCTTCAAGGGTTTTTTTCAGGTCAGTGCGAAATTTTTTTAGACGCATTTGAGGTTGGTGACTTTGGAACGCTGTCTAACGAGAAAAGATCATTGAAAATTTGATAAAATAATGTTTATTTTATTTATTATCATGGAATGTTGTTTTTGGTGTCGAGGAACTCATTTTTGATATTTATTTTTAGCTACAACTCACGCTAGATGGCGCTGACATACAAATAGTGCAATTTCTTGTCGATTTTCATAGAAAAAACGGTTCAAAATCACCAACTTCAAATGCGTGTAAAAAAACTCTCGCACTGAACTGAAAAAAACCCTTAATGGTTTTGTTATCTATAATGTCAACTTTAATTTGCAATTGGTTTCATCCCATTCCCATTTTGGTTGTTGCACTGTGTTATTTTATTTTCTAAGATAATTAGTAAGCTGCTGTCAGATAAAATAATAATGCCAACAGAGTTCTACGTATACTTTTGAATAGAGATAAGATACGTGGAATGATTGATATGATATCGAAAAGCTTAGATAATATTAATCATACGCATTATAAAAAAGAGTAAAGTGGGATGATTTTATCTTTGTAATTTATAAGTGTGATGTACTTCCTAATGTAAGCTGTGATATTCTGAATTTTGCAGTAATAAATTTCAAAGAGGTTTATAGCCATCATTTTACTTTGGGCGGTAAAAAAATGATTTCGTAATCGAAGAAAAATTCACTGATATGTCTCCTTTTTGTCCGCTCTGTTTGAAAAAAAAGAAATCCTTTTTAATATTATCTCCCCCACATTATTACCTATACCTCCTTAACCCTTTCAGGCTACTGCATACTCCATCCAAATGTTTGAGAAGTTCTATTGGTGCGGGTGTTATTTGCCATTAGACTGTGTTAACATAACAATAAATATATCTCATTGCCGTTGTTGTTCGAACTGTACAAGTCGTGTTCTCAGATATCCTCTGCATTATTATCGTCCATTTTATGTTTCTAGCTGTGGTCATAAGTTTGTTCGTGTGTGGTCATAATGTTTCATAGATGTTACTGCGAACTTGTAGCTGTAGTTGTGGGGGCGAAGCATTCCCCTCGATTGCACCCTGTGTAATTGTTGGATATTTGCACAACAAATTTTCTATGAAAATCCAATAAATTTGTTTAAATAAATAGGCTGTAGTATTCAAAAACAACACAGAAAATTGTAGTAGGAAATTTTGGAAAGAATAAATGCATTTATCATATGCATTTAAGGATTTGTGGGATGTTTGGGAAAAATAAATTTTAGAATTTTTGTGAATAATTCACAACTTGAGAAATAGATTATTACTGACACAAAATTGCAATAAAAAGTAAAATATGTGCATCAAATCAAAGGAAGCGTTGAAGTGAGAGGCATAAAGTAGAATTACAATAGCTTTTGGGGCAAATTTTGTATAGAATTTTTTGTATAAGTGTTTTATTATAAATTTCGGATTTGGACGAACAATATTTTATGGGCTACATAGAATTTAAATGTTTCTACACAATTTCCAAAAATCCAATGATCACAATTTGAGTAAGGGATCATTACTGTTATTGAAATAAAAAGTGAAGTACGTATTAAATAATATTACAATATTTCTTGGAACAAATTGTGTTCAGAATTTTTTGTAGAAATATTTTTTAAGAAATTTTTAGTTAAGAAGAATAGTCCTTTAATGGGTTATATAGAATTTTAATTTATCTATACAATTTCCAACAAGCCAATATTCGCTGACCTCAATGGTCATTTCTGTAGGATTTTGTATGGATTTTTTATATAGAATTCAATATATAACATTTATCGGTCAATGATCATTGAAACTAAGTCAAACCCAATTAATATACTGAAGACATCAACTCAATGATCATTGACCTCAAGTCAATAATCAATGACCTCATCAAAATGGCCATTGGTAGCAATTTATGATCATTGAACACAAACAAAGGGTCACTAACCTCATGTCAATAGCCACTGGCCTCATGTGAATGGTCATTGACAAACAGTCCTACCTTTCGGACCTCATCGGACTAACTATTTTTATAAAAGGTTCAACAGAACCTTGCCACGAAAAGGATTTTATTGAATTTTAATTTTTCCAATTAATACTGTTTAACCAATTAATACTTTATTGACTTCAGAGTAAAAGTCATTGACCTCAAATCAATAACCTGTGACTTATGGCCATTGACATATATTCAAGTCAATGGTAGTTGACTTCCAGTCAATGGTAATTGACTTCCAGTCAATGGTAATTGACTTCCAGTCAATAGTAATTGACTTCCAGGCAATAGCAATTGACTTCCAGTCAATAGCAATTGACTTCCAGTCAATAGTAATTGACATCCAGTCAATAGTAAATGACTTCCAGTCAATGGTAATTGACTTCCAGTAAATGGCAATTGACTTCCAGTCAATAGTAATTGACTTCCAGTCAATAGTAATTGACCTCCAGTCAATGGTAATTGATTTCCAGTCAATGGTAATTGACTTACAGTCAATGGTAATTGACTTACAGTCAATGGTAATTGACTTACAGTCAATAGTAATTGACTTTTAGTCAATGGTAATTGACTTACAGTCAATAGTAATTGACTTTTAGTCAATGGCAACAGACTTCTGTGGTTATTGACTTTTAGTCAATGGTAATTGACTTACAGTCAATAGTAATTGACTTCCAGGCAATGTTAATTGAGTTTCAGTTAATGCTAATTGACTTCCAGTTAATGGTATTTTACTTACGGTCAATGGTAACTGACTTCACGTCAATGGTAATTGACCACCAGTCAATGATAATTGACCTCGAGCCTATTGCAATTAACTTCCAGTAATTGGTAACTGACTTCTATGGTAATTGACTTCCACTCAATGGTAATTTACTTCCACTCAGTGGTAATTGACTTCAAGTCAATGGTAATTGACTTCCAGTCAATGGTAATTGAATTCCAGTCAATGGTAATTGACTTTCAGTCAATAGTAATTGACTTCCAGTCAATAGTAATTGACCTCCAGTCAATTGTAATTGACTTCCAGTCAATGGTAATTGACTTACAGTCAATGGTAATTGACTTCCAGTCAATGGTAATTGACTTACAGTCAATGGTAATTGACTCCCAGTCATTGGTAATTGACCAGTCACTGGAAATTGACTTCCAGTCACTGGAAATTGACTTCCAGTCAATGGTAATTGACTTCCAGTCAATGGTAATTGACTTCCAGTCAATGGTAATTGACTTCCAGTCAATGGTAATTGACTTCCAGTCAATGGTAATTGACTTCCAGTCAATGGTAATTGACTTACAGTCAATGGTAATTGACTTACAGTCAATGGTAATTGACTTACAGTCAATGGTAATTGACTTACAGTCAATGGTAATTGACTTACAGTCAATGGTAATTGACTTACAGTCAATGGTAATTGACTTACAGTCAATGGTACTTGACTTACAGTCAATGGTAATTGACTTACAGTCAATGGTAATTGACTTACAGTCAATGGTAATTGACTTACACTCAATGGTAATTGACTTACAGTCAATAGTAATTGACTTTTAGTCAATGGCAACAGACTTCTGTGGTTATTGACTTTTAGTCAATGGTAATTGACTTACAGTCAATAGTAATTGACTTCCAGACAATGTTAACTGACTTTCAGTTAATGCTAATTGACTTCCAGTTAATGGTATTTTACTTCCGGTCAATGATAATTGACTTCAAGTCAATGGTAATTGACCACCAGTCAATGATAATTGACCTCGAGCCTATTGCAATTAACTTCCAGTAATTGGTAACTGACTTCTGTGGTAATTGACTTCAACTCAATGGTAATTTACTTCCACTCAATGGTAATTGACTTCAAGTCAATGGCAATTGACTTCAAGTCAATGGTAATTGACTTCCAGTCAATGACAATTGACTTCTGTGGTTATTGACTTTCAGTCAATAGTAATTAACTTCCAGTTAATGGTAATTGACTTCCAGTCAATGGTTATTGATTTTCAGTCATTGGTAATTGACTCCGGTCAAAGGTAATTGACTTCCAGTCAATGGTAATAGACTTCCACTCAATGATAATTGTCTTCCAGTCAATGATAATTGACTTCCAGTCAATGATAATTGACTTCTAGTCAATGATAATTGACTTCTAGTCAATGATAATTGACTTCCAGTCAATGGTAATTGACTTCCAGTCACTGATAATTGACTTCCAGTCAATAGTAATTGACTTCCAGTCAATAGTAATTGACTTCCGGTCAATGATAATTGACTTTCAGTCAATAGTAATTGACTTCCAGACAATGGTAATTGACTTCCAGTCAATAGTAATTGACTTCCAGTCAACGGTAATTGACTTCCAGTCAATGGTAATTGACTTCCAGTCAATGGTAATTGACTTCCAGTCAATGGAACTGACTTCTGTGGTTATTAACTTTCAGTCAATGGTAATTGAGTCAATGGTAATTGACTTCCAGTCAATGATAATTGACTTCCAGCCAATGACAATTGACTTCCAGTCAATGTTAATTAATTTCCAGTCAATGTTAATTAATTTCCAGTCAATGTTAATTGACTTCCAGTCAATGTTAATTGACTTCCACTCAATGTTAATTGACTTCCAGTCATTGTTAATTGACTTGACTTCCCGTCAATATTAATTTACCAGTCAATGTTAATTGACTTCGAGTCAATGTTAATTGACTTCGAGGCAATGTTAATTGACTTCGAGGCAATGTTAATTGACTTCCAGTCAATGGTAGTTGACTTCCAGTCAATGGTAATTGAATTATATTTCATGGTAACTGAATTCCGGTCAATGTTAATTAACTTCCAGTTAATGGTTATTACCTACCGGCCAATAGCACTCGACCTGTCAATGGTAATTGACCTCAGTCAATGCTAATCAAAGGTGTTCTTGCCAAATTTCTTCATGTCTTTCCTAATTTTCTTCAAAAAATACCAAAGATTTCAGTTTCATCAGAAAGTTTTTGATAAACTTCATTTGCAATTTTGCATCCTTCCAAAATTGTATTTCTTTACTTCATTTTTTTGACAAAACACATCAGCACAGAGGCAAAAAAAAGCAAAGAGGAGCAAAAGGCAGTGAAACAATTTCTAATGAAAGCACTTCATTTGAGCCATTTGTCTGTTTGTCCCACTCCAATAGATATTGCTATCCTTTGGAGAGCAAAACAAATAAACTCTTGGCGCTTAAAAAGATTACATTGTCATTGTTTTGCTTGAGAAACTCCCACACATGCACACACACCCACCCACCACAGGCACATTCACTCACATACTTCAACGTCCTTCTACTCCTTGAAATACTTTCACATATACTAACAAAACAATGGCTATATGTATGTGTATATCTCTCTTAGAGTTTGTATTGTCATTTTGTGACAAGAACTCATTTAAGGGTCCATTACACATGCAACTTTTAGCTTTACCATCACCAGAGCTCAGCTCCATCACCGTTGGTTGGCTGTTCGATGGTGGCTTCATCATTGTCATTGTACCCGTCGCACTGTTTCTCGATTACAGACAGCCATCATGTAAATAACAACACAGCTAGGACAGATCCTGCAGCCAGGAGCTGCTTCCGTACTCGGTTCAATTGGGCACTCCGATACGCCAGAGTGTGACAGAATCGTTCCGTTTCAGAAGTGGCAGAGCTCGCAGAAGGACGAAATGGAATTGCTGGAAAGCAGCTGGAGAAGGACGAACGCAGTGTCATAGGAAAACCCAAAAGTAAACACAATCAGTAGATAAGGAGCACAACTTTGCAGCAGACAATTTGCCACTTTAATTGCTGTAATTCTTTTCTCGCCTTTGTTTTGCAGAATTTCTTGCATTTTGGATATTTTGGACAGGATCTATCTCACGCTCTTACCAAAACCCTCAGGCAAGTTGAAAGAAAACATGACATTGTCCGTTGTCTTATGCTTTTTGTTCGAAGAAAAAAAAATCCTTTAATCGATCATGACAAATGGTCATAGGGATTGCCAGAAAAAAAATGAAGAAGAAGGCCTAGAAGTATGCAGTGGTTTCCTTTTCATTTTAAGCCTTTAATAGATGCTTTTATGTTGAGATTTTTTTCGATTTTTTTAGAAAAAGGATTGCCTATATTAAGGATTTGGAATGCAGATAAATTTCGTAATTCAAAAGCAAAATAATAACATGAAACAAAAATTGCACAATCTTAACGTATATCCTGGGAAGACAATATTTTTTCTTTAGATAGAGAATAACAGATTTTTTTTAAATATTTGGTAAATTTGGCACATGAGATAGGTAATATATATATATATATATATATATATATATATATATAACACGAATTATTTAAGAAAATACTTTAAACTAAATTTATCATTCTTATTTTAAATCGTAAACCCGTCAGACAATATTCATAGCCATAATTCCCTCTTCATCCGTTCGATATTTCGGCTTTGGGTAATTGTCGTTAAGCCTAAAAGTATGCCGGTATGTTTATCTTAATTGGTATGTAACGACGACGACGACAAAACTCTAAAGCTTATCTCCGACAAAAGCCGCTCAAACATGGCAAAAGCCAACTAAACGGAACTGGTTCCACTCATGCTCTGCTCTCTTACTTTGACATGCACTCAATTTCATGTTCATGCACTTGAGCGTCGTTTGCATGGTGCCCATAAACGTGTACTCGTTTATGGTTTTATGCAAGTATATATTAGGGTGTAACGAATTTTACTCGAAAGAAAGAACATTATAAGTACTATAATTAATGATAATTCTATAGAATTTTCGTAGAATTTTCCATAGAATTTTCTATAGAATTTTCTATAGAATTTCCCATAGATTTTCCTATAGAATTTCCCAAAGAATTTTCTATAGAATTTTCTATAAATTTGTCTATAGAATTTTCTATAGAACTTTCTGTAGAATTTTCTATAGAATTTTCTATTGAATATCTATAGAATTTTCTATAGAATACCTATAGAATTTTCTATAGAATTTTCTATAGAATTTTCCGTAGAATTCTCTATAGAATTTCCCATAGATTTTTCTATAGAATTTCCCATAGAATTTTCTATAGAATTTTCTATAAATTTTTCTATAGAATTATCTATAGAACTTTCTGTAGAATTTTCTATAGAATTTTCTATAGAATTTTCTATAGAATTTTCTATAGAATATCTATAGAATTTTCTATAGAATATCTATAGAATTTTCTTTAGATTTTCTATAGAATTTCCTTAGATTTTCTATAGAAGTTTCTATAGAATTTACTACATAATTTTCTGCAGAATTTTCAATACGATTTTCTATAGAGTTTTTTATGGAATTTTCTATAGAATTTTCCGTAGAATATTCTATAGAATTTCCCATAGATTTTTCTATTGAATTACCCATAGAATTTTCTATAGAATTTTCTATAGATTTTTCTATAGCATTTTCTATGGAACTTTCTGTAGAATTTTCTATAGAATTTTCTATAAAATTTTTTATAGAATTTTCTATAGAATATCTATAGAATTTTCTATTTATCTAGAATTTCCTTAGATTTTCTATAGAAGTTTCTATAGAATTTACTATATAATTTTCTGCAGAATTTTCAATACGATTTTCTATAGAGTTTTTTATGGAATTTTCTATAGAATTTTCCGTAGAATATTCTACAGAATTTCCCATAGATTTTTCTATAGAATTTTCTATAAAATTTTTTATAGAATTTTCTATAGAATATCTATAGAATTTTCTATAGAATTTTCTATAGAATTTTCTTTAGATTTTTTATAGAATTTCCTTAGATTTTCTATAGAATATTCTATAAAATTTTATATAGAACTTTTTATAGAATTTTCTATAGAATTTTCCACAGATTTTTCTATAGAATTTTCTATAGAATTTTCTACAGAATTTTCTATAGAATTTTCTACAGAATTTTCTATAGAATTTTCTATAGAATTTTCTATAGAATATCTACAGAAATTTCTATAGAAATTTCTATAGAAAATTCTATAGAAAATTCTGTAGAAAATTCTATAGAAAATTCTATAATAAATGCTATCGAAAATTCTATTGAAAATTATATATAAAATTCTATAGAAAATACTACAGAAAAGTCTACGAATCTATAGAAAAAACTATAGAAAATTTTACAGAAAATTCTATAGAAAAATCTATAGAAAATTCTACAGAAAATTTTATAGGAAATTCTATAGAAAATTCTATAGAAAATTCAATAGAAAATTCTATTGAAAATTCTATAGAAAACTTTATAGAAAATTCTATAGAAAATTCTACAGAAAATTCTATAGAAAATTCTATAAAAAATTCTATAGAAAATTCTTAAGAAATAGAAAATTCTTAAGAAAATTCTATAGAAAATTCTATAGAAAATTCTATAGCAAAATTCTATAGAAAAATTCTATAGAAAATTCTATAGATAACTTTATAGAAAATTCTTTAGCAAATTCCACAGAAAATTCTTTAGAAAAATCTGTAGAAAATTCTATTGACAACACTATAGAGAAATATATAGTAAATTCTATAAAAAATTCTATAGTAAATTCTATAAAAAATTCTATAAAAAAATTCTTTAAAAAAATTCTTTAAAAAAAATTATACAAAATTCTAGAAAAAATTCTATAAAAAAATTCTATAACAAAATCTATAGAAAATTCTATAGAATATTCTATACAAAATTCTACAACAAAATCTATCGAAAATTCTATAGAATGTTCTATAGAAAATTCTATAGAAAATTCTATAGAAAATTCTACAGAAAATTTTATAGGAAATTCTATAGAAAATTCTATAGAAAATTCAATAGAAAATTCTATTGAAAATTCTATAGAAAACTTTATAGAAAATTCTATAGAAAATTCTACAGAAAATTCTATAGAAAATTCTATAAAAAATTCTATAGAAAATTCTTAAGAAATAGAAAATTCTTAAGAAAATTCTATAGAAAATTCTATAGAAAATTCTATAGCAAAATTCTATAGAAAAATTCTATAGAAAATTTTATAGATAACTTTATAGAAAATTCTTTAGCAAATTCCACAGAAAATTCTTTAGAAAAATCTGTAGAAAATTCTATTGACAACACTATAGAAAAATATATAGTAAATTCTATAAAAAATTCTATAGTAAATTCTATAAAAAAATTCTTTAAAAAAATTCTTTAAAAAAAATTATACAAAATTCTAGAAAAAATTCTATAAAAAAATTCTATAACAAAATCTATAGAAAATTCTATAGAATATTCTATACAAAATTCTACAACAAAATCTATCGAAAATTCTATAGAATGTTCTATAGAAAATTCTATAGAAAATTCTATAGAAAATTCTATAAAAATTCTGTAGAAAATTCTATAGAAAATTCTATAGAAAATTCCATAGAAAATTCTATAGAAAATTCTATAGAAAATTCTATAGAAAATTCCATAGAAAATTCTATAGAAAATTCCATAGAAAATTCTATAGAAAATTCCATAGAAAATTCTATAGAAAAATCTATATAACATTCTATAGAAAATTCTATAGAAATTTTTATGCAAAATCTGTAGAAATTTCCATAGAAAAAACTGTAGAAAATTCTATAGAAAATTCAATACAAAATTCTATAGAAAATTCTATAACAAATTCTATTCAAAATTCTATAGAAAATTTTAAAAAATTGAAAAAATTTATAGAAAATTCTATAGAAAATTCTGTCGAAAATTCTACAGAAAGTTCTATTGAAAATGCTATAGAAAATTGAAAAAATTTATAGAAAATTCTATAGAAAATTCTATAGAAAATTCTGTCGAAAATTCTATTGAAAATGCTATAGAAAATTCTATAAAAAATTCTATAAAAAATTTTATAGAAAATTCTATAGAAAACTCTATAGAAAATTCTATAGAAAATTCAATAGAAATTTCAATAGAAAATTTAAGAGAAAATTCAATAGAAAATTTATTAAAAAATTCTATAGAATTTAAAAATGTCGACGATATGTATGATTTTAACATATGATACGATTTCATTGCATTTTTTCAGGGTGCAACTGTTTTGAGAGAAATAATTTTGCGAAAAGTTCTCTTTATTTCGATTTTGGGACTGAAGCGTATATTCCGAAGTCTGTCTCTGCAAAATCACCAAAGAGATAAGTAACCTCTCTGATTTCCAAAGAAACTTTGTGGTCGAATATCGCGAAAATAAGAGCTAACATAGAAAAAACGGCTATAGAATTTTCTATAGAATATTCTATAGAATTTTCTATAGAATTTTGTATAGAATTTTCTATAGAATTTTCTACAGATTTTTCTATAGAATTTTTTATAGAATTTTTTATAGAATTTTCTATAGAATTTTTTATAGAATTTTCTATAGAATTTTCTATAGAAATTTCTATAGAATTTGCACTAGAAATTTGTTTCGAATTTTTCATAGAATTTTCTATGGAACTTTTTATATAATTGTCTAAAGAATTTTTCATAAACTTCTCTACAAAAATTCTTATATTCTATGGATTTTTCTACAACCTTATTTGGTTTTTTTTTCTGCAGAATGTTTTAGAGCATTTATATATTTATCATCATTTTCACTACACCCTTATGTTCCCGTTTATACATATTTGAGTGTCATGCTATCTATGTTGTCGCTGCACATTGTCGATTGTCAGTTGATGTTAATAATGTTGTAGTTGCTGTAGTTGCAGCTGCAATCCGAAACTACAAATCGTTGTACTCGTCGTAGCCGTAGTCTCTGTCGACATTGTGGTCTGAGTAGATGAGATGGATTGCACTTAAGTGTTTTGCGTTAGAAAATTGCTGTTAACTTAATTGCATTGCCTCGGCGCAGCTAAAGCCATTGCTGGAGCCTAGGTAGAACTCATAGGAACTCCCTCAAAACTTCACAACTATCCATGCACTTGGAGCAAGAGCAGCAACACAGACACATACCGATGGCAATGTGGGTGGTTTCGGCTTTTCCATTTTCTTTGCAAAGCAAAACTGTTCTAATCGGACCATTTGGATAAATATCTATCACGTCTTGCCGTGGTTGTGGATACAGCGTTCCAGTTAAAATCGAATGCGTTAACTTTATCATACAATTATATAGTTAAAGTTGAGGACTCTGAAGATATGCGTTTACGCAAGAGCACAGTGGGTCGAAGAAATCTAAATGAGTTTATTTGTTTTAATTTGACAAAATTTAACTTTCACTGTCAAAAACTGTCAAAACTTCACTGTCTTTAATTTATGTTGGTGCTAAAAATAAAATATTTAGCTCCTTTTTTAAATTTTTCTACAACACACTGTGCTCTAGTATGCAAATTCTTTGTCGCCCACAAAGATTACAACAATTCTCCAAATGCAAAGTTCATTTTGCCCTGTGTCTATTTAGAGGTCCGCATGCGACAACTTTTAGAATTACCATAAGGCTTACAAAATGTAAACTAAACTGTTGTTGTTTCAAACATTTGCCACAAAATTGCACAGGGTGAGACAAATGTTGCTATACTTTATAGCTTTATTATAAACATGAAACTATCTGTGGAAAAGTCTATGGGAAATTCTATGTACACAAGATTCGATAGAACTTTCCATGCAACATTATAAAAAAAATTTTCTTATGCTAAAAAAATCCATAGAAAATTCTTTAAAAAATTATAAAAAGTATTTAGATATTTAATTTCTCATTAAATCATCCATTGGTTTTTCGACAAACTGTTATGCCTTAAAAATTTAGAGAATTGTAAAAAAATCCTATAGAATTTTCTACTGATGTTTTGCGGCATTTTCTATGAACTTCGTTAGGAATTTTCAATGGAACTCTAAATTTTTAATTACAATTTCTATAGGATTTCCGACAAATTTATCATGGAAGAGAAGAGGAAGTTTTTTTATGCTTTTAACAATTATCTATAAGAAATATTTTAATATTTTCTGCAGGATTTTCCAAACAAACAAAATATATAATATATAAAATATATATTATAGAATTTTCTACAGAACAAGTACAGATCTTTTTCTTAGGTTTTTTTTTAGAATTTATTAAAAAAATATATTATTATCTGACGTTTTCTATAGTTTTATTCTGAGTGTTCAATAGATGCAAACAATTTTTAAATAAAATTTATAATTTTTTTATGACGAAACGGTTAAAATGTTTTGATTGAAACCAATGGTACATTAAAGTGTAACTCTCAAGGTTTATTGTGTAAAATTTTCATAAAAAAATATTAAAAACTAATCATAAATTTTAGTCGGGTAAACCGACTTATGAATCCCCTCACATTGAGTCCAAAGAAATATTCGTTCAATTCAATTCTTTATTTTTATAACATTTCGTGGTTTACATTTTTCTTTTCTTATAAAGAGTTTAGGAAAAGATAGTTCCTTTTCTGCTTAATTTAGATTTGTAGTTTTAGGCATTGTGAGTTATGTATTATTATATTACATTACATTTTTTCTATACGAAAAGTTATCAACGATGAACTTTTCTATAAGAAAAGTTATCAACGATGAACTTTTCTATAAGAAAAGTTATCAACGATGAACTTTTCTATAAGAAAAGTCACCAACGATGAACTTTTCTATAAGAAAAGTCATCAACGATGAACTTTTCTATAAGAAAAGTCATCAACGATGAACTTTTCTATAAGAAAAGTCATCAACGATGAACTTTTCTATAAGAAAAGTCATCAACGATGAACTTTTCTATAAGAAAAGTCATCAACGATGAACTTTTCTATAAGAAAAGTCATCAACGATGAACTTTTCTATAAGAAAAGTCATCAACGATGAACTTTTCTATAAGAAAAGTCATCAACGATGAATATTTTTATAAAAGAAAAGTCATCAACGATGAACTTTTCTATAAGAAAAGTCATCAACGATGAACTTTTCTATAAGAAAAGTCATCAATAGAGTGATCAAAACCGGTGAAAAATAAACCGGCCCACCGGTTTTTGGCTTCCACCGTCCCCGGTTTTTCTCAAAATCATGAATTTCGAACAACCGGTGCAACCGGTTTTTTTTCGTTTGTTTCCACCGGTTTTCCGGTTTTTTTATTACCACTAAAATATTAAAAATTATTTACAACTTTATATACAAAATATCACAAATTAAGATAATAATATGAAAGATCTCCTTATATGGCCTAAAAAGACTCGGCAACTTTGCTAGAATCCGAAGCCATTCACCAATTTCTATACAAATTACAAAAATTTAAAGAAAATAAATGATTCATACGCGCAGAAGTTATGTGAAAAGTAAAAACAAATAAGAACATTTCATTTGGCTAAACCGTATATACTCACCTGCACTAAAGTGTGTATATAAAATATATATGTATTAAGATTTAATACCTCTATTAAATATTCTATTTAATCTCCCGAAATATTAATATTTTCTTGACTGAACTGCAGGGGAATTTTATGTCAAGTGAGTTAATTTTTAAAAGGGATGTCTTCTGTCGGGATGAAAATTGCACCAAGTAGCCCAATCAGATAGTAGTTATGAGACACAATTCCAACGAAATCGGTTAAGGACTTTCCTAGATGGAGGATGTCAAATATTGACATTTTTGTCAAACGGTTGTTTTTCCCATCTGAAATGCTAAAATGTTTGGTTGAACGTTAATTTTTTTTCAGAGGTTTATATTTATTTTGATAGATCTGCAGGTCCCATCCCATTAATAGGTCACAAAGCTTTTAAAGGAAATTATCTAAGATTTCTTTTGAGAAAAAATCAAAAATTAAAACATAGGTTTTTACCAAAATTTCAAAAAAATTTAATTTTGCCAAAAAGTAATGAAAATATATTTGCTAATTTTTTAAAAGGTTGAAGAAAAGACTATCGATAACACTTTTGGAAAATGTTTCTAAATACAATAGCTAATTAGTTATATGTATGAGATAAAAGGACCGTTTGACTCAAATGACAATATTCATCACAATCCAACTCATAACTACTATCCAACAGGACTAAATTTGGTGCAAGATTCCTGATCAGAAGACATCGCCTTTAAAAATTTAATATTAAAAAATCGCCTTTTTTGTTATTAAAAAGGAAAATGTTTTTCAAACGGCAATTTTCATACTGTTTTGTTATGCAGAAAAAAACCGGTTCTACCGGTTTCCCCGGTTTTCTTCGAAGAAAATAACCGTCCACCGGTTTTTTTATAACATAAATAAACCATCCACCGGTTTTTTATTTTTTCAAAGAAACCGGTTTTTTGATCACTCTAGTCATCAACGATGAACTTTTTTATAAGAAAAGTCATCAACGATGAACTTTTCTATAAGAAAAGTCATCAACGATGAACTTTTCTCTAAGAAAAGTCATCAACGATGAACTTTCTATAAGAAAAGTCATCAACGATGAACTTTTCTAGAAGAAAAGTCATCAAAAATGCACTTTTCTATACGAAAAGTCATCAAAAATGCACTTTTCTATACGAAAAGTCATCAACGATAAACGTTTCTGTAAGAAAAGTAATCTACGGTGGACTTTTCTGTAAGAAAAGTCATCAACGATTAACCTTTCTATAAGAAAAACAAGTAAGAAAGTTAAGTCAGGTAAACCGCTTTATGAATAACCTCTTCTTGAGTCCCAAAAAATGTTCGTAATATTTTTGTTTTAATAATATTATTATCAATTTAAATTGCACTTAATAACTTAAAAGTATGTACTGGTATTAAAGTTAAAAGCTGTTTACATTTGGTACAAAATGGTCCGGTCAATTTTCTCTGATATCTAGATACTATAAAAGCATTACACCGTACAAAATTTCAAGTATTTGTATTCACTAGTATTAAAGTTAAAATCTGTTAACTTTTGGTACAAAATGGTCCATTTGAATGGAAGGTAATAAAAGGGGCGTGCCAATAGCGGTCACTTTTCTCTGAACTCTAGATACTATTAAAACATTACACCGTACAAAATTTCAAGTATTTGTATTCAGTGGTATTAAAGTTAAAATGTGTTAACTTTTGGTACAAAATGGTCCGTTTGTGTGGGAGGTACCAAAAGGGGCATGCCAATAACGCCTGATTTCCTCTGGACTTTAGGTACTATAAAAGCATTGCACTGTACATTATTTTTTGAACTGATATTGAAGCCATAAGCAATAAAAACTTTTGATGAAAAATGGCCCGTTCGTGTGGGGGGTACCAAAAAGGGAGTGGCCACTTCGCCCATTTTTCTTGTCGTGTTACCGAATAACAAACTAATACTATGTGCGAAATTTCAGAACATTCGAGTAAGTTGTATAGAAGGTATTAAAGAATCAATATTTCACAAAAAGTTAGCCCTTTGTGTGAGAGGTACTAGAAGGAGTCGACCAATATAACTCATCTTCGAACTTAGCCGGAGATAGAGGAAAATATTACCGCATACCAAATTTGAAGTTAATCGGTTACTTCGTTCGAGAGTTATCGTGCGCACCAGCCAGCAGACATACACTCAGACAGACGGACGGACGAACGGACATTGCTCATTGACTTAAAATTACCCAAAACGGATTTCCGCCGAACATACTTAGGGTCGTAGGCCACTGCTTCGATGTGTTACACTTTTGGCTCGTAGCAAATGATATATACCCTCCTCTCTAAGGTGAGGGGATAAATATGGCAACGACAGAATTTATGCGGAAACGTCTCAAAAAAAGTTGAATTGCGGTGTCCCTCATAACTCGATACCGGATCATCTGATATTAAAAAAGTAAATTTATTTAGTTAGATAATCGTTATAGGCAGGTAACGCTATCGGGTTTTTATTAGAAATTTAAATTTTTCAATTTTTGGGAACTCTTTGAAGTAAAAAATGCGATTTTTGCGAGAAAAGATCGACTAATTGGCTATTGTTAAATAAAAAAAGTTAACAAGTTTATAAAAAACTCGGCAGCGTCACCTCCTAAATTATGTAAAGAAATAGTGTTAAAAATTTCGAAAAGGATTGGTTCAGAAGTTTTTTTTAGTTAGGAGGGGGCATCGTCTTTGAAAACATGGGTTGTGAGAAAAAAGCTTTACAACCAATTTCACAATCTTCAGTAAAAGCTAACTCATAGTTAAAAAATAAAAATTTCACACAATTTGACGGCTATAACTGTAGGGTAGCTCTAACTGTAGGATAACCGGGGATTGTGGAATTGGCCGTTAAAGTTTTTCTGATGTACTGAGTCGCTTATGAGGCTCGGTTGCTTAGACTACTGCATCTTCGTTATTTTTTCTCCGATTTACCTCAAATTTCCACTGTATATTCTTCAAAAGTTCTGTATTCGAAAAAAAATGCAAAAAAAAGTTTATAAAAGATACTCCCCCACCAATTAACCGGCCCCAAACGTGAAATAAACTGTTAACCGAACTCAAAATTCAATAAAAATCCAAAAAACTGCAGGCGTTGTTCGTATTTCAGTCGATTCATGATTATAGACCAAACTCAACATGTTTGACAGTATTATGTTACACGAAAACAGTTGAGCTGCCAAAAACAGTGTTGCCAAAAAATTACCCATTACTATTGTCAATGCATATTGACTTCTTGCCAATGTTGGTCGACCGACCTCTTTCCAATTGTCATTATGCCTTTCTGTCATTATTGTTTTGTCAATATTAACTGATATTTCGTCAATAGATCTCTATTTGATACATCTGGAAATATGTACGTTAATAGTTCCTAATAGTAAAAAATCCAGTTTCTTTTGCCGCAGCCTGTTTGTTACATTTCCACACTAACTACGTGAGGGCGAATGGAGGCCAAGCAAACAAAGTTTAACCAACCGAAGTTGCAAAAGCAAAGCCAAAGCGAGTGCCCCGCTCTGAGTCATACAACAACAACTTATGTTGCCAGAATTAAATTGAAATGTTTCAACAACATTAGCACTATAAAGAAACTTCAGAGAAACATCAGAGACACACACACCCGTCCAAAGAAAGAGAGATCGAGAGGAACACAAAATGTGGGTAAAGGTGTGCGCTCAGGTATGCCTGAAGGTAAAGTGTGAGAGTGTTATACATATAGCAGTATATGTGATGGAGAGAGGAGAACGGTACAAAGTGGTAACATGTACTTTTATAGTGTCATTATGTTTAATGTTTTTTAAACAAGGTGGTGATTAAAGTACAGCAAAGAGCAGCAGCAGCAACAGTAGCGGTAGGAAGCAACAACAGCATTTAGAAGAAGAACAACAACAGCAAACAACTATCAGGTGTAAAATAAATGAGCAACAATTTAAATTTCTTGTTTAGCCACACACGTATGAAGAAACAGGGAAAATGTTTTTCTTTATTTTTGCTTTTATACACTAACTACAGTTCCCTGTTTTGCTTGGCTCAGCTATGCTATGCTCTGCTGTTTTTTTTTTTGCTTTCATATAACAATTTATCCTAAGAGCCTAAAAGTAGGCAATGATTTCTGTTGCACAGGGAAAATTAATGTTAATTGCCGGTAAAGCGTTTACTTACATTGGACAGTTATGTTTGAAAATGGCTTACAGTGTTACGTGGATGGGCTTACGGGATGCTGGTTGGCTTATACGTTGATATGATAACATAATGTAATTATGGTTATGGAGATTTCATGGTGGCACTGTTGTCTTTTTGTACTGAAGCTACCACAGAGGATTGATTTGATATTATATTATGTTTATGAGCCGTGACTTGATAAGGGAGATATGTTAGCTATTGAAAACCAAAAAAGTGTTCCAATAGAATTGGATTTTTTTGAGATATTACAAATTAAAAATCCTGATTGGTCTTGTTTTTATCAACAAATAATATGTCTCCACTCTGTAACATTTTTAAAGTGTCCTCTTGTAGAATAGCTTTATCATCCCCTAATTTGAATTCCCAATTTTAAATTTTTGTAATGCAAATTCTCTATTTTAATTTAAAGAAATCTCCCTCCCACCTTATGTTTCCTAAAAAACCGAAATGCCTCTAAATTTCATTACACTTCCCCATAAAACTCACCTCTTTAGGATTCACAAAATTGCCCACACAAAAAATGTATAATAAACATTTTCATTAAAAGCAATGCTTCCTTTAGGAATACATATCATGTGCGACAGTAACTAATCCGACTGCTAATACCAACTCAAACCTTTTCAGAAACTTCATCCAATTAATTAATTACATTCTAACACACACAGGAGCCTCAACATACATTGAACAGACAATTTTACTACATATTCTCTCACCACCCAACCCACTCCCCAAAAAGGCGACATCTTGAAAAAAAGAAAAAACAAAAAAAAACCCTAAAATAGATGAAACAACCATTATAGCCCTCAGATTCTATGGTTCAGTAACAATTTTGCCTTTGCGCTTCGTACTAAAGTTCGTTTCGTATCGTTGCGAAAAGCGTCATTGCCAATGATTTTATTTAATTTTCCCTAATAGAAAATCCATGTTAGAGATATGTATAGCTGCTGCATGTGTCCTCTTCATGATGTCGATGTGGAATTCACAGCAAGAGGAAGGAAGCCCACAAGACAAACAGCCAAAACCGGAGCTGTGTTCGAAGTATGTATTAAAATTTTTGTCATAGACAAAAAAGTAGAGAGAGAGAGAAAGCAAAGGAAATCTTTTAATTCCTTCGAAAATCTAAAATCCGCAAAACCTCAACATACGATAACTATACCCGCACACACACACACCCATAGTCACCAATCGGCAACGTTAAGAAACGGCATTTCAATCCCACACTTTCAAACGTAAATTCATTCATCGCCGAAGCTCTACACGGAAAGAATTATATTTCTAATAAACCAATGGAAAAAAATCTTAATAGAGGCATTTCATCAAAAACTTATAATTGAAGTGCATTTTCATAGAATTTTTCTTAGAAATTATAGTTTTATTGAACATTATGTCGAAACTGCATTTCTATTTAAAATTTTGTTGAATTGCATTTTTCTGACAAATATAATAGAAATTTTTGGATGGGAAACTTTTTCAAATTTGGTTTTTCTGTAAATTCCATTTTTGAACATCGCCGGAACTTTCTCTTTATTGAAAATTCTATCGAAATTAAATTTTTTACTGTAACTATTGACATTTTTCGAATTAGAGTTATTTGTATTGAAAATCTTGTTGAAATTAAAATTAATTAAAAAGTTCATAAAAAGAAAAATTCGTCGAAATTACATTTTTGTAGAAAATTTGGTCCAAACTGCTTTTAAAGGTAGTTTCTTAAAATAGATTCCTAATAGATAGTTTCCTCGCATATTTTCTTGAAAATTTCATGGAAATTTAATTTTACCAGAAAATTTCGGTTTAATTGCATTTTGTTAAAAATTGCATGAAAACTGAAATTTCTCTAGAAAATTTCATAGAAATCAAATTTTTCTAGAAAATTTTTTCAAAATTGCATTTTTATACAAAATTTTATCGAAAAAAATTTTGTGGAAAATTTTGTGAAAACTGAATTTTTACAAAAAATTCGTCGAATTTCAATTTTCATAGACAATTGCTATCGAAATTACATTTTTACTGAATAAAAATCATCAAAATTGACTATTCAGTTTGGAGAACATTTCGTTGATGTGTATTGAAATCTTGTCAAAATTTTGGCATTAACTAAAACAGTTTAACAAAAATATTTTTTATAGAAAAATTCGTCGAAATTACATTTTTGTGGAAAATTTTAGTCGAAACTGCAATTTTATAGATAGTTTCCTCTCGTATAATTTCTTAAAAATTTCATGGAAATTTTTATTTTACCAGAAATTTAAAAAATATGCTACAAATTGAAATTAAAGTTTTCTAGAAAATTAAAAAAATGTTAGAAAAATTATACTTTTTTACAAAAATTATTTTTTTAGAAAAATCAAACTTAATTAATATTTTTTAGAAAATTTCTTCATTTATATTTTTCTAGTAAATTTAAAAATATAAATTTCGCGGATATTCTATTTCACCGCCATTTTGTCGAAATTAATGTTTCGAAAAGATTTCTTGGAAATTAAATTTTTCTAGCACATTTTATGAAATAAAATAAATAAAATAAAATTTTTTATAAAATTATAAATGATGAAATATTCTATACAATTTCATTTTTTATTATATTCGCAAAATTGACAAAAAATTGTCCGAGGACATTTTCTAGAAACATTAAATTGTGACAAAGTTTTCTAGATAAATGCAATTTTGACGAAATTGTCTATGAAAAGTGAAATTCAAATTTTTTTTTTGCCAAAATGTAGTTTTGGCGAAATTTTCTGAAAAATTTAATTTTGTAGAAATTTTCTTTAAACTTACAATTCATAGGAAAATTTTCACTTACTTTGCAATTTCGACAACAATTTTTGTAAAAATGCAATTTAGGCGAGATTTTTAATATACATAATTGCAATTTAAACAAAATTGTTCTATAAAATTGCAGTTTAGAGGAAATTTGAAAGAATTTATTTATAAATTTAACAATTTTGACGAAATTTTCTTCAAAATTGAAATTTAGACGAAATATTTTATAAAAGTGCATTTTAGAGGAGATTTTGTATACCTTTTATTTGCAAATTTGAATTTAGAATTACAATTTAGAAAATTTCTGTTAAAATTCTATAAAATTGCAATTTAGACAAAAATGTTCTATAAAATTGCAATTTAGAGGAAATTTTACAGAATATATTTATAAATTTGGCAATTTTGGTGCATTTTCTATAAAATTGTAATTTCGACGAAATCTTCTATAAAAACTCAATTAAGACGAAATTTTTTATAAAAGTGAATTTTCGAGGAAATTTTTTATACCTTTTATTTAAAAATTTGAAATTTCGACAAATTTTTCTATAAAAAAGCAATTTCAATGAAATTTCCTGTAAAATGTAATTTTGACAAAATTTTTATAAAATTGTAATTAGCACGAAATTTCTATAAAACTACAAAAATTATCTATAAAATTGCAGTTTCGACAAAATTTTTTATAAAATTGCAATTTCGCCGACATTTTCTATAAAAATACAATTTAAATGAAATTTTCTATAAAATTGGAATTTAGACAAATATTTTACTTAAAATTGCAATTTAGAGGAAATTTTATGGAATTTTTTTTATACATTTTGCAATTTCGGCAATATTTTCTATAAAAATGCAATTTTAAAGAAATTTACTATAAAAACGCTATTTCGACAAAATTTCTGTAAAATTGCAATTTTCACGAAAATTTTTGTAAAATTGTAATTTGTGGATATTATTTATACTTTCCATAAAAAAATTAAAAAACAAATTCTATGATATTGCATTTTTTTAAATAAACTCAAATTCGACAAAAATTGCTCATGGAAATTCTGTAGAAACATTAAATTTTGACAAAATGTCCTAGATAAATGCAATTCTGACGAAATTTTCTATAAAATTGATATTTTGACGAAATTTTAAAAAAATAATTAATTTAGACGAAATTTTTTAGAAGAGTTTTTTATAAATATTTTACAAATTTGCAGTTTCAAGAAAATATAATTTTTTACTATATTTTTATAATATTGCAATAGTTTCTTTAATATCGTATATATAAATCCAATTTTGATGAAAATTAAAAAAAAAACAATTTTGATGAAAATTTAAAAAAAAAGCAATTTTGTCAAAATTTTCATGTGAAGTTTAATTTCGATGAAATTTTTTTTGCAAAATACAATTTAAAAAAAATTATCTATGAAATTGCAATTTCGTGATGATTTCCATAAAAATTAAATTCTAAGAAATTTTTTACGTTTTCTATAAAAATTAAATTGTCTAGAAAAAATGGAAATTTTGTACAAACATTAAATTTTGACAAAATTTTCCTAGATAAATTCAATTCTGACGAAATTTACTATAAAATTTGATATTTCGACGAAATTTTCTAAAAAAATTTAATTTAGACGAATATTTTTATAGAAGAGTTTTTTAGGATTTTTTTAATTTTTTTAATATTTTATAAAATTGCAATAGTTTCCTCAATATCGTATATATCGTATATACAGGGTTTTCCAACAAGAGGTGTTATTTTGAATCATCCGGTATTTCGGTAGCTGTCACTTTTGAAGCTGTTATTCTTTGACATTTGACAAGTAGAAACTACGCCATTACTAAAAATGGAACGATACACGATTCAACAACGCACTGAAATTATTAAAATTCGAAAATCAGGCCTATTTCCCTCGGTGGCTACGTCAACAAGCAAAATTGTCGCAACTGGGGCTCTCCCTCCTCAACGTGTGACTGTTTGGTGCGGTTTATGGTCCGGCGGGGTCATTGGACCTTACTTTTTCGAAAATGAGGTGGGATCAACAGTTACGGTTAATGTATTGCGCTATCGAGAGACGGTTAATGATTTTTTATGGTCGGAGTTGGATGGTATTGATTTGGACAACATTTACTTTCAACAAGACGGCGCTACGTGCCACACAAGCAACGAAACCATTGCTCTGTTACGGGAAAAGTTTCCGGACCATGTTATCTCTCGAAGAGGTGATCACAATTGGGCACCGAGTTCTAGTGAGTTAACACCTTGCGACTTCTTCCTCTGGGACCAAGTGAATGATAAGGTCTACGCCAACAGCCCAGCATCGATTCAAGACCTCAAAGATAGAATTCGTGAGGCTATCAAGGACATAGGGCAGCCACTTTGCGATTTGGTTATGGACAATTTCATGAAAAGGATATGGTCCTGTAAGCACGGTCGCGGTGGCCATTTGGCTGAGGTTCTTTTTCATTATTAACGGCATACCTTCCTCTTTATTATGAAATAAACATCCGATCATTTATCTCAAAAATTTTAATTTTTCTTTTTCTTTCATTATTAACGGCATACCTTCCTCTTTATTATGAAATAAACATCCGATCATTTATCTCAAAAAATTTAATTTTTCTTTGAATACCAAAATAACACTTCTTGTTGGAAAACCCTTTATAAAAACAGACAATTTTGATACAAATTTCAAAAACAAATTTCTCAAAATGTTCATGCAAAATTTAATTTCGATGATATTTTTTAGCAAAATCCAATTTAAACAAAAATTTCTGTGAAATCGCAATTTCGCAATGTTTTCTATAAAAATTAAATTTCTAAAAAAATTTGACGTTTTCTATACAAATAAAATGTTCTAATTTTGGCTATAAAAATTTTAATTTCAATGAATTTTTCTACAGAAATGCATTTTACACTCTCGTGCAAAATGTCGTCTGGGTCAGAATTTTTAATATTAACTTATTACATTTATTTTTACTTAAAAACTGTATAAAAATTTGTTAAATAGAAAAATAAGCCATCGTTTATATTTTGAAAAGAATGTATAAGACATCGCTATCATTTATATTTTGAAACAAAATTTTATGGGGATTTAAAATTTTAAAAAATTAAGAAATTAGATTTTTTGTTTTTTAAGAAATTTTCAAGTGCTCTTGAACGGCTGAACCGATTTTTATAAAGTCAAGGAGAACATATTTTTTTATGGAAGATTTTTTTAAATTTATTTAAAAACTTTAATTTCAAAAAATCAAATCTACACAGAATTTGCACCAGACTCTCAGAAATCCAAAACAGTTATTGGATTTTTTATGACGCAATTTTTGTAAAAGTTATGGACTAAATACTTAGGCAGGTCTGGCAAATTTTGACACCGTTCTTCTGTCTCTGATTGTAAAATTTCATACGAAGGGATTTAAAATTCATGTGTGAAGAAACAGAAAAAATTTAAAAAATTGCCAGGCCAGCCTTTGTATTTCCTCCATAACTTTTACAAATATTGCGTGACACTTCGAAAAAATTTTTTTATGTACTAATAGAATAAATTCGTTTGAATTTTAAGGAAAATTCTCTCAGTGTCCTCCAGTCAAGTACACAATCGAGAATATCCGTCTAGTTTGCCATATTTCCGTTTCCTGCGAAGTACACAAAGTCATGTCATTTTGGGTGAATGAAACACGCAATGGCGTTGAAGATGAAAAGAGGATGAATGCCCAATTTTAGCTCCCCCAAAAATGTATTCTGTTTGAAAATAGCTTCGAATTTGTGTTGCCTTTTTTCACGAGTTTGAGTAAAATTTTCAAAATGAATAAATGAGCGTTTTGCTAAAACGCTATCTTCAGTTTCTTGAGACTATATATGTAAGCTTGAAAATATATATGAGTATGTGTAGTGTGTCGTCCCTCCCAACTCTTAGCTGCATAGTGCTTAAGCTTCTTCCATTACCATTTGTCTTCTTTGTTTGACTGTAAACGTTTCATTGATTCGATGATGAGATGCTAGATATTTGTGCTGTCATGTGCTTATACCCTTAATGCTGTGGCAGATACTATGTCCTTTCACTCTCTATCTCTATATGTCTTCCTCCGTCCGTCTGTCTATCGGTCTGTCTTTGTGTGACAATTTCTAATCTTAATCTGCATGTCATCTGGAATACCGCATAAATCACAAAATAATCCCAAAATAAAATAAAAAGGCCAAGATGAAAATGTTGCGACAGAGCTATAGTTAAGGGGCTAAGAGAAAAGAGGTTGGTTGCACTGCAAGAAAATATGAAAGGGACGTTAGCATTGATTTGGCGCCAAAGATAATAATATAGGTTAATTTTCTACTTTGATTTAAAATACATATTTATTAAAATTAAGTTTTTAAAATAACATTCGTTATATTCTTGATTTTTTTGGTTTTCCAGCTATGTATTTTCTAAAATATATTGACATTTGTTAACTCCATTTGAGAAATATACTTATGCCTTTTATTCCAGAACCAATCAAAACCTTTAAAATGATATTATCGACCTTCACTGCCGCACACATCGTTCTCTTAATGATTACCCCTATAACATCTATTTATTTTTTCAATTTATACCGAAATTTCTGCATTCCATTATTTAATTTCATACTTCAAATAAAATTAATAAATAGAAAATATTTTTAAATCGATTAAAAATTATTTACGGTCTTTGCGTAACGGGTATGACAAATCTTAGAATGAAAATTCTAGCGTAAATATTGCACTGATACTGAAACATTTTGGTTTACTTTATACTATATAACCTTGACCTAACTTACACAAAAGAATATATATGTGTATCTACATAAAATGTATTAAATTTAACTTTTTGTATATTTTCCGTATCGGGTGTGACAAACAAAACACTCCAAGATACAAAACCGTTTTCAGGCACTAAATATTTTCCAAAAGTTACGAATTTTACTCTAAACTACACTTACGGATGCGCACATTCTTGTAGTCAAATAACAAATTTCAGAAAATAGAAGATATGTCGAAAAATAGCTCATGTCAGTTTGACAGTAAAAGTAGTTCATCCAACAATTTTATAATAATCTACAGAAACTCGGTGGTAGGGAAAAAACTATTCCTAAATTTTATCAACTCTTCATGAATTTCTGAAATTCAGTTGTTCGTGATGTCCCTTATGGCATTCTTTTTATGCAAAAATCGGATTTATTTGTTTATGTGAGATGGGTCAGTTTACGTGGAATCACCCACATGTATGCACGGGGAAAAATCTGCATTTTTGATATGTTTGAATTGAAAGAAAATATATTTGGAAACGATTTTTTAAATATTTTATATTTGTTAACAAATAAATTTTATTTAAAAATCAAGAAATTTTGTTTGGGACGAATATATTAATATATTAGAACATAATATATTTGCAAACTGACTTTCACAAATAAATGATGTGTTTACACACAAACAAAGTTATTGCTTAAGAAGTTTTCCAAATATATTTTATTTAAAAAAAGATTTTTTAGACTTTGCTATGTTTTTCGAATTTTAGTTAGTTTTTCCTAGATTTCGCGTTAAACTTTATAGTTAAAAATGTCTTTAGCAGCATTAGCTTTTGTTTTACATCAATAATTTTTAATTTTTAAATATTTCAATACATCATTTTTTGTCAAAATGCCATTTATAGTTACGATTTAAGTTTTAGTTGCATTTTACAAACATATAAAATTTATAAACAAAAATGCACTTTGATCTTCCGAAAAACAGAAAACTTGTCCTTAAATTAAGACATTGATTCGTTGCCAAAATACATAAATACAAATTAATCTTTGTTTCGGAAATATTAGTTTCAAATAAAAAAATAGTAGAACGGGAACATATTTTTGTTTAGAACAATATACTCCCAAACATATAGTATTTGTATGTGTCAAATATTATACATTTGGAGTGTACACTAAACATTTGTATATTTCAAGCAGAATATGTTTGGGACAATATACTACAGAAGCGTCGTGACTTTGTTTACATTTTCGTGAGTTACGAACGAATAGAAATGATTTTCAAACTCGAAAAAATAGTTTTCTGGATCATTTTTTGAACTTTTTTTGTAATTAACGATCGATATTTATTTTCTAAATGCGATAATTGAAAAAAAAATCTGGAAAATCGGTTTTAAAATACCCAAAAAAATCACTCGCTGATATCATATTTCTATTCGTTCGTTACTGATAGACTACTCGCTACTGGACGGAACTTCTTTATAACTTTATTTTCTTTGGAGTGTACCACAGACACTTTATTATACAGATGTTCCTTCGTGACTTTGTTTACATTTTCGTGAGTTACGAACCAATAGAAATAATTTCCAAACTCGAAAAAAATAGTTTTCTGGATCATTTTATGAACTTTTTTTGTACTTAACGATCGATATTTATTTTCTAAATGCGATAATTGCAAAAAAATCTGGAAAATCGGTCTTAAAATACGCAAAAAAATCACTCGCTGAAATCATATTTCTATTCGTTCGTAACTGATAGACTAATCGCTACTGGACGGAACTTTTTATAACTTTATTTTCTTTGCACTTGACGCTTCTCAACTCTTCCTGAAGTTATTTCACCCACAGACTCTTCATTATACAGATGTTCCTTCGTGACTTTGTTTACATTTTCGTGAGTTACGAACGAATAGAAATAATTTTCAAACTCGAAAAAAATAGTTTTCTGGATCATTTTTTGAACTTTTTTTGTACTTAACGATCGATATTTATTTTCTAAATGCGATAATTGAAAAAAACACTTGAAAATCGGTCTTAAAATACCCAAAAAAAATCACTCGCTGAAATCATATTTCTATTCGTTCGTAACTGATAGACTACTCGCTACTGGACGGAACTTTTTTATAACTTTATTTTCTTTGCACTTGACGCTTCTCAACTCTTCCTGAAGTTTACGTGGAATCACCCATATGTATGTACATACCTTCTCAATATGTTCACTTGACCACAGACTCTTTATTATATAGATGTTCCGTCGTGACTTTGTTTACATTTTCGTGAGTTACGAACGAATAGAAATAATTTTCAAACTCGAAAAAAATAGTTTTCTGGATCATTTTTTGAACTTTTTTTGTACTTAACGATCGATATTTATTTTCTAAATGCGATAATTGCAAAAAAATCTGGAAAAACGGTCTTAAAATACGGAAAAAAATCACTCGCTGAAATCATATTTCTATTCGTTCGTAACTGATAGACTACTCGCTACTGGACGGAACTTCTTTATAACTTTATTTTCTTTGCACTTGACGCTTCTCAACTCTTCCTGAAGTTATTTCACCCACAGACTCTTTATTATACAGATGTTCCGTCGTGACTTTGTTTACATTTTCGTGAGTTACGAACGATTAGAAATGATTTTCAAACTCGAAAAAATAGTTTTCTGGATCATTTTTTGAACTTTTTTTGTAATTAACGATCGATATTTATTTTCTAAATGCGATAATTGAAAAAAACACTTGAAAATCGGTCTTAAAATACCCAAAAAAAATCACTCGCTGAAATCATATTTCTATTCGTTCGTAACTGATAGACTACTCGCTACTGGACGGAACTTTTTTATAACTTTATTTTCTTTGCACTTGACGCTTCTCGACTCTTCCTGAAGTTTACGTGGAATCACCCATATGTATGTACATACCTTCTCAATATGTTCACTTGACCACAGACTCTTTATTATATAGATGTTCCGTCGTGACTTTGTTTACATTTTCGTGAGTTACGAACGATTAGAAATGATTTTCAAACTCGAAAAAATAGTTTTCTGGATCATTTTTTGAACTTTTTTTGTAATTAACGATCGATATTTATTTTCTAAATGCGATAATTGAAAAAAAAACTTGAAAATCGGTCTTAAAATACCCAAAAAAAATCACTCGCTGAAATCATATTTCTATTCGTTCGTAACTGATAGACTACTCGCTACTGGACGGAACTTTTTTATAACTTTATTTTCTTTGCACTTGACGCTTCTCAACTCTCCCTGAAGTTATTTCACCCACAGACTCTTTATTATACAGATGTTCCTTCGTGACTTTGTTTACATTTTCGAACGAATAGAAATAATTTTCAAACCCGAAAAAAATAGTTTTGTGGATCATTTTTTGAACTTTTTTTATACTTAACGATCGATATTTATTTTCTAAATGCGATAATTGCAAAAAAATCTGGAAAATCGGTCTTAAAATACGCAAAAAAAACACTCGCTGAAATCATATTTCTATTCGTTCGTAACTGATCGACTACTCGCTACTGGACGGAACTTCTTTATAACTTTATTTTCTTTGGAGTGTACCACAGACTCTTTATTATACAGATGTTCCGTCGTGACTTTGTTTACATTTTCGTGAGTTACGAACGATTAGAAATGATTTTCAAACTCGAAAAAAATAGTTTTCTGGATCATTTTTTGAACTTTTTTTGTACTTAACGATTGATATTTATTTTCTAAATGCGATAATTGCAAAAAAATCTCGGAAATCCGCCTTGAAATACGCAACAAAAATCACTCGCTGAAATCAAATTTCTATTCGTTCGTCACTGATTATTTTCTTTGGAGTGTATCACAGACTCTCTATTACACAGATGTTCCGTCGTGAGTTTGTTTATATTTGCGTGAGTTACGAACGAATAGAAATGATTTTCAAACGCGAAAAATGTAGTTTTCTGGAGTATTTTTTTTGAACTTTTTTGGTACATAACGATCAATATTAATTTTCTAAATGTGATAATAACAAAAAAATCTCGGAAATCCGCCTTGAAATACGCAAGAAAATCACTCGCTGAAATCAAATTTCTATTCGTTCGTCACTGATAGACTACTCGCTACTTGACGGAACTTCTTTATAACTTTATTTTTTTGTTTGGAGTGTACGTTTGTGTGTACATTTGAAGTGCGGCAAGCGAATAAAAGAAAACATCTGGGCAGACGATGAATGCGAATGATGCGTAGTTGGAAAGGTAAGTTTATTATTTTATACACAATTGTTATACCAGATGATTAAACATGATGTTTGGAAAATAATACTGTTAATATTATTTCGATACCTTCATTCCAAAAAAAGTCCTAAGTCAAAACAAGTAGTTTTTCAGGAGAGCCGATAAAAGCTTCATGAATTTTTTTTAAATTTGTATGGAACTCCTTTACAAAGCAAATCGAGTGACCTATATTGTTTTGTTCATGATTTGGTATTTTCCACTTCAAGATTTATAATTGAATGTAATCCATAGTGGAGGGTATATAAGATTCAAACCACCGTCCTTACTTGTTTGCAATAAAAAGTTTAAAAATATTCCTTTTTTCACAAATACAGATTTGTAAAGAAAATGGTGAAAATGTTAATAAACTTGTTTAAAACATAGTAATCTATTTTAAAAACTTTATATATACAAATAAACACTTCCATACCAAAAAGTGTATAACCATTTTCTAGATTTATTTAATAACAGACAAAGCTCTGCAAAATCAATAATATAATACCAGGCCCATTCATTAAATAGAAAAAAATCGTTGTATCATAAAATTATTAAAAGCATTTAATTGAGTTCAAAAATTTACATTTTATTTGTAATTGGAGTAAATTAACTTAAATTTTGTATTTTAATTTTAAGAAATAAACATTTCCATTATATTTTGTAGATATTTTGTGATTTTTTAATATCTTTACAGTTTGTTAGGATATTTTGATTTTTATTCCTTATTTTTAATCAATTTATACCATTTTTGGATTGCACGATTTACAATTTGCACAATAAAATGTTGCCTAAAATTGCATCATCCGTTAAACTGTATATTGAAATGTTCTACATTTTCATCGACCCACGTAGACTTTCTTTTGACGCTCACATTATATATCAGCTATGTTACTCCATTCATAATTACGAAATTAAAAATAATGTCCCGGAATAACAAATGTCTCCTTCAAATTCATCAAATTTAACCACTGATGAAAGGTGACTTTGATGACTGAAACATATTAACATATCTATCACTCATACACTGTATTGTACTCTACCCAAGGTACGGTCGGTGGTATCCACGAATGGGTATTCCTTTTTTTTCGAGAAAAAAACGGAAACTTATTTATGTTGGACGCAAACATGGTGACCCTTTCCACTCTCCGGCAGACGCGCTGTGGCTTCACGACCGACCTCCCTCCGTGCCAATCAAAATTATAATATGATGATGTAGATGTCGGTAATTCGGAGCGAGGGGGGTTCAAAGGAAGTGTGCGTATAATGGAGGTTGTTACTCGCAAATAGACATGTCAATAATGTGTGAAAGGCTGACTCTATGTGTAGCGGTGCGTAAGCGACTATGAATGTTCATAGTGTTGCATAGTGGGGGATTTTCAGAGATTTGTTGTCTTTTTTACTTTGAAACACTTTTAGGTTCTTAAAAGTCTTGAAATCGACGCTAGTATAGAGGAAGACCTGAGAGGTCGACACAAGTATTAAAGTCGCCTCTAGTATAGAGGAAGACCTGAGAGGTCGACTTAGTATAGAGGAAGACCTCAGAGGTCGACTCTAGTATAGAGGAAGACCTCAGAGGTCGACTCTAGTATAGAGGTAGACCTCAGAGGTCGACTCTAGTATAGAGGAAGACCTCAGAGGTCGACTCTAGTATAGAGGAAGACCTCAGAGGTCGACTCTAGTATAGAGGAAGACCTCAGAGGTCGACTCTAGTATAGAGGAAGACCTCAGAGGTCGACTCTAGTATAGAGGAAGACCTCAGAGGTCGACTCTAGTATGGAGGAAGACCTCAGAGGTCGACTCTAGTATAGAGGAAGACCTCAGAGGTCAACTCTAGTATAGAGGAAGACCTCAGAGGTCGACTCTAGTATAGAGGAAGACCTCAGAGGTCGACTCTAGTATAGAGGAAGACCTCAGAGGTCGACTCTAGTATAGAGGAAGACCTCAGAGGTCGACTCTAGTATAGAGAAGACCTCAGAGGTCGACTCTAGTATAGGGAAGACCTCAGAGGTCGACTCTAGTATAGAGAAGACCTCAGATATCTACTACAGTTTAGTGGGCTAGTATTATTAGATATTGCAATTTTATTATACCCTACACCACACTGTGGTACAGGGTATTATAAGTTTGTTTCACGGCAGATGTTTGTAACACTTGAAAATAACACAGCTAGATCCACCTTAAAGTATACCGATCGACTCAGAATCACTAGCTGAGTCGATTTAACGATGTCCGTCCGTCCGTCTGTCCATGTAAAGTTGTTCGTCGACTACAGGTCGCAATTCCACTCCGATCGTTCTGAAATTTTGCAGTTTAGAGTATTTCGCGGCTGTTAAGATCGCTATTGAATTTGGTTGAAATCGGTTCAGATTTAGATATAGCTCCCATATATATCTTTCGTCCGATTTGGCCCTTTAGTCCTATAGAAGCTGTATTTTACATCCAATCGTTTTGAAATTTAGAATGGTAGAGTTTCTTGATCCATGAACCAACATTGCCGAATTTGAAGAAAATCGGTTAAGATTTAGCTATAGCTCCCATATATATGTTTCGTCCGATTTGGCCATTTAGTCCTATAAAACTGTATTTTACATCCAATCGTTTTGAAATTTAGAATGGTAGAGTTTCTTCATCCATGAACCAACATTGCCGAATTTGAAGAAAATCGGTTAAGATTTAGCTATAGCTCCCATATATATGTTTCGTCCGATTTTGCTCTTTAGTCCTGAAGAAGCTGTATTTTACATCCAATCATTTTGAAATTTAGAATGGTAGAGTTTCTTGATCCATGAACCAACACTACTGCATTTGAAGAAAATCGGTTAAGATTTAGCTATAGCTCCCATATATATGTTTCGTCCGATTTGGCCCTTTACTTCTATAGAAGCTGTATTTTACGTCCAATCGTTTTGAAATGTAGAATGGTAGAATTTATTGATCCATGAACTAACACTACCGAATTTGAAGAAAATCGGTTAAGAATTAGCTATAGCTCCCATATACATGTTTCGTCCGATTTGGCCATTTAGTCCTGTAGAAGCTGTATTTTACATCCAATCATTTTGAAATTTAGAACGGTAGAGTTTCTTGATCTATGAACCAACACTGCCGAATTTGAAGAAAATCGGTTAAGATTTAGCTATAGCTCCAATATATATGTTTCGTACGATTTGGCCCTTTAGTCCTATAAAAGCTGTATTTTACATCCAATCGTTTTGAAATTTAGAATGGTAGAGTTTCTTGATCCATGAACCAAAACTACCGAATTTGAAGAAAATCGGTTAAGATTTAGCTATAGCTCCCATATATATGTTTCGTCCGATTTGGCCCTTTAGTTCTATAGAAGCTATATTTTACATCCAATCGTTTTGAAATTTAGAATGTTAGAGTTTCTTGATTCATGAACCAACATTGCCGAATTTGAAGAAAATCGGTAAAGATTTAGCTATAGCTCCCATATATATGTTTCATCCGATTTGGCTCTTTAGATCCAATCGTTTTTATACCCTACACCGCACTGTGGTACAGGGTATTATTTAAGTATAAAATGTCCCAAAAGTAAATTTATGTAAACAATTTATACATGAATTACAAAACTTATATATCAGAGTTATTCAATATTACGAGAGTGGTGTAGGGTATTATATAGTCGACACCGCCCGACTTTAGCCTTTCCTTTCTGGTTTTAAATATGATTATTTATATTATGAATTTACTCACAAAACAAATATCCCCCACTGTTCATTACACACACTCCTATCAGCCTAGACTATATTCGCCAAAGAGTTACACAAGTCGATACGATTCGATTCGTCTCTGCTGTGACTATGAGTACGACTTGTTTAAAGGAAGGCAAACAATTCATTTTCCTGACTTAACATGACTTCACATGTGAACACAAGCAAACATTCACTCGAGCGAGTGAGTGCGTTCGTATGTTAGCTTGCAAGTCACTCACTGCATGCTCTCATGTGTGAGCTGTAGTGTGACATTGTGCGTTACTCCTGGTAATATCCTCTCCCCAAACTCACACTCCCCTTCCGCCCTACCGACTGTCTGTCTCTAGACCACAATGTAAGTGTTTGTGTGTGGGTTACTTGTGAACACATAATTAGATTTTTGTTTGGTGGTTGACAGGGGTTTCGACCACATTTCGAAACATGTGACAACTGACAATAATGTTAATAAGAGAGCGTCAGACACACACGCACGCACAATCGCATTTCGCTTACAACAGGAATAGGCAAAACCAACCAGGAGGCATCATTGTTATTCGAGAAGACAAGAAGGGATTGTAAACGTTGATTGGACCTGGTTAAAAAATTATTCGTACATGCTAAGAAGGACCAAAAGCCGGATTCACACATTGCGTACATGGTACTTTGGCATACTGAGGCGACAAGAGACAAGAGAGATGATGGCATACTCTGGAGAACGAAACGTGTTAGACATACTCGTCGAATGTTTGCATACGAGCGTATGCGAGTTATTTGAATATGTATGTTGAGTCGACTTTTGTGTGAAGTCATGAAAAAGTGTTTTTTAGTGTCCTTCAGAATAATCAAAGACAATTTTACGAAACCTATATCAAAACAAAAAAATTAAATCTGGATTCAAATGACATCTTATTTTCTGGGTCTAGTCACAATTGCAAAAGTAATTACATTGGTGGTTTTCCAAAAAACAGTAGGTTTAGGATAGAGAAGATAGATGAAGTGCTGAGAGTAGTTGTGACTCTTTTTAATTGTGGTTAAAACAAAATGTTAGTGATAGTAATCAATTATAGATCAATTATGTTAAATAATCTGTATTAAATAAATTACAAAGGTTTTTCTCTAAACAAGGTCTTCCTGTATACTAAAGTCGATCTGTGAGATCTTCACCTATACTAGAGTCGACCTCTGGATCTTCATCTATACTAGAGTCCACCTCTGAGGTCTTCCTCTATACTAAATTAAAACTTCTAAGGTATTTCCCTTTCTAGGTATTTCCCTGTCAGAGTTCCACTCTAATATAGAGAAAGACCTCAGACGTCGACTCTAGTACAAAGGAAGACTTCAGAGGTCGACTCTAGTATAGAGGAAGACCTCAGAGGTCGACTCTAGTCTAGAGGAAGACCTCAGAGGTCGACTCTAGTCTAGAGGAAAACCTCAGAGGTCGACTATAGTATAGAGGAAGACCTCAGAGGTCGACTCTAGTATATAGGAAGATCTCAATGAGGTCGAATCTAGTATAGAGGAAGATCTCAATGAGGTTGACTCTAGTTTAGAGGAAGATCTCAATGAGGTCGACACTAGGTCTTTCTATATACTAGAATTCGACCTCTGAGGTCTTCCTCTATACTATAGTCGATTTCTGAGGTCTCCCTCTATACTAGAGTCGACCTCTGAGGCCTTCCTCTATACTAGAGTCGACCTCTGAGGCCTTCCTCTATACTAGGGTCGATCTCTGAGGTCTTCCTCTATACTAGAGTCGACCTCTGAGGTCTTCCTCTGTACTAGAATCGACCTCTGAGGTCTTCCTCTATACTAGAATCGACCTCTGAGGTCTTCCTCTATACTAGAGTCGACCTCTGAGGTCTTCCTCTAGACTAGAGTCGACCTCTGAGGTCTTCCTCTATACTATAGTCGACCTCCGAGGTCTTCCTCTATACTATAGTCGACCTCCGAGGTCTTCCTCTATACTAAAGTCGACCTTTGATGTCTGTCTCTATACTATAGTCGACCTCTGATGTCTTCCTCTATACTAGAGTCGACCTCTGAGGTCTTCCTCTATACTATAGTCGACCTCCGAGGTCTTCCTCTATACTAGAGTCGACCTCCGAGGTCTTCCTCTATACTAGAGTCGACCTCCGAGGTCTTCCTCTATACTAGAGTCGACCTCCGAGGTCTTCCTCTATACTAGAGTCGACCTCTGAGGTTTTCCTCTATACTAGAGTCGACCTCTGAGGTCTCTCTCTCTATACTACAGTCGACCTCTGATGTCTTCCTCTATACTAGAGTCGACCTCTGATGTCTTCCTCTATACTAGAGTCGACCTTTGATGTCTGCCTCTATACTATAGTCGACCTCTGATGTCTTCCTCTATACTAGAGTCGACCTCTGAAGTCTTCCTCTATACTTGAATCGATCTCTGAGGTCTTCCTCTATACCAGAATCGACCTCTGAAATATTCTTCAATACTAGCGTCGACCTCTGAGGATTTCCTTTACACTATTATTCCTTTATAATAGAGTCGACCTTTTGAGGTCCTCCTCAATACTAGGTTTTCTTCTGCACTGAAGTCGGTTGCTGTGATCTTCCTCTACATTTGACTCGTCCTAAGAGGTCTTCTTCTATACCAGAGTCGACCTCTGGGGTCGACTTCCTCTATACTAGAGTCGACCTCCGAGGTCTTCCTCTATACTATAGTCGACCTCCGAGGTCTTCCTCTATACTATAGTCGACGTCCGAGGTCTTCCTCTATACTAGAGTCGACCTCTGAGGTTTTCCTCTATGCTAGAGTCGATATCTGATGTCATTCTCTATACTAGCGTTTACCTCTGAGGTCTCTCTCTATACAAGAGTCGACCTCTGAGGTCTCTCTCTCTCTATACAAGAGTCGACCTCTGAGGTCTCTCTCTCTATACTAGAGTCGACCTCTGATGTCTTCCTCTATACTAGAGTCGACCTTCCTCTATACTAGAGTCGACCTTCCTCTATACTAGCGTCGACCTCTGAGGTCTTCCTCTATACTAGCGTCGACCTCTGAGGTCTTCCTCTATACTAGAGTCGACCTCTGAGTTCTTCCTCTATACTAGAGTCGACCTCTGAGGCCTTTCTCTATACCAGCGTCGACCTCTGAGGTCTTCCTCTATACTAGAGTTGACCTCTGAGGTCTTCCTCTAGACTAGAGTCGACCTCTGGGGTCTTCGTCAATACTAGAGTCGTCCTCTGAGGTCTTCCTCTGTACTAGAGTCGACCTCTGAGGTCTTCCTCTATACTAGAGTTGACCTCTGAAGTCTTCCTCTAGACTAGAGTCGACCTCTGAGTTCTTCCTCTATAGTAGAATCGACCTCTGAGTTCTTCCTCTATACTAGAGTCGACCTCTGAGGTCTTCCTCTATACTATAGTCGACCTCCGAGGTCTTCCTCTATACTATAGTCGACCTCCGAGGTCTTCCTCTATACTAGAGTCGACCTCTGAGTTCTTCCTCTATACTAGAGTCGACCTCTGAGGTCTTCCTCTATACTAAAGTCGATCCCTGGGGTCTTCCTCTATGCTAGAGTCGACCTCTGAGTTCTTCCTCTATACTAGAGTCGACCTCTGAGTTCTTCCTCTATACTAGAGTCGACCTCTGAGGCCTTCCTCTGTACTAGAGTCGATCTCTGAGGTCTTCCTCTATGCTAGAGTCGTCCTCTAATGTCTTCCTCTATACTAAAGTCGATCCCTGGGGTCTTCCTCTATGCTAGAGTCGACCTCTGAGTTCTTCCTCTATACTAGAGTCGACCTCTGAGTTCTTCCTCTATACTAGAGTCGACCTCTGAGGTCTTCCTCTATACTAAAGTCGATCCCTGGGGTCTTCCTCTATGCTAGAGTCGACCTCTGAGTTCTTCCTCTATACTAGAGTCGACCTCTGAGATCGACTCTGTACTAGAGTCGATCTCTGAGGTCTTCCTCTATACTAGAGTCGTCCTCTGATGTCTTCCTCTATACTAAAGTCGATCCCTGGGGTCTTCCTCTATGCTAGAGTCGACCTCTGAGTTCTTCCTCTATACTAGAGTCGACCTCTGAGTTCTTCCTCTATACTAGAGTCGACCTCTGAGGTCTTCCTCTATACTAAAGTCGATCCCTGGGGTCTTCCTCTATGCTAGAGTCGACCTCTGAGTTCTTCCTCTATACTAGAGTCGACCTCTGAGATCGACTCTGTACTAGAGTCGATCTCTGAGGTCTTCCTCTATACTAGAGTCGTCCTCTGATGTCTTCCTCTATACTAAAGTCGATCCCTGGGGTCTTCCTCTATGCTAGAGTCGACCTCTGAGTTCTTCCTCTATACTAGAGTCGACCTCTGAGTTCTTCCTCTATACTAGAGTCGACCTCTGAGGTCTTCCTCTATACTAAAGTGGATCCCTGGGGTCTTCCTCTATGCTAGAGTCGACCTCTGAGTTCTTCCTCTATACTAGAGTCGACCTCTGAGTTCATCCTCTATACTAGAGTCGACCTCTGAGTTATTCCTCTATACTAGAGTCGACCTCTGAAGACTTCCTCTATACATACTTGAGTCGATCTCTGAGGTCTTCCTCTATACCAGAATCGACCTCTGAAATATTCTTCAATACTAGCGTCGACCTCTGAGGATTTCCTTTACACTATTATTCCTTTATAATAGAGTCGACCTTTTGAGGTCTTCCTCAATACTAGAGTTAACCTTTGAGGTTTTCTTCTGCACTGAAGTCGGTCGCTGTGATCTTCCTCTACATTAGACTCGTCCTAAGAGGTCTTCTTCTATACCAGAGTCGACCTCTGGGGTCTTCTTATATACTAGGTTTGACCTCTGAGGTATTCCTTCGAACTAGAGGCTACCATTGAAGTCTTCCTCCATTCTAGAGTCGACCACTGAGGTATTTCTCTGTAATAGAGTTTACCACTGAGATCTTCCTATATGATAGGGTCGACCACTAAGGTTTTTCTTTACCAGAGTCGACATCTGAGGGGTTTCCTTACACTAGAGTCGACCTACGAGGTCTTCCTCTATAATAGACCTCTGAGGTATTCCACTATAATAAACACGACCTCTTTGATCTTCCTCTGTAATAAAGTCGGTTTCTGAGTTCTGCCTGTACACTAGAGTCGACCACTGATTTCTTGCTATATAGTGGAGTCGACGAATCTAGCTTTTTATTCAATGCCCACATAAATCTATATTAATTACTCTAACGCAACGCGTAACGTGTTTCATGTCATGTTTTAAAATGTATCGCTCACTCACTTCAAGAGTGACATAACTCAAAATTGAAAATGCCAAGATGTGTAACTTTAAGTCCGTATAAAAAGATAAGTAAGTATGAAATAAGATGTTTAAATACGCTTGAATAATCCGAAATATGGTTGTTTACTTATAGACAATATTAATTTCGCTGATATTAATTTATGGACATTTGCAAAATTCGGATTTTTTTAAGGCAACCTCAAAAATTTTAAATTTTTAGTTATGTCACTCTTGAAGTAAGTGAGCGATAGGTATTCAATTTCCATCGAAACGGAAGTAACCAAACTCCTAACTGGGTTTATAAACCACTCAATTAAATTAACACTTGGAAGGAAATAAGTCAGACGCATAGAGAAACTTAATTTCCACTATCTGAAAGCCGGACATAAAAACGCCTATTTCATGCGAAATATGCCTACTTTGGGGAGGAGATAAATATAAATGATCACATCACAACCATAAGACGGTTAAGACGCATGTCATCTGAATTGCACGTCATAGCCATATGTTAAGGCTGACAGACACAATGTTTACTAAAGACTAACAACATTTAATTACTGCATATTCACAGCAGTTATTTGGTTTTTTTTTGCCAACTCTGCATATTTGCTAAACAATTAAAAATCTGTGTACGATAAAGTGGCAAAAGTAAACCATGATCCATTTCTTTTTTTGGCCATTGAAAACAATAGGCCTCTTAACATATTTCCATGGATAACAGTATCTCTGCATGATCAGTAGCAGTAGCTGCAGCAGGAGCATCATCATCGTCATGGAAACGCGTACACGTTTTCTGGATAAACTTCCGTTGTTGATGTGATTTTTTTGTTGGAATCCAGTTTGAATTTTAAAGCCGTGTACAAATTGTTGTTGCCATGTCGTGTCTCTGTGGTGTAGTAATACTATAAAAGATCGTCAGTATATATCCGCATTTGCAATAATAGTATATTTCCGCTTTTTTTTAATTTTACAATTTCGACATCATTATTATTGCCACAATCTAATCATCTCCACTTTATTGTTATAGGCTGAAATCTCATTTGTTATGACGTTCGCTTAGTTTGATTTAATCATTTTTTGACAATGACAGAATTGAATGATGGTCCCATCTTCATTTAATATTTCTGCTTTTTATTGTTTTAGCTTTATTATGCTGTAATAAATATTAATGTGTATTTAAAAGAGCATCTTCCTCATATTTTAACATTCAGCACCAGAGTCTAGCAAAAAATAAAGGCGAAATGCACATCTATCTCTGGAATGAGATAGATGTGCATTTGTAGGCAGTTGTATGATAAGGCTATTATTTATTGCAGTACATATTTGTTTAAATACTCGTATGAACAATAGAGCGGTCCTTGTTATAGATTATTTTCTTCGGGTTATATTCACCTGCAGTAACACGAACTACTTAAAAGCTACAGATATTCGATAGTCCTAACAGACTAGAACTAGTTTCTTTTCTATCCCTTTGATACTTATGTATTTAAGTGGAGAATTTAACAAAGGAATGTTATGGAACGGAAAAAATTGTCATTCTTTTGTTAAATAGCTAGTCAAATATAACTATACACTTCGATAAACCAACACATTCGGATTCACCCATCCTTGCATTACTTTGAGCTAGCGAAATGGTTAGTGTGTAGGCTCTAGCTACATCACTAGCGATCTCTACTAAAGAACCTCCCTGCACACGCCTACAACATTGGCGATGCGAAAAAAAATCTGCAAGGCTGCTGAGAATAAAATGGTGTACATTGAACCTAATAAGCTGCTAACAGGGGCTACCCTAATGTACAACAAAAACTATCTCGATAATATCGACATACATATATCATATTTGTAATTATTAAAAAGGTAACAACTATTTAGTTGCTTAATAATTCCACAACATTCTTCCATAATGAGATCATATATCAATTATATAACATAATACGGAGCAGTAGAAATGTCAAAAAATATATATTTTATATAAAAGCGTTCGTATGTAGATAGTTTCCTTTTTTATTTGATACAAGGGTGGTCTCGAAAGTTATTCGACCTAATAAAGAAAACACAACAAATTTGGGAAACATTTTCTTTATTTCTCAACAAAATCTCCTTGTATCTCGATACACTTTTTCCAGAGATTTTCAATAGCTTCAATACCCTGTTTCAACCGCAACCTCCATCTCTTCATTGCTGGAAAATCTTTTTCCGCCGAGCCAGTTTTTCAAGTTTGGAAAGAAAATCTAATCTGAGGGACCTAAATCTGGCGAATAAGGTGCGTGCTGAAGCAATTCGAACTTTAATTCAATGATTTTGGTCATCGCAATATTGTATATGTGCCCATATTGAGCACAGCTTTCTCATCATCAAAATTTACGTCAATATGCGCTGTATAACACTTTATGAAATTTCTATGACTTCAGCTAGCTAACGAACCTTCAACCGACGGTCATCCATGCCATTTTGTGGCCCACTTCTGTCGTGGACACCTGATTACGGTGTTCGTCTTGGCAGCTCGTACTGCCCCGTTAAAACTCTGTCTCCCAATATTTATTAGTTGTAAACGAAGGAGCAGACTCCCCCAAAGTAGAATATTGCTCGGTTCGAATATTGGTTGGACTGAGACCTTCCAAATGAAGGTATTGTATTACATATAACATTTTTGACCAACTTCTTCCTTGAAACTTAAAACAAACGTTTTAGAAGGTTGCAGGTTTTCATGAAAATAATTTCTTTATACCCTGCACTGTAGGATGGGGGTATATTCATATTGTTACTCCGTTTGTAACACCTATAAATATTGATCTGAGACACCAAAAAGTATATATATTCTTAATCGTCGTATAATTCTAAGACGATTTAGCCAAGTCCGTCCGTCTGTTGTAATCACGCTACAGTCTACAATAATTGAGCTAGATATCTGAAATTTGGTATAGATACTTCTTATAGCCGGTCCATTTTTTGATAAAGCTCCCTTTATAGCATCTTCCGGATTTGACTGATCGGGATGAAAATTGGTAACTGGGGGTTATTTATACCCAGAACACTTCACACGAACAATGGTAGTCATATGTCCACGTTTTGATATAGCTCCGATACAAGATCCCTCTAGATTTGACCTCGAATCGCCACAAAACTTTAAATTTCAACGAATTTGGCTGAAATTTTGTATAACGGAGTTGTTTTTTAGGCCATTCACATGCGATCCATGGTGGAAGGTATATAAGAACTTAATCCGTCTTTACTTGTTCAAACTACTACCGCCATCTATACGTCATGTCGGCTAGTTTTGGGACCGCTCTCGTATATGGGTCAGAATATTTAATATCGACCTATGTAGTTTATTTTTGGCTAAAATGTGTATAAGCAGGTAAAATAAGATCTCGCTATCATTTTTTTGAAAACATTTTATGGGCATTTTAATTTTTGGAAAAATTCAAAAAATGTGTTTTTGTGTTTTACGAAATTTGTAATTGCTCTGGGACGACTGAACCGATTTTTGCAATATTTACTTTGTTGTAAAGCACAATGGGTATTTTTTTTTAAATGTGAACGAAAGTTTTTTTTGATAAAAACCTTTGTAGAAAAAATTCCTCCCGCTCGATTTTCTTAACCAACAACCGATAGCGACCAAACTTTGCATGATAGATGAAGAGATGTTAGAGAAGTTAAGTTTTATACAAGGTGGCGCAAAAGTAATCCTCCTATCAGAAAATGCTATAAATTTTGCGATTGGCCCCTAATGTCAGTTCTGTTTTGACACTTATGTAGGAAAAACACATGCGAAATACACGTTAATAAACAATGTTACGCTACACTGCTCCAGAACGCGGAATATTGCTGACTATTTATTTGACCAATAATCGGTCGGTGACTTTGGCACAACGTGAATTTCGTCGCAGATTTCCTGGCCGTCCAACGCCTACTGGTGAAACACTGCGACGTTTAGCCGCTCGCCTCGAAGAGACTGGCACAACACGAGATGCTTCCAGGCGTGGCAGACCCCGGAGTAGCCGTTCTGCAGAGAATATTGCTGCTGTAGCCGAGGATGTCATGGAAGCGCCGTCGACATCGACCAGGCGACGTGCCACGCAAATGGGTATCAGTCGACGGTCTCTACAGCGAATTTTGGTACAAGATTTGAAGATGTTTCCGTACAAAGTCCAGACGGTCCATCAGCTGTTAGCTGCTGACCGCCAATCGCGTCTAACATACGCTCAAGCCATCCTTAATCACCACCAAGAGGAAGATGATTTTTCATCAAAAATAATCATGAGTGATGAGGCCCATTTCCATCTTAGCGGGTACGTAAATAAGCAAAATTTACGCTTCTGGGGCACTGAAAATCCGCGTGTAACCCACGAAGAGCCATTACACCCGCTCAAAGTCACTGTATGGTGTGCTGTTTTCGCTGGAGGAGTCATCGGACCTTTTTTCTTCGAAGACGTCGCGGGCCAAACGGTTACTGTGAATGGTGAGCGCTACAGAGCAATGATCAACGAGTTCTTTTTGCCGCAACTTGATGAATTGGGATTGGAAAACATGTGGTTCCAACAGGACGGTGCAACGGCACACACTGCACGTGCCACAACCGATATGCTGACGGATGCATTTCCCGGGCGCCTAATCTCCCGTTTTGGCGATTTGCACTGGCCAGCAAGATCGCCTGATTTGACCGCTCCAGACTTCTTTTTGTGGGACTTTTTGAAGTCGAGGGTTTATGTCAACAAGCCTCAGACTCTTGCAGCTCTTAAAGACAATATCCGTCAAGAATGTGAGGACCTATCGCCGGAAGTTTTGGCCAAAGTGATGGAAAATGCCATAAAAAGGGCTCAAATGACAATCAACTGTGGCGGCGGCCATTTACATGACATCATATTCTCGACTTGATGTAAAAAAAATTAAAAGACCAAATAAAAATAATCCACAAGAAGAATCAAAGTTTTTCATTTTTTTTTAATTTACAGCCAAAAAACATCGAAAGGTTACTTTTGCGCCACCTTGTATTTAGGCCCCCTATGTCAGACAGGGGCGGAGCTAGAGGGCCTCAAAGTTAGCCACATCTTTTGAAGAAAATGTTCAAGCGCGTGAAACTCGTGTTTCTCCCCCGATTTATAAAATTTCTTTTTGTGTGTGTTCTACTATCTGGAGTTTACAAATAAATTGTTTACACCTTAGAATTATCTCGTATATTTACCGAGATATCTGCAATTAAAAATCGAATTTTTAATTTTTTCGCCTAAATATCGGAGCACAATATGCACCGATTTCATCCGTATCAACATGTCTGGATGGGCAATAAAATTTCCTATATGACGAAAAAGCATTGGTTCGATATACCCAATAGTACAAATAATAATGACCACTTGAAGTTATATATAATGGGTGATCCATTTCGAGGTTCCCTGGTTTTTTAAAGAAAATTCAAATTGAATGGGGAATGTTTAGTATCATTTGAAAGAACATTCTTTGGCATTTATTTTTTGAAGATTATGTCTATTAAATGTTGGCCGCGGCTACGTCTCAGATGATCCATCCGTTGAGTCCAATTTTCGATGACTCGTTCGAGCATTTCGACTGGTAACTGGCGAATGACACGCGTGATGTTTTGCTCCAAGGCCTGAATCGAAGCGGGTTTTGTCCGCATAAACTTTAGACTTTACATATCCCCACAGGAAAATGTCTAACGGTGTGATATCACACGATCTTGGTGGCCAATCGACCGGCCCAAAACGTGAAATTATATGCTCACCGAAATTATATGCTTGTTGAAACCAAATGTCGCCGAGACCACGGGCTTCCATTTCAGGCATCAAATAGTCGGTTATCATGGCACGATAACGGTCGCCATTGACGGTTACGTTCTCACCGGCATCATTTTGAAGAAATATGGGCAAATGATTACGGTACGTCGGATTGGGAATCGGTCAATGGCAAAAAGATAGCTCTCAACGAGAGCTAAAATATTGCTCATGGGTGTCAAGGTCGTGGGTCAAATGGAAAGTGTTTTTTTTGGTTTTAAAAAAAATTGACTTAGCGCAATTGGCGAACGATTATTTTGATAATAAAACTGAATAATTTGTAAACGTTGTTCAGGCGTGAGTCTTTCCATGATGAAACGCCAAACAATACTTAACAAAAATAACAGGACAGCATGACACGACTCACACGCGATCTGTCAAAAAGAGGCTATTGAAAAAAGTATCTCTACTTAGATCACCCCATATTTGGGTTCTCCTACAATGTCCCTTTAATATGTGTATAATGTTGGCTATGTGAATCAAGTTCACATCCTTGTTGGACCCACAATTAGTATTCTACTGGGTTTATATTTTGATTTTGTTTTGTATTCGGATAAGGGTTAATTCATACGCAATAATGCTTAATCATTTCTTTCGGTTTGAGTATAATATTGGGGTCGGGTAAATGTTTCTAAGGTTTCTCGGCCCAATGACGTAATTGCGATTTTTTTTACTTTATTTTCTTGTTTCTGAGGTCATTTTGGGGGGTACTACATTCTTAACACTTCAAAATTCAAATCGTGTATAAGACTCTCACAGGACGAGCAATATCAACATCTTTGCAATCCACATTTAAACAAAAAGTATTTATTATCATTTACTTTCTTAGCACATCACACACAATTTTTAATGAAATAAATAAATACAAAATATAAAAAAAATTATGAAAAATCGTAAAACTTTTAATTCCAGCATAATTTATTTGCAAAATAAAAACAAATACAACAGTTTGATAGAAATGGGTTTGAAGATGAGACACACGATCGACGGACAGATAAACATGGATGTCATGGCACGAATGTCCGCTGCATGCCGCAAAGTTTGTTGACAACACTGAAAAAATTTCGGCAAAAATAGTGATTGAACGTTTTAGTTCCTCAATCAAAAATTGATTGAGTTATTTGAAATGTTAAATAAATTAATCAGTATAGTAATCGATGCAGTGGATTTTTTATTTTAATTTCAATGTTTCAATTTATTGTATACTCGTAAATCTACAATTTTAAAAATATTTATATCTATTAATAAATTGATTAAATTAATTAAGAAATTAATTGTATATCAATTGATGATTTGTGATTCTGATGAATTTTCTTACATAAGAGATTATTGAATCAAATTATAAATTAATTTAATTAAATGGTTGAAATTTTAATTGAATAAATTAAATAAAAATAGAATTAATAAAAGAAATTAAAAAAATTATTAAAATAATTATTATGAAAATGCCCTTAATTACCAAAGTTATTTAATTAATTAAATGATTTAACTGCTTAATAAATTAATTGAATCAATTCATAATTTAATTGAATCAATTAAAAATTTAATTGAATCAATTAGAAATTAAATTGAATCCATTAAAAATTTAATTGAATCAATTAAAAATAAAATGTAATCCATTAAAAATTTTATTGAATCAATGAATAAAGTAATATCATATATTACAGAATTAATAGAAGAAAGAAATAATTGAATCAACTAATAAATTAATTAAATAAATTAGTAAATTATTTGAACCATTTAATTAATTTAATTAATAAATTAATTGAATCAATTAAAAAATGGATCGAATTAATTAATTTTTGATCTGATATGGTAAAATTCTGCTATTCCTTATTTATAATAGAGCCATTTTTTTCTGTGTACTCCTGCTAAATTCAATATTAGTATGCAGCATTTGTCTCATGTGCCACAGCAATTACAAAGCTTATTGGCATATTGCAACTCTTTATTGTCTTCGCCAGACAACCAAGCGAACTCCAAGTCCACATTTCTCTGCGATCCGTGGCATATCTTTCTTTTGGTGAACTTTCACGCTTTAATGCGGTTCAAATATTTGCTATGCTATGCCATGCCATGCCATTCATGTACTCGTATCGTATATGTGAGGCCTCTTCATCGAGATGAACTGAACGTTTGAAATTTGTTTAAATTTTTGCATATAAATTATGCTTTATGTGTTTATTAGCATAAAATTTTCAAACACGACGACTCTAAACAATAGTAATGTTGGTAATGGCGTCTAATGAAGACGGAAATAGTAATTTTTGCTCATATTTTATTAGATGTCACTTCCGTTTTTGTTTGCTGACATGCATGGGAAATCTGTGATTTAAATGTTCTCATCGCTCAAATGGAGAAGTGTCATCTATTTGACTCCTACAACATTGTTGAAGGAGTCAGAAGTCAAAAAACTTCATATGAATATTGTTACAACTTCATTAGTAATTCCAATCAATTACTTGGAAAAAAAGCGCAAACAATGTGATTAATTTTCTAAAAAGGAAAGTAGTAATGTGGTTGAAGAGTAGAGGTCAAGTGCAACCTAAAGGCTATCTGTATGTTCAATTTTATTATAAAGTATGTGAACGAAGATTCGTATTCGGTACGGGTCGTGACCATTTAAAGACACGCTAAAGGTAGTTTTTCAGAAGAGGTAATGAAAGTTTTATGACATTTTTAAATTTTTATGAAATTCCTTCATTACGAATATTTAGAATTTAAGATAAAATGTCATTGAAAACATCGTAAGTCGACTTAGCACTCTTCGGAAAGGAAGTATCGATATATTTCATAGAAAAGAAGAAATAAAAGTATAAGGCTTCAAAAGGGGGGTGTATAAAGTCGATCTGGAAAACAATTTCTCATGACTTTCTCTGTCAATACCGAAGTGTTTAACAATGGATCCGTGCTTCTACAGGGTGGGCCGTTTATCATTTTAAATTAACATCTGCTATAAAAAAAGTACTCATAAACTTTTCAAATTCTAGTTTTATTGCAAAGGTTGAACTTTGTCATTTAATAATGGAACACAATATCATGCATATGACTACCACGAATGGCTCGGCAGTTGAGAATTTAAGGGATAGACTCAGGTACGGATGGACCATTTAAAATTTTAAATTTGAATCGGCTATAAAAAAAGTAACGATAAGTTTTTCAAATTTCTGGTTTTATTCGAAAGGTTGAACTTTTTCATTTAATAATGGAACACAATATCATTCATATGACTACCACGACTGGCTCGGCAGTACCAGTATCCGATTAACCCAATTTTTCAGTACATTTACGATTGTTTTGGGTCGAACCTCTTCAATGGCCACTTCGATTTCATGTTTCAACGCTTCAATTGCCTCTGGAAGCTTTGCGTAACATTTATCCTTAATGGCTTCCCACAAAAAATATTCCAAAGGGCTCAAATCACAAGCCAAAGTAATCGGTACCATTTACGAATAAAAAAAATTAATCGCGTATTACTTACATCTTTATCATAGTTTAATTTAAACACAATCACGACGCGAACTCTAAAACATAACCTTCTTCTTATACCATTTCTCAAAAAACAAACAACAGATTTTCTATGGTCTGAATCACTATAAGTATATATATTCCACTTCTATCTTTGCCGTCTCAAATGCTCAGTGAAAGAGAGTATACTCAACTTTAAGAGGGATAGTATAATTATCTCCCATAAAGAGTCAATTTAAGAAGTATTCTTAAAAAAATGGCAACTGTCATAAAATTAACATACCGATTCGACCTTTATTTTAAAGTCAGCACAGCCTTAAATGTATTACTTAAATTTGGCATACTGATAATGAATTCCCATTCGGCTTTAAACCGATTACTAGTCTACATCATTGTCTTAGTGTGGAAATTCTTTAAAGGTATTAAAATATTACTTCAGATAATGAAGTTTGTCACAAAAATTCTGATTTGTAACTTTAATTTAAAGACGTTAATTTCAAGATGGACCTACACAAAACTAAAGATTATTGTTTTATTAAATCAAATACAAATAACTTTATATCAATGAAAATTTCTTAAAAAACATGTAAATTGAAGCTATTTTAACAAAAAAAATTCTTGAATTTTTGCCGAATTTTTTGATTTAAGTATGTGTCGTCATTAATTTTATTACTATCTTTCTTTAATGTACCATAGATGTCCGATAAGGGCGCTGAACATATATAACATATAAGATTTCGTATAAGAATATAAGATCTCTTAAGAAAAGTTTTTTTTTCGCGCTTATATACCCATGATAAGTCCTTTTGTGTACATTCTAGATATAAATGAACCATTCTGCGCCATTTTTTGCAAAATATATATTTTTTATTGAAGTTGATAAGGTCGATGCATCTCATCCGGTTCCGAATTTAACTGATGATGCAAATCTAGCTATCGAACCTATTTTTACTTAATTTTCAATTTCGATGGTTATTTCACAAATTCTATTGCCTAAAGTTCCGCATGAACTATTAAGCTTTAATATTTAAATCATTTCTTCTAATTATAACCAATAATTAGCTGCAACAAATAAATTTAATTGTTTACAGCTGCAAGTGATTTAATTATAGCTATAAAAATGTAGATTGACACCCAAGCCAAACTCAATAGAAAACATCCAAACAAATGTTTCCGGGAAAACAAACAATTTTGTTTACCAAAAGCCAATTTACCAATTAATTGGTAACAATTGATATTTAATGATGTTTTTTCACACACACCACAGTTAAAAGGAATAAAACATTACGGGTGACAAAAATATTCGTATTGTCCTTATGAGGTAGATGGAGGCAATGAAATTAATGAGTTTATCAACTCATTTTGGAAAAAGTGGAAACGGAAATAATTTTTAAGTATTTCTTGAAATAATATAATTAGACAAATCGTAAGAATAAGGCACTATGCGGAAGATGTGAAGACATGGGGATTGAAAGAGTCAGTTGAACAATTTAATTAAGAAAAAATTTAATCAATAAAAAACAATTTTAATTGAATACACAAATTTCGTAATTGAAACCCATTTTAGTTTTTCATTTCTTTTTTTTGTATTCGTAAAATAATGATATGACAGGCGCGACCACCACTCATGTTGGATTCATTGGCGCAGACTCAAATTAAAAGTACTTCAAGATTACTAGAATTTCATATTTATCTATTACTTTGGATGACCTTTTTAGTGGGTAGTGATGTAGAAACCAACTGCGTATTTCAATGGTTTAGCTCCATTTTGAGTGATATTCATATCATGAAATTGGCGATACAAATAATAAATTCTCTCGGGATGTATAAGAAAACCAGTTACATTTATATTACAGGATAGGAAAATAATGTATGTCTTTCCCAACCTACATTAACCAGTTGAAATAGTTTACAAAACACAGTGCAACAGTTTCCGAACCTCATGAAATAAAAAAAACTTTAAAATAATAAAAACACAGGGTTAGGTTATGTTAGGTTATGTTAGGTTAAGGACGCGCGGCACACAACCATTGCTGGCGTGCACCACATCACTCGGAGACCATTTGGTCCATTCAAAGGAAGTTTCAGTAAACAAGTTGAACCTGGCGTGAAGATGATGCTGCGATACATCGCAAAATTTATTTAACAAATTGCCATTTTATACAATAATAAGTAGCCTAGCATTGAGTATAATCCCTACGGGAAATGAGACACCAATTTACCGTAGTCTACTGATCGTAGTACTGGTTATTGTCTTGGTATCAGTTAATTAGGGTTACATGCACCAAACAACATTGCTGGATGTGATATGACATCATACGACATAGAAATCTACTCCCTAGTAGACCAGCCTTTGGGTTATCAACTCCTTAATATACACAAGTTGAGTTATCTCATATCTAGGAGAGGAACCTTCCGGAAATATACTCATTAGCGAAGGACCATTTGGGTTATCTTTTATTTAGTAAAATGAAAGTTAATTTATCTGCTGCTTAGTTGACGTTCATATCTACTCCTTAGTATGCGGACAATAGGGTTATCTTTTTCTTAGTTGACGACACATTGGGTTATCTATTTCAAGTTGAGGTCCTGTTGGGTTATCTTCTTTTTACTTGATGAGAAATTAGGTTATCTACTTCTTAGTAAATGATAACCCAATGTGGGTTATCTACTTCTTTGTAGAGGGCCAGTTGGTTGTATGCCTTAGTTGACGACAAATTAGGTTATCTACTTATACTCCTTAGTAGAGATACATATGGGTTATATTCTCCTTACTGACGACCACTTGGGTTATGTGCTCCTTATAGACGATTAGTTAAGTTATATAGGCGGCAAGTTCGGTTATATTCAACTTGATGGACAACAGATTAGGCTATCTGCTCCTTAGTAGTGATACAGTTCGCTTCTGAACTCCTTTGAAGAGGGCCATTATCTGTTACTTAGTAAAATTCAAGTTAATGTCTCTACTTCTTAGTTGGTGTCTTGTTATCTACTCCAGTTGGGTTATATAAGTATACTTCCTAGTTGACGACACATTGGGTCACCTACTCTTCAGTAGAAGATCAGTTGAATTATCGACTACTTGGTTCACCACATATTGGGTTATCTAATCCTTAGTATATGACAAATTTGATTATCAACTCCTTAGTTATCTACTCTTTATAAGAGCATATATATAGTTGGGTTATCTACTCTTTAGTTAACGACACATTGGACTACCTACTCCTTAGGTGATGACAAATTTTGATATCTATTCCTTAGTAAACGATGAGTTACGTTATCTACTCCTTAGAAGAAGACCAATTCGGTAATTTATGTTTTAATTGACAACAAATTAGGTTATCTATGCTATAGTGCATGAAAAATTAGATTATCTACTACCTAGTAGAGATACTGTTAGGTTATATACTCCTTATTAGACGACCAGTTGGATTATCTAATCTTTAGCAGACGACCAACTCCGTGATAGACGACAAGTTGGATTTACTACTTCTTAACAAAGATACAATGGGGTTATATACTCCTTAGCAGGCAGACAATTGGATTATCTTACCCTTAGCAGTCACACAGTTGGGTTATCTACTCCTTATAGACAACTAGTTTGGTTATCTGCCCCTTAGTAGGCTGCCAAATTGCTCATATGTTTCATGGCGAACGACAAATTGGGTTATCTACACCTTAATAGAGATGCAGTTGAGTTATCTACTCATTAGTATATATACAATTGGGTTATATACTCTTATTTAAAGACACATTCGGCTATCTACTCCTTAGGTGATGACAATTGTGTTTATTTAATCCTTAGTAAACGATGATTTGTGTTATCTACTCCTTAGTAGAAGGCCAGATCGGTCATCTATGCTTAATTGACGACAAATTAGTTTATCGATGCTTTAGTAGACGACAAATTAGGTTATCTACTCCCTAGTAAAAATACAGTTGTGTTATCTAATCCCTAGCAGACGATCAATAGGGTTATCTATACCTTATAGACAACTAGTTGGGCTATCTACACCTTACAGACGACTAGTTTAGTTATCTACTCCTTAGAAGATGGCCAGTTGAGTTATATAGTTGGGTTATCTACTCCTTATAGACAACTAGTTTGGTTATCTGCCCCTTAGTAGGCTGCAAAATTGCTCATATGCTTCATGGCGAACGACAAATTGGGTTATCTACACCTTAATAGAGATACAGTTGGGTTATCAACTCATAAGTACATATACAGTTGGGTTATATACTCTTATTTAAAGACACATTCGGCTATCTACTCCTTAGGTGATGACAATTGTGTTTATCTAATCCTTAGTAAACGATGATTTGTGTTATCTACTCCTTAGTAGAAGGCCAGATCGGTCATCTATGCTTAATTGACGACAAATTAGTTTATCGAAGCTTTAGTAGACCCTAGTAAAATACAGTTGAGTTATCTAATCCCTATCAGACGACCAATAGGGTTATCTAAACCTTATAGACAACTAGTTGTAGGGTTATTTACTCCTTGATAAAAATACATTTGGATTATATACTCCTTATTAGAGGAGCATTTGGGTTATTTAAACCATATCAGATGATTAGTTGGTTTAGAAATAGTTGTCTATAACTCCTTATAGACAACTAGATGGGTTATCTACTCCTTAGTCGCGGAATGATTTGTTATATACCCCATGATCGACGACAAGTTGGTTTATCTACTCCTTAGTAGAGATACAGTTGGGCTATCTACTTCTTAGTAGATATACAGTTGTGTTATCAAATCCTTAGCAGAAGAACAGTTGGATTATCTACTCCTTACAGGCAACTAGTTGGGTTGTCTACTCCTTAGTAAAGAAACATTTGGTTTATCTCTTCCCTGGTAGTGCTACAGTTGGGTAATCTTCTCTTTAATATATATACAGTTTGGTTAATTACGCCTTGGTTGATATATAGTTTGGTTATCTTCTTGTTAGTATACGGCCAATTAGGTTATCTACACCTCACTGGACGACTAGTTTGGTTATAAATAACTGAATGTACGAACAGCTGGGAGCAGTTTTCGAAGTTAAATGACTAAATAGCAAACATTTAATTGGTTTCAAATGTGACTTATGCTATCAGACATTGAAGGTTTAGTAACTGTAGGTATTCTGTTAGACCAGTACTTTCATATAGCAATTAGAAATGCATTTTAAAGTTACCATAAAAGGGACAATCTCAACCCTGCCCCTAATGGACCTATCACGGGTTTACTATTGTACTGATCCAATTTTCCGTGATAATATTAACTAATTTCTGGAGAAAATAAATAAAACGATAAATATTTATATTTGCAAGGAATGATTGCATATAAATATCATTTGGAAAATTTAGAACAATTAAAACTTCAGTCTTTATACCATGACATCTTTGGAAATAGAATAATAAAACGTAAAAATTAAAAAAATATATGACATTCTATTAATAAACAGAAAACATTTTTATAAAACACACATCTAGCAATTTCCTGTTACCCAGTGCAATTTTGCACAAACCATTAAACTATTATTTGGTCAACATTATTAAAATTACACCCTCTGTAAATGGATCACACCTAAGATCTGTAAAATTAATTACTTGCACATTTTGCTTAATTATGTTAACAAACAACTAACTCATTAATCCAGAGCAAAGCAAAAAAATGTAGATCAGCAGCAACACCAAATGCATCTCGGTGTAGAGCCAAAGAAATGTTTACAGGAAAACGTACGAGCAATACCTGCCTACCCACCACACAGATCGATCAATTAATTAATTGTTAACATTTAGAGCTTTTGTATTTTTCTTTGTCTTTTTGATCCTAATTATATGATATACAATAGCTATTTTTTTGAGACAATATTGGTTAGACAAGTAGACATTATATGATGATTTTATAATACATAAACAAGGAGATTAACTCAATTGGTGTTTTTGGAGTGAAAAAAGAAAACTAACGTGACTACCTAAAAAAACAAAATTTTATTTTAGGAAAAGCCACCATTTCGCAAAGTAAAATTAAAATTTGTTGATGCACTCGAAGTAAAATGTTAGGAATGGAAATAGGTTGTAGTGTGAAAAATTTGTAAAGAAATATAAATTACGATCAAGCTTAGATGTAGTGAAAACCCACGTTATCACAAACAATCACAATCAAATACTAAAGCATCATCAAATCTTGAAGACTAAAAACATCCTCCCGTCTAATAAACCGTTAATGCCGAATTCTTTGATCTCCTGCTAAAGTTAACCATATTGCAATGACAATGCCCCAAACACTGACCTGAGGTCAAAAGCCACATTCTGTAAAATATGATATTCATAGACATACTATGCATCTCCATCCCAATGTAATTCCAGTTGATACTCCTTAATTTCCGCGTAAGGGTCTTTTATAGAGCCAATGTCTTTGACCTATTTTTCTTGTTGTTGACCCTTTTGAAGGAAGTTAAACTCTTGTCAAAGGCCAATGATCTTTTGTCAACAGTCTTTGGACTTGTCTCAAGGGCCACTGACAACTTTGTGCATGATCATTAACCATTGACAATGTTTGTGACTCGGCTAATGTCCAATGACTTTTTCGCCACTATTTATTCTGTCAATTCTAAAATATCATAATCATCACTAAATTCACTTTCAACAATTGTAGTTATCCAGTCAATAATAGTATTGTTTATTGACGCCTTGTCGGAAGCCATTGACACCTCTCAACGATAATTTCACCTTATCCTTTGTCATTCAAATCTTGTCTAGTCACTGATCTCCTTTTTATGGTTAATAGTCGTCATGGTATTATATTTTTAGCTTCCCTGTTGACTTTGGTGATCAGATGTTGTTGTAGTGGTAGTGCGACCGTTAGGTTATTTTTAGCTGCAGAAACTCGAATTATGATGAAAACATGAAAATGTTGATGTTAAATTTTTCCAGTGCCCTGGCTGGGAATTGAGCCCAGCGCCTTCGGGATCCAAGTATAATGCACTAACCATTGAGCTACCGAAAGCCACTTTTTAGTCGACATGATGCAGACCCTCGAATTCAACTTAACTCCTGAAAAGAAAAGTGCTGTTTTCGGGTAAAGAGAATGCGGCACTTTTTCCAGAAACTAAATCGCCATTAGTTTTCGCAATTTCTTCTATCAATTGTACTTAATTGTACTTTTTGTCAAGGTTCACTGGCTTCCTTCAATGGCTATTGACTCTCAGTGGTGTTTTACTCCATCGCAAAGTTTCTTGGCATCATCTATTTTCCCATTAGCCAAGTATGGTCATGGGTCATGAGTTAACTATACTTGGTTTTCCATTAACCAAGTATGGTCATGGGTCATGAGTTAACTATACTTGGTTTTCCATTAACCAAGTATGGTCATGGGTCATGAGTCAACTATTTATTACGTCTGGTTAGTAACAATAATGGTCATTTATTTATTTTATTTACTGATCATCAGTCATTTTTATGTCTATCTGTTAATGGAATTAATTGTCCCTTGTCAATAACTATTGAACCTTATTGGTAGCCATTGACACTTTATTAGTGGCAATTGACCCCCTGCCAGTGGCCATTGAACCTTATTAGCGGCCATGAATCTTTTCATAGGTTATTGAACCTATATAGTCCACTAATAGTCATTGGTGATATTGGCTATTGAACCTTTTTAGTAGTTTTTGGCCCTTATTGGACCCCTGTTAGTAATCATTAAACCATATAAGGGAATTATAATTATTACTGGTCATTTACCCCTATTTATTGGTCAGTGTCAGTGGTAATTACCCCCCCCCCCCCCCCCCCCTTGTCAGTGGTCATTAACCCTCATCGGATGTAATTGACCCCTTATTTGTTGTAATTGTCTCCTTTTTAATGGCTACTAAAATTTATTAGTAGACATGGACTCCTTACTAGTACTTATTGATTCCTTTTCAGTGGCTATATAACCACATTAGTGATCATTGATCCCTTTTTGGTGGCGGTTGTCCCCTAGTCAGTGGTCATTGCCCCTTGTTAGTATTAATGGCTCCCTTGCAAGTCGCTTTTAAGCCTTACTACTGTCCATTGACCCAGTGTTAATGGTCTTGGCCCCCTGTAGTGATAATTGAACCCTTATTGGTGGTCATTGACATCTTGTTAGTGGTCACAAACCCCTCGGTCGTGGTCATAGACCCCATTTTTATTCTTATTAACACCTTGCCAGGGGCTATAGATACTTCTAAATCCCAGTTGACCTTATCAGTGGTCTTGTCGGTTGTCGTTGATGTTCTGTCAGTGGCCATTGACAATACTCAGTGGCCTCTGTCAGCGGTCATTCAACCTTTTTCATGTCCTGGCCCCCTATTTATAGGTTATTGACCCCTTTTAAAGATAATTGATCCGCTTTCAATGGCCACTGAACTCAATTGGTAGCCTTTGACCAATTGTAAATAGTCATTGGCCTCTTTTTCACGATCACTGAAGTGGCCACGGATCACTGTCAGACTTTGTATTGTATTTCCAAACCTAGTAACTGACCCTTTGTCAGTTTCCATTGAACCTGGTTAGTCGCTATAGACCATTGTCAGGTGGCATTGAACCTTTATATTGGATGTTAACATCTTATCAGTAGTTATTAACCCATTGGTCATTGACCCCTAATCATTGGTCATTGACCCCTTATCGTTGGTCGTTGACTTCTTATCATTGGAAATTGACCACTTATATTTGGTCCTTGACCCCTTATTATTAGACATTGACCCCTTTATTATTAGTCATAGACAACTTTAATTGGCCATTGAGTCATTAGAAATTGACCCCTTATCATTGGTAATTGAACCCTTATCATTAGTTATTGGCCTTATCATTGGCCATCGCTCCCTTATCATTAGTCATTGACCCCCTATCACTGGTCATTGACCCCTTATCACTGGTCATTGACCCCTTATCACTGGTCATTGACCCCTTATCGCTGGTCATTGACACCTTATAATTGGTCATTGAACCATTATCATTGGTAATTGACCCCTTACCATTGGTCACTGATCCTTTTTCGTCGGTCATTGACCCGTTATCATTGGTCATTGACCCATTATCATTGGTCTTGACCCCTTATCGTTGGCCATTGACCCTTTATTATTGGTTATTGACCCCTTATCGTTGGTCACTGACCCTTTATTATTGGTTATTGACCCCTTACCATTTGTCATTAACTCTTATCATTGGTTATTGACCCTTATCATTGGTCATTGACCCTTATAATTGGTCATTGCCCCCTTATTATTGGTCATTGACCACTTATAAGCGGTCGTTGACCCCTTATCATTGGTCATTGACTTCTAATCATTGGAAATTGACCACTTATAATTGGTCTTTGACCCCTTATTATTAGTCATTGACCGCTTATCATTTGTCATTGACCCCTTATCATTTGTCATTGACCCCTTATCATTGGTCATTGACTCTTATCATTGGTCATTGACCATTTATCATTTGTAATTTACCACTTATCATTGGTAATTGACCCCTTATCATTGGCATTGACCCCTTATCATTGGCATTGACCCCTTACCATTGGTCATTGACCCCTATTCGTGGGTCATTGACCCCTTATCATTGATCATTGACCCGTTATGATTGGTCATTGACCGCTTATCGTTGGTCATTGACCCTAAATTATTGGTTATAGACCCCTTACCATTGGTCACTGACCCCTTATCATTGGCCATTGTCCCTTATTATTGGTCATTGACCACTTTTCATTGGTCATTGACCCTTATCATTGATCATCGACCCCTTATCATTGTTCATTGACCCTTTATCATTCGAATTTATCCATTATTATTGGTTATTGACCACTTATCATTGGTCATTGACCCATTATCATTAACCTCTTGCCATTGGTAATTGACCCCTTATCATTGACATTGACCCCTTTTCATTGGTCATAGACCCCTTATCTTTTGTCATTGACCCCTTATCATTGGTCATTGACTATTATCATTGGTCATTGACCACTTATCATTGGTGATTGATTGAATTGATAATTGAATTATCATTGGCCCGTTATCATTGGACTTTGACCCCTTATAATTTGTCATTGACCCCTTATCATTGGTCATTGACCCCTTGTCAATTGTCTTTGTCAGTTGATATTGTCAATGGTTTTTGATCTGTTTGTTTAATTTACCTGTTAAGTAAAAACAAATTTAAACAGTGATTTTATCTTCGAGTGCATCTATTTTCGTCAAAAAGAGTTTCCTTGAAGAAATTGCGAAAAACAAGCTGAGATTTTTACCAAAAAAATCCATGCGGCTGCTGATCATGCTCCAAGTGAAAAAAAAAACAACTGCATTGACTGCAAATGTATGAGTGGCCAAACGACAGTCTGTGAATTCAAACAAAACTAAGGTAACAACAATTGGTAACAAACAGTTGCTGAAGATACGTACAACAGTTAAGATTGATTGTGTGGCAAAGGCAAATAAAAATCGACGAAAAAAAGACTCTCCAAAGAAATGTGAAAGGATCGCTGGAGGTGATCGATAGAGAAAAAAGCTAAAAGACTTTAATTATAAATAAAGTGAATTGAAAGCAAAATAAATGAAATGGAAAATTATGGAAAATAAATAAAAATAACCTGGAATATAAAAAAACATTTCAAAAGGACTCTAAAGAAAAGGTCCTGAGGGAGCTTAAAAACTGTTGCATATAAAATAGAGTTTTATAGAAAATCTTTAAATTTTGTAAAAAAAAAAGGAACTTTTCATTGGAATAAAAAGAAAGTATAACCAAGGACTTTTTTTCTGCAACTGAAATTTGTGTTTTCGAAATCTTTCCTCAAGTGACTTAACAATGACTTAAACCAATTCACATCGTTATTTAACTTGTCTTATTGTCTTGCCAACCGAAGTTGTTTTGAAACGCGCTAAACGCAGTTTAAATACCACTCTTATGAACAAATCTCCGTCATTTGCTGATCGTATACATGAACTTTTTGTGAATAACAAGTGTTTAGTTTGAATTTTAGTTGTTTTTTCGTTTAATTTGAAAACGCTTTGTATTCGCGGCGGTAAATCTCACAGCATTTCTCCCTCTCGGTTTTGGCTGAAAAAAAATCGCATCTCTCTGCTGCATCTTAGCCACATTACCTTCACCTCGACTCTGGCAGTTGACTGCAGTTTAAGGCCACATTTCCAAGATGACAACAATGACGACGAGTGCGACTACAACGGCCGTGGCGACTCTAACCGCGTTAGGCCTCTTCACCTTGGCTTTGGTAAGTTGCTGGTTTAGTTTGGCTTGTTTTGGTTTGCCTGGCCATCAGCCGGGCCTTCGTAGGCAGGTTTGTTAGGTGGTTCGTAGCAAGTTTTGTTTTGTTATGTTTTCCACTCGCTCTCTGAGTTGTGGCAGCAGCCACATTTCATAAGTTTTTCTGTTGTTTTTCATTTTTTTCTGTGCTTTAACACATATGCTGCACTCACTCCCCAAACGCCAAGTACCACTTGTAGCTAAGCAATTGAAAGCGAAATTGTTTTTTTCTTCTCAACTGCAGCAGCATTTCTTTTTTATGGCGCATTTTTCCTCGCTGCCTTATGCATATAACATAATATTTCATACAAAGGCGGACGCGAAAAAAACAAAAGAAGTTTTTCCACAATTAAGATTTCAATCTGGTTGTAGTGGTGTTGGGTTAAAAAATTGAAAATAAAAAACATATATGTTTGAAGACCAAAAAAAAAAACCGTTTCCACTTGCCATGAACTTAAATTATGGTTTATCTGGTTTGATACAAATTAAAGCAGGAAGTTTTAGTTTTTTTTTTCTTGGAAAGAGTTAGCTTTGCTAATAGTTTGTATTCGTTATGAATGAAGGAAATAATTGGAAGCCAAATCATCCCACAGATATTCGATCGGAGATATACTCTTCATCCATTCGATGGTAAACAAGTCAGTTGTGAATTTTACAAAAAAAACACTTCCTTAAAGTATTTTTGCAAGTGAAGTAAAGCTATATAAAATAAAATGCTCTACTAATGAAGATAGGTCCTGGAATAATATTAAAGACCCAGAAAGCAGTCCCAAAAAAGAACCTCTGTATTTCACTTAATGTCTGTCGCAGTTTTTAATGTTATTAAATTCATTCATCTGTTCGCATCCGAAACAAAAAGCAGTACTTTCGAGGATTAATTCGTTTATGGAAGTAAATATTCAATGAAGATAGTCCGCCTAAATTTGGAGGAGTATCGCAGAAATATATTTAGTAATGAACATGAACCTCCAAAGTTTGCTGGAAAATCGAAAAGCGGAAAACTATGTAAAACAGTTTTTATGCCAGAAGAACAAATTTAGACTAACTTTGTTAAATACGAATTGGCTTCAGAACTCAATCTTTAGCCCACAGAACAAATTTAAAAGGATACTCCGAGAAACATTTCTCTCAAAATAGTCGACAACTTTTCTCACCCTTTAACCTCTTAAGAAACTGATAATCAATCTTATAACAGATAAAAAGGCTATCAAGCTATTTCGATCATGCTAGATACATCCGTTGTTTTATGTTAGCCCTTGTTTTTCCAGCAATTGGATCATAAGATTTGCAGAGAAATCATAAAGCTAAGTTGATTAGATGTTTTCCAGATATTGGATCATAAGATTTGCAGAGAAATTATAAAGCTAAGTCGTATCGGCGATAAAGTTTGAGGAGGAAGGCAGAATACAAGGTTCAGCCCAGAGAATGAAATTAAAGGGACAATACCCAGCAAAAAAATATGGAAGTTATTCCTAAGGAATCACATTTGAAATACTCCCAAAGAAGCAGCTAGTACATTTTGTTTACTCCCAACTATGTTCTTTTGCAGAAGTCATGAAAATATTTACATTTTATGAAAAATATAAATATTTTCATAAAATATATAATTCTTTTGCAGAAGTCATGAAAATATATGTATATATTTTATGAAAAATATTAATAATTGTATGACTTCTGAAAAAGAACATATTTGGAAGAAGTTGTGGAATCACATTTGAAGTACTTCTACAAAAGCAGTTAGTGAATTTGTTTACTTCCAAATATGTTATTTTGCAGAAGTCATGAAAATATTTATATATTATGAAAACAAGTAAGAAAGTTCAGTCGGTTCCCCAAAAATATTAGCAAATTTATTTATTTTTTTGTTTTAATTAAATTATTATCAATTTAAATTGCATTTAATAACTTTAAAGTATGTATTGGTATTAAAGTTGAAAGCTGTTAACTTTTGGTGTAAAATGGTCCATATGTGTGGGGTACCAAAAGGGGTGTGCCAATAACGGTCACTTTTCTCTAGACTCTAGGTACTATAAAAGCATTGCAATGTACGAAATTTCAAGTATTTGTATGCACTAGTATTAAGTTATAAGCTGGTAACTTTTGGTACAAAATTGTCCATTTGTGTGGGAGCTACCAAAAGGGGCGTGGCAACTTCGCCCATTTTTCTCGAGGTAATAGTGACTAATAAAGTAATACTATGTGTAGAATTTCAGAGGATTCAAATTAGTAGTATAGAAGTTATTAAATAATCAATATTTAAATAAATATTAAACCTTTTTGGGGGAGGTACTAGAAGGAGTGGACCAATATGGCCCAGCTTTGAACTTAGCCGGAGATAGAAGAAAATATTACCACATACCAAATTTGAAGCCAATCGGTTACTCCTTTCGAGAGTTTCGTACTCACCAGCCAGCAGACAGACAGACGGACGGACATTGCTCATTGGACTTAAAATGGCCCAAAACGGATATCCGCCGAACACACTTAGGGTCTTAGGTCACTCCTTCGATGTGTTACACTTTTGGCTCGTAGCAAATAATATATACCCTCCTCTCTAAGGTGAGGGGATAAAATATATATATATATTTACTCGTATGAAGCATTATTTGTCAGGAAGCCAGCTTTTTTTTGGTAATGTTTACCGATTTAAATGAAATTTGGTGGACATGTGGGCGTATGCCTAAATATTATTAATCAAAAATATGACTGCATTCTGGTGACAAGGACTGCAGTTGTATGCATTTTTCGATGGTGGTAATAATTTTTTGCAGAAGCATTATTGTGCCATCGAAATTCAAGGTTAAACTATTAATTTGCGAATATCAAAAAAGCGTCGTCAAGCGATTTTACTCAACATTTTTCAGAATAATTCTATTTTAGCGTACTAACGATGGACAAAATTTTGAAGAGGTGTTTTTCCTAGTTTCCGCGATATTCCAATTTTAGGAGATGCACCTTAAATTTGTTGTGTAACATCGTGTGACAAAATTGAACAAAAATTATTGGTCATGGAAATATCTATATAATTTTGAAAGCTGAGTTTTTTTATGGAGATATCAGTATTTCTTTAATAAAAATTAAAAAAAGGAACTATATTGGTATTTTGCAATGCAAATTTTAAAAACTGAGAAACTCAAGTAATTTTCAATTTAATTAAATTTCCACAAGTATTTCAGCTGATTTAAGTTAAAGACATACACTATTGCTACTGAATTCTGAAGATGATAGAGTGGTGTCTATCGAAACTGCAGTCAATTCTACCAAGCAATTAAAACTCTCTACCAATTTTTGTATTTGTTTCTATTACATTCTTGGAATAGACAGAAAGTAAATGGAACATATGGTCTCAAACCAAAAGATAAATTCTGACTGAATAACAAAAGCACAGACCAACAATAAATAACAACAACACATTAAATTTAATTTAAATTTTTTAGAGTTTTTTCGAGATATGAAATACTCTAAAATTGTATTAACTGCATTTAAAATACGTTGTTCTTTAATATCAAGAAAATGGTACTTTTCGCTAAAAATTGGAGCATTTGTTTAGCCATTAAATGCATTAAGAAATCATACGAACAAAAATGTATTTCATCGTTGAATTGTTCCACGCCCTTTATCCCATCTCCCCCACAAAGTACCAAATTTAATATTTAATTTCTCCTACATGGAAGCTACACTTCTGTCGATATAACTCATCTTATGTATACGAAATGTCGCAGGTACGGACATTTGTGCGTATAAATAATAATTCAGGAATTCTTTTTGTGGTACATTTTTATGGTATTTAATTCGATGAAAGTCTATTAACGTATAAAAAAGGAGAAGCATATTCTTCTAAGGATGAGCAGAGTTATATTCCCTATTCATTTTAGTCAATATAAATTGCCAAGTACCCACGTAACATTTTGTTTGTTCTGCGAATGCTATTTAATAAAAAGTTAAATTTAAAAATTTGGAGAGAATAGGAATTTGGAGAGGATAATATGGGAATTTCTATTCTTTCTCTGCTTTTTATACCAAATTATTAACAGAAATCTATTGATAAAATGCTCTAGACATAAGAAAGCTTCGTTTAGTGCATTAGGGTGATCCACTTCGAGGTTCCCTACTTTTTTTAAGAAAAAAAACACAGAAAATTCAAATTGAATGGGTAATGTTTATAATCATTTGAAAGAACATTCTTTGGCATTTTTTTTTTGAAGATTATGTCTATCAAATGTAGGCCGCGGCTACGTCTCAGATGGTCCATCCGTTGAGTCCAATTTTCGATGACTCGTTCGAGCATTTCGACTGGTAACTGGCGAATGACACGTGTGATGTTTTGCTCCAAGGCCTGAATCGAAGCAAGTTTCTCCGCATAAACTTTAGACTTTACATATCCCCACAGGAAAAAGTCTAACGGTGTTGATATCACTTGATCTTGGTGGCCAATCGACCGGCCCAAAACGTGAAATTACCTGCTCACCGAAGTGTTCTCTCAATAAATCCGTTGATTGATGCGATGCGTGGGAAGTGGCGCATTTTGTTGAAACCAAATGTCGCCGAGATCAGGAGCTTCAATTTCAGGCATCAAATTGTCGGTTATCATGGCACGATAACGGTCGCCATACGTTCTCACCGGCATCATTTTTGAAGAAATATGTACCGATGATTCCGGTACGTCGGATCGGGAATCGGTCAATGGCAAAAAGATAGCACTTAACGAGAGCTATTGGTCGTGGGTCGACTGGAAAGTATTTTTTTTTTTTGATTTAAAAAAAAATGGACTTAGCGCAATTGGCGAACGATTATTTTGATAATAAAACTGAATAATTTGTAAACGTTGTTCAGGCGTAAGTCTTTCCATGATGAAATGCCAAACAATACTTAACAAAAAATAACATGACAGCATGACACGACTCACACGTGATCTGTCAAAAAAAGCTATTGAAAAAAGTATCTCTACTTAGATCCCGCTATATATACTAAAAAAGTTAAAAGCCGTGTTGTACAACTTATTTAGGTTCCTGTACCTTCAAAATGTACCAAATGTATTTCAATGGAAGTCCACTTCTCTCGATGTACAGAATTATATTTTGAATTTATTTTGGTAGTCATTTCTTTTTTATAAACACGGTTCATATTTAGTTACATCCCCGGTATTTAATTATATCTCGATTTTGAATATAATCGATATGAAATAATAATTTTTAGACAGGTCATTCATTAGGAAATCAACCTAATGAACCTGTTCAGCTCCGATAGGCTGGTGTGGGGTATCATATAGTCGTCTCCGTCCAACTTTAGTCCTCGTAAATGCTTTCTTTGCTTTTTTTTCTTTCCTAAATTTTTTTTTTTGTTAAATGTTAAAATTTTTTATAAACCCTGAAAAAAACATTTTTCAGAAGAGAAAGAAAGCAAATTGTTTTCTGGAAGTAACATCTATATTTTTTGCTGGGATACTTTTAATTTCTTTAAGCATTCCTTCGGCTGCTAATTACATTAAAATCAATAACTAAAACAATTTATGATTTTTTGCATTTTCTTAAGTCGTTATAAATGTTTCATAGACTAAATGCATAAATTCATGAAAGTGTAAAGAAATATTTGTATATAATTAACAGTCATTATCACATTCATGCCTTAGACAAACAATAGGCAATTACATTTGATGACATTCATAAATTTGCAAAGAGATAAAAGAAATAATTGATGAAAGCAAAAAAAGGGCAATAAAAGAAAAAAATGTAATTATGCAAAATGGAAAAAAATGGGCGAGGAACAAATATTTGTAAGAGTAGGAAATATTTAACCAGTAAGAAACGGCTAAAGTCGGGCGATGCCGACTATATGATACCCTACACCACTTTAATAGATAACAATAAAATAATCGGACGATACATATATATGACATCCGATTTTCTTCAAATTCGGGCATGTTGGTCCATAGATCATTAAAGTCTACCATGCTAAATTTCAAAACAATTGGATTTAAAATACAGTTTCTATAGGGCTAAAGGGCCAAATCGGACGAAACTTAATATGGGGACTATAGGTAAATCTGAACAGATTTTTATCAAATTCAATAGGGTGCTTTGTAGATACGAAGGATTTCTAACTGTAAAATTTCAGCACGATCGGAGTGATATTGGGACCTGTACACAACGAGCAACATAAGATGGACAGACGGACGGACGGACAGACATTAAATCGACCCAGCTAGTAATTCTGAGCCGATCGGTATACTTTAAAGTGGGTCTAGCTGTGGTATTTCTAAGTGTTAAAAACATCTGCCAAGAAAAAAACTTATAACACCCTGTACCACAGTGTGGTGTAGGGTATAAATTGTATTAGAAATTTAAGTTAGTTAAATCGATTAGTTTATGAGAAATGAATTTGACTGAAGGATGAAGTTTTAAATATTAATCTGAAATATCTTTCGAATAGTATTTTTTTTTTAATTTACTTGAAAGTCCGTCAAACTTTTTTTATTTATTTTGTTTAATTAAAATTAAAAGTCCGCCAAACTTTTTTAAATATTTTCTTTTTTAATATCTTTAAAAAATCTTTGTGATATAGTTTATTTTTTTTTCAATCCCTCCCCACCCACAAAATACAGCTTGGCTAAATCCAATTAGAATTCAGGACAATTAAAGAAAAACCATTTGTTGATTGCAATCAACTTGAATCAACATTCTCTCTAATGATCTTAGCAAATTCTAATGATTTCTCAGAGAAAGTAAGTTTTTGGGGAAAAAACTCAACTTATGCTAAATTTGGTTAGTTAAAGAAAAGCCAATTTTGTTGTTGTTGCTTGGTCTATTTAACAAATTCTTTGGCAAAACCCTGTTCGCAAAATATTTTTTTGGAAACAAAAACACTGTCTGTCTTCCCCTTTCCAGAATAGATAGAGTATTTGCGAAACGAACGAAAAAAAAATTAAAGCGAAACATTTACCACTGCGTGTTACCAAACAATTAGAAAAGTTTTGTGGCCCAGTTTCCGTTTCCTTCCTTTGAACATTATAAAAGCCAAACGGTTCCTAGTTTTATTTTTTTGCTACGCTTTGTTTAGAGTTTCAGTTATTTGTTCTCTAGTTGCCACTTATACATACACCCATACATTGAAGTTCCCAGTTCTTTCCTTTACCAACAATTGAATTCTATTTTTTTAATTTTCATACAAAACAAGCAAAAACAATTACAACAAATTAATAACAATAGAGAACAGTTGTTGTGTTGTGTATTCAGTATTCTTGTCTATTTGTGTGAACTGCAAATGAAAATAATTGAAAAGAGAATAAAATAGAAATTGTGTAAAAAAAAGATTGAAGGATATCATTGTGGAGCTTTGATAAGTTTTGGCAAACTTCCGGAAGGAAGGCCCAATTTTAATGGTTCAATAGATTGATATTTTGTATAACTGCATCCTTCGAAGATTGATTCCACAACACCAGAAAAATCCAGGACATAATACATAAGCATTTTCCTAAATTAGCTAGCCATAAAGATAGGTTAGTCATATCGGAGTGTATCTGAGGAGGAAGACTTCGAAATATGTACTTCAGATCAAAAAACGAACTAACTAATATACATACACTGAAAAAAATGATGTCTTAAATTATAAGATTTGCGCCAAAAATGCCCTTAATCATTAAAATAAGTACATTTTATACTTAAAATATATATAACTTCATTAATATTAAGTACATTTTCATAATTTTAAGTACAAAACGTACTTATTTCAAAGATTAAATTCGTTGTTGGCGCAAATCTTTAATTTTAGTTTTTTCTCTGAAAGCAGTCGAAAATACTTCAAATCCCTAAAAATTGTCATATATACCCGTCAATTTTTGTTAAGATAAGTACAGAATATGGACGGACATTGCTAAATCCCCTTAGAAAGTGATTCCTTATTGATCGGAATAATAATAAAATGGGTATACCAATTTAAAATTTCACCCTAATGATCATACCTTAGACGTTTCATATCTAGTAAAATTTTTAGAATATAACACTCTCATACTAAAACATACATCGGGACATTTCATTCTCTTCCGTTCCCATACCTTTATAGACCATCACACAAAGCCACACTCAAATGCACACTTTGTTGCACCGCCAAACCACAGCTTTACTCTTATTCTCACTCTTATTCACACCTTCACTCACACCGCTCTATTACAAAAAGCAATAACACATACACCAACGCATGAACACAGCATGAATAGTTCTTATTCATTGGCATTTGTGTGTTATCAGTTGCGGTGGCGGCGGCGGCGGCTGCACTCTTTAGAAATCCTCTCTTTATGTGCAAAGGTTAGAGCGCTCCCCCAGTTCACCCAAACGTCCTGTCGCCTTCCGGCCAAGTTTTGAATATTCTTTGTTGTAATTGTTGTTTATTTGTTATTCATTTCCGGTGAAAGTGTATATGTATTCGTATGTGTACGCATGTGAGCAAGTGTATATTGCCAGAACCATAAATTGCATTTTTTTCCTGTAGAAAAAATGCTGTTTTCATAGTAATTCTTGCAGCAATCTTTCTTTCCATTCTTTTGTACGTTTTTCATTTCATTTTAATGCAAAGCAAAAACCATTTACCCTTCCCCGGCATTGGTCCGGCTTCATTTTATTTTACATTTTTTTCCAAACTCTTTCGACCCTTGGTCCATTCAGGATTCCAAGCCACCTCGAACCCCTCCGTCCTGTTTCTAACCGTACATCATCTATTTCAATGTGTGTAAGCTTTTGTTGTCGTTTTTCGATACCTTTCTTTGCAACGTCTATTTTTCAAATCAATATTGAAATTAATCAACAACAAAAGGTTTTTCATCTTCTGTGTTCTGTATGTGTAATGTTTTCTTCTACATGTATGTGTGTGTGTACATACACACATGTGTGTGTTATATTTCTCTACGAACATTTACATTGTATAAGTTTGTTGTTATAACAATGTAAATTTATGGATGAATATGCATGCATGGACATGTCTAGTTTTAGGTATATTAAGGTGGTTTTGGGACAGTAAATAATATCATAATGCTACTTTTGAACATTTTGTAAAATTTGTATACAAAATAAAAAAAGGACCTCAGATGCCGGTGACGGCCCATATTGATCAATTGTAGTATAAAGGACGAACTCATGGATCAATTGTAGTATAAAGGAAGACCTCATTGATCGATTCTAGTAAAAAGGACGACCTCATTGATCGATTCCAGTATAAAGCACGACCTCATTAATCGATTCTAGTAAAAAGGACGACCTCATTGATTGATTACTCAAGATTACTCATTGATCGACTCCAGTATAAAGGACGACAACATTAATTGACCCTAGTATACAGGACGACCTCATTGATCGACTCTAGTATAAAGGACGATATCTTTGATTGACTCTAAATCAAAGGGCGAACTGATTGATCAACTGTAGTATAAAGGACGACCTCATTAATCGAATCTAGTATAAAGGTTGACCTCATAGTATAAAGGACGACCTCATTGATCGACTCTAGCGTAAAGGGTGACCTCATTGAATGACGATCTCATTGATCGACTTTAGTATACAGGACTACCTCATTGATCGACTCTAGCATACAGGATGATCTCATTGATCGACCCTAGCATAAAGGACGACCTCATTGATCGACTCTAGCATTAAGGACGACCTCTTCGATATACTCTAGTACAAAGGACGACCTCAGTGATCGTTTATCGACTCTTGTAAAAAGGACGACTTAATTGATCGACTCTAGTATAAAGGACGAAATTATTGATCGACTCTAGTATAAAGGACGACCTCATTGATCGACTCAATTATAAAGGACGACCTCATTGATAGACTCTAGTATAAAGGACGACCTCATTGATAGACTCTAGTATAAAGGACGACCTCATTGATTGACTCTAGTATAAAGAACGACCTCATTGATCGACCCTAGTATAAATGACGATCTCATTGATCGACTCTAGTATAAAGGACGACATAATCGATCGACTCTAGTATAAAGGACGACCTCATTGATCGAACCTTGTATAAAGGACGACCTCATTATTCGACTCTAGTATAAAGGACGACCTTATTGATTGACTCTAGTATATGGGACGAACTCATTGATCGATTCTAGTGCATAGGACTACCTCATTGATTGACTCTAGTATAAAGGACGATCTCACTGATCCACTCTAGTATAAAGGACGACCTCATTGATCCACTCTAGTATAAAGGACGACCTCATTGATAGCCTCTAGTATAGAGGAAGACCTCATTCATTGACTCTAGTATAAATGACGACCTCATTGATCGACTCTAGTATAAAGAACGACATCAGTGAGCGACTCTAGTATAAAGGACGACATCAGTAATCGACTCCAGTATAAGGGACGACCTCATTGATTGACTCCAGTATAAAGGACGATCTCACTGATCCACTCTAGTATAAAGGACGACCTCATTGATCCACTCTAGTATAAAGGACGACCTCATTGATAGCCTCTAGTATAGAGGAAGACCTCATTCATTGACTCTAGTATAAATGACGACCTCATTGATCGACTCTAGTATAAAGAACGACATCAGTGAGCGACTCTAGTATAAAGGACGACATCAGTGATCGACTCTAGTATAAAGGACGACATCAGTGATCCACTATAGTATAAAGGACGACCTCAGTAATTGACTCTAGTATAAAGGATGACCTCATTAATCGACTCTAGTATAAAAGAAGACCTCAGTAATCGAATTTGGTTTAAAGGACAACCTCCTTGATCGACTCTAGTAAAAATAACGACCTAAGTAATCGAATTTAGTGCAAAGAACGACTTTAATGATCGACTCTAGTATAAAGGACGACCTCATTGATCGAATTTAGTATAAAGGACGAATTCATTGATCGATTCTAATGCAAAGGACGACTTCATTGTCCGACTCTATAAGTATAAAGGACGACTTCAGTGATCGACTCTAGTATAAAGGAGGAACTCATTGATCGATTCTTGTTTAAAGGACGAACTCATTGATCGATTCTAGTACAAAGGACGACCTCATTGATCGACTCTGGTATAAAGGACGACCTCATAGATCGACTCTAGTATAAAGGACGACCTTATTGGTCGATTCTTGTATAAAGGACGACCTCATTGATCGACTCTAGTATAAAGGACGACCTCATTGATCGACTCTAGTATATGGGACGAACTCATTGATCGATTCTAGTGCATAGGACTACCTCATTGATTGACTCTAGTATAAAGGACGATCTCAGTGATCGACTCTATAATAAAGGACGAACTAATTGATCAATTCTAATATAAAGAACGAACTCATTGATCGATTCTAGTTCAGAGGACCACCTCATTGATCGACTCTAGTATAAAGGTTTAATGATTGACTCCAGTATAAATGACGTCCTCATTGATCCACTTTTGTATAAATGACGACCTCATTGATCGACTCTAGTACAAAAGGACGGCCTCAGTGGTCGAATTTAGTTCCAAAAAGGTCCTTAGTTATTGACTGTAGTATAATTGACGACCTCATAGATCAATTATAGCATAAAGAACGTCCTCATTAATCGAATCTAATGTAAAGGACGAACTCATTGATCGATTCTAGAATGAAGTCATTAATCGACTTTAGTATAAAATATATTCCATTTATACTCTAGTATAAATGACGATCTCATTGATTGGCCTTTGTATAAAGGCCGACCTCATTGATCGACTCTAGCATTAAATACGACCTCTTAGATAGACTCTAGTACAAAGGACGACCTCATTGATCGACTACTGTATAAAGGATGACTTTATTGATCGACTCTGGTAAAAAGGACCACCTCATTGATCGGTTATAGTATTATAGAATAAAGGACAATCTCAGTGTCTGACTCTAGTACAAAAGATGACCTCAGTGATAGAATTTGGTGTAAATATCGACTTCAATGATTAACTCTAGTATAAAGGACGACCTCATAGATCAACTCTAGTATAAAGGACGGCCTCATTGATCGACTCTAGTATAAAGGACGAAAAACATTGTCCTATAGAACATTAAAAAAATGCCAAAGACCCCCTTAATATCACAGCTCTCGACATTTAATTTCAAAGTAAAATTTTTTTCTACATTTTCTTCAGCTACAACAACACAAAAGCAAAAAAAATTCACTTTAAAAATTCCAAGGCTAATGAAAAAACGAATATTAAATTTGTAATCCCTTAAAAAGATTTTCTATTGTTCAATTGTAGTTTTTGTACTTTAAAATGTAGACATATTTTTATTGATTATTTCAATTTAAAAAGGAAATAATAATTAAATTTTTAAATCTGGTTATAAAGAGTATTAAGTTTCGTAATATCTGGAAAATATCTTTTTAAGTATTTATAAATTGAAGAAAAAATGGAAATGAATGTATATGTGATTTATTTTTAATTGTTAAGAGTTTTCCAAGAAATTCTTTTGATTTCCGTTTACGTAATAAATGCAAAAGTCTTTAAAGACAAATACATATTGTAAATATAATATGAACTTTATAAATTAAGTATAGCCCATTTACATATCAAATATTTATTTATATGAATTACAATACAAATTGTGATTCTAATTGTACGGTCCAAGGAAAAGCCGGGTTACAAAGACCATGTAGCTAGATCTTGCAGCTACTGGTGGGAATCGAACCCACAACCCACAAACTATTAGGCGAGCACGCGACCAACTCACCTACTGGGGCGCTCACATATCTAATATATTAAGCCACATTATGTATATAAACTCCAATATTTCAGTCATATCGTGTTCCAAAGGTGTGCCCTTGAGTATGAAGAATTGGAAGGACCTTTAACGATCATTTGTGTTTAAGAAAATTTATATAACGTATACATTTTGTGGACCAATATGGCCCGTATTACCGAGGAATGTATTTATTCAAAATAGAATAGGGCCCATAAATGGTACTCTCACCCTGGGAACACGTAATTTTTCGATTTAAAAGAGAACGATGTAATTTCTGTACTTTTTCGAGTAAAAGATGACCAAATGGTTAATGGTTTCAACCTACACGCTAGTTTTTAGCTCTTTAAGGAAAACTGAAATTTAATTGATTGAATCGACCTCAATGATCGGAAGGACAGTTTTTTTCACCTTTTCTACACGCTGAAAAAAATCGCTTCTGTAGTATATTGTCCCAAACATATTCGGCTTGAAATAAACATATGTGTAGGGTACACTCCAAATATATAATATTTTACACACACAAATATTATATGTTTGTGAGGATATTGTTCTAAACAAAAATATGCTCCCATTCAAATATTTTTTATTTGGAACTAGTATTTCCGAAACAAGGATTCGTTTGTAATTATTTATTTTGGTAATGTATTAAATACCTTAACTTAAAGACAAGTTTTCTGTTTTTCAGATTTTCAAAGAGAATTTTTTTTATTAATTTTATATGTTTGTAAAATTTAATCAAAACTTAAATCGAACAATCTTTCGTAAATATAAACGACATTGAAGGATTGACAAAAAGTGATGAATAGGAATATTTATAAATAAGGACATTTTTAGCTATAAAGTTCAACAGGAAAACTAGGAAAAACTAACTAAAATTCGAATAAGTCAGTAATGTTTTAAAAATCTTTTTAAATAAAACATATTTGGAAATCTTCTTAAACAATAACTTTGTTTGTGTGTAAACACATATTTTATTTGTGAAATTCAGTTTGCAAATAAATTATGTTCTAATATATTAATATATGCGTTCCAAACAAAATTTCTTGATTTTCAAATAAAATTTATTTGTTAACAAATATATAATATTTAAAAAAATCGTTTCCAAGTATATTTTCTTTCGTTCCAAACATATCAAAAATGACGATTTTCCTCCGTGTACAGCTTAAATAAATTCCCCCACTTTCTTTCAAATAATTATTGACTGAAACGCTTTAAATAAAAATTGTGTATTTCACTAACGCATTTTTCGTTAATGATTTTTCTTTTTCGAAATCAATTTATTTAAGTGTTTACTACTTAGTTGGTGGATATATCGGTTTGTTTGCACATACTCGTTTTCCTCTTTTCGGTCGCACGTTCGTTCCTTTTTCTCTCTCATATATACATATGTGTGTATGAGTGAGTATTTGTTTATTTCATCCTCATTTAATTTATAATCAATTATGTGAAAAATCCCTCTCGACTTATGTGTATGAGTCTAGAGGCAGAGTTCGGTGTTCGTTGCTCAGCGTTCAGTGTTCGTTGTCGTTCTTTATATTGTCGGTGTTTAAAACTCATTTTGACATTTTAATTAAAAACCCCAACTATTGACACTACAATCGTACGTTGTTCGTTCTCGTTCTCCTCTACTTTTTCTCTTCTTCGTTTTTTATTTCGTTGTGTCTTTTGTTTCATATTTGCTGTGTCTTTCAGTTTCCTCTTCGGCTTTGGCGCTAGACTCAATACACGGACAAAGTTTTGGATGGTCGTTTGGAAAGTTTTGAAGGGAGTCCTTAAAAAGACGACAATAAATCTCGAAACTGAATATGAATCGGTAATTCGTATAGATCCTGGCGACATTTTAATACAAATACCTTCTAAAATCTTCGCAAAAATGTTCATAACATTTTAGAATATATTTTTAACATTTTTAAAATATGAAATCCTGCCAAGTTTTGTATAATCCGATTACCTAAATATGTTTCCGGCACTATGAAAACATTTTTTGAACATCACTCGTTACATATGCAGCGATAGTTGAAGGTGAAATGGAGTGTAACATGGGATGTGACGAAATAGATTTGTTGTTATGTTGAAATTGATCGCAATGGTGTTATTTGATTTTCCAAGACCTCAGATCCTATAAGGGAAGAATTCTCTACTATAAAGGAAGACCTCAGAGGTCGACTCTAGTATAGAGGAAGACCTCAGAAGTCGACTGGTACAAGGTACTAGAGGTCAACTTTTTTTAGAAAAGACCATCGTTGACGACTTTTCTATAAGTAAAGATCATCGTTGATGACTTTCCTATAAGAAAATATCATCATTTATGACTTTTCTATAAGAAAAGTTCATCACTGATGACATTTCATGCGGAAATATCATCCCGGATTATATGTTCATATAGAAAAGTCATCAACGATGAACTTTTCTTAAATTTCATCAATGATGACTTTTTTTTTTAAAAAATACCGTCGTTGATGACTTTTCTATAAGAAAAGATCATCGTTGACGACGTTTCTGTAAAAGTTCATCTTTACTGATTTTTCTATAAGATAGTTCATGATTGATTACTTTTCTATAACAAAAGTTCATCATTGACGATTTTTCTATAACAAAAGTTCATCATTGATGACTTTTCTATAAGAAAAGTTCATCATTGATTACTTTTCTATAAGAGAAGTTCATCATTGATTACTTTTCCATATAAAAAAGTTCATCGTTGATAACTTTTCTATAAGAAAAGTTCATCGTTGATGACTTTTATATAAGAAAAGTTCGTCGTTGATGACCTTTATATAAGAAAAGTTTATCGTTGATGACCATTATATAAGAAAAGTTAATCGTTGATGACTTTTCTTATGGAAAAGTTCATCGTTAATGACTTTTCTTATAGAAAGTTCATTGTAGATGACTTTTTTTTAAAGAAAAGTTCATGGTTGATAAGTTTTCTATAAGAAAAGTTCATCATTTATGACATCTCTATAAAAATTTTCATCATTGATGACTTTAATATAAGAAAAGTTCATCGTTGATGACTTTCCATTAAGTAAAGTTAATCGTTCTATAAAAAAAGTTCATCGTTGATGACAATTCTATAAAAAAAATTCATCGTTGATGACTTTTCTATAAGAAAAGTTCATCGTTGATGACTTTTCTATAAGAAAAGTTCATCGTTGATGACTTTTCTATAAGAAAAGTTCATCGTTGATGACTTTTCTATAAGAAAAGTTCATCGTTGATGACTTTTCTACAAGAAAAGTTCATCGTTGATGACTTTTCTATAAGAAAAGTTCATCGTTGATGACTTTTCTATAAGAAAAGATCATCGTTGATGACTTTTCTATAAGAAAAGTTCATCGTTGATGACTTTTCTATAAGAAAAGTTCATCGTTGATGACTTTTCTATAAGAAAAGTTCATCGTTGATGACTTTTCTATAAGAAAAGTTCAGCGTTGATGACTTTTCTATAAGAAAAGTTCATCGTTGATGACTTTTCTATAAGAAAAGTTCATCGTTGATGACTTTTCTATAAGAAAATTTCATCGTTGATGACTTTTCTATAAGAAAAGTTCATCGTTGGTGATTTTTCTATAAGAAAAGTTCATCGTTGATGATTTTTCTATAAGAAAAGTTCATCGTTGATGACTTTTCCATAAGAAAAGTTCATCGTTGATGACTTTTCCATAAGAAAAGTTCATCGTTGATGGCTTTTCCATAAATAAAGTTCATCGTTGATGACTTTTCTATAAAACAAGTTCATCGTTGATGACTTTTCTATAAGAAAAGTTCATCGTTGATGACTTTTCTATAAGAAAAGTTCATCGTTGACGACTTTTCTACAAGAAAAGTTCATCGTTGATGACTTTTCTATCAGAAAAGTTCATCGTTGATGACTTTTCTATAAAAAAAGTTCATCGTTGATGACTTTTCTATAAGAAAAGTTCATCGTTGATGACTTTTCTATAAGAAAAGTTCATCGATGATGACTTTTCTATAAGAAAAGCTCATTATTGATGAGCTTTCTATAAGAAAAGCTCATTATTGATGAGTTTTCTATAATAAAAACTCATAATTGATGAGTTTTCTATAAGAAAAGCTCATCATTGATGACTTTTCTACAAAAAAAAGTTCATCATTGATGACTTTTCTATACGATAGTTCATCATTGATGACTTTTCTATAAGAAAAGTTCATCGTTGTTGACTTTTCTATAATCGTTGATGACTTTTTTATAAGAAAAGTTCATCGTTGATGACTTTTCTATAAGAAAAGTTCATCGTTGATGACTTCATCATTGATGACTTTTCTATAAGAAAAGTTCATCGTTGATGACTTCATCATTGATGACTTTTCTATAAGAAAAGTTCATCGTTGATGACTTTTCTATAAGAAAAGTTCCCCGTTGATGACTTTTCTATAAGAAAAGATAATCCTTTATTATTTTTCGATAAGAAAAGATAATCGTTTATTACTTTTCGACAAGATAAAATTATCGTTGATGACTTTTCTATAAAAGAAGATCATCGATGATGACTTTATTATAGGAAAAGTTCATCGTTGATTACTTTTCTATAAGAAAAGTTCATCGTTGATGACTTTTCTATTAGAAAAGTTTATCGTTGATGACTTTTCTATTAGAAAAGTTCATCGTTGATGACTTTTCTATTAGAAAAGTTCATCGTTGATGACTTTTCTATTAGAAAAGTTCGTCGTTGATGACTTTTCTATTAGAAAAGGTCATCGTTGATGACTTTTCTATTAGAAAAGTTCATCGTTGATGACTTTTCTATTAGAAAAGTTCATCGTTGATGACTTTTCTATTAGAAAAGTTCATCGGTGATGACTTTTCTATTAGAAAAGTTCATCGTTGGTGACTTTTCAGTAGAAAAGTTCATCGTTGATGACTTTTCTATTAGAAAAGTTCATCGTTGATGACTTTTCTATTAGAAAAGTTCATCGTTGATGACTTTTCTATTAGAAAAGTTCATCGTTGGTGACTTTTCATTAGAAAAGTTCATCGCTGATGACTTTTCTATAAGAAAACTTTATCGTTGATGACTTTTCCATAAGAAAAGTTCATCGTTGATGACCTTTCTGTAAGAAAAGTTCATCGTTGATGACTTTTCTATAAGAAAAGTTCATCGTTGATGACTTTTCTGTAAGAAAAGTTCATCGTTGATGACTTTTCTGTAAGAAAAGTTCATCGCTGATGACTTTTCTATAAGAAAAGTTCATCGATGATGACTTTTCTATAAGAAAAGTTCATCGTTGATGACTTTTATATAAGAAAAGTTCATCGTTGATGACTTTTCTATAAGAAAAGTTTATCGTTGATTAATTTTCTAAAAGACAAGTCTATCATTGATGACTTTTCTATAAGAAAAGTTCATCATTGATAACTTTTCTATAAGAAAAGTTTATCGTTGATGACTTTTCTATAAGAAAAGTTTATCGTTGATAAATTTTCTATAAGAAAAGTTTATCGTTGATGAATTTTCTAAAAGAAAAGTTGATCATTGATGACTTTTCTATAAGAAAAGTTCATCATTGATCACTTTTCAATACGAAAAGTTCATAGTTGATGACTTTTCTATAAGAAAAGTTCATCGTTGATGACTTTTCTTTAAGAAAAGTTCATCGTTGATGACTTTTCTTTAAGAAAAGTTCATCGTTGATGACTTTTCTTTAAGAAATGTTCATCATTTATGACATCTCTATAAAAATGTTCATCATTGATGACTTTTCTATAAGAAAAGTTCATCGTTGATGACTTTTCTACAAGAAAAGTTCATCGTTGATGACTTTTCTATAAGAAAAGTTCATCGTTGATGACTTTTCTATAAGAAAAGATCATCGTTGATGACTTTTCTATAAGAAAAGTTCATCGTTGATGACTTTTCTATAAGAAAAGTTCATCGTTGATGACTTTTCTATAAGAAAAGTTCATCGTTGATGACTTTTCTATAAGAAAAGTTCAGCGTTGATGACTTTTCTATAAGAAAAGTTCATCGTTGATGACTTTTCTATAAGAAAAGTTCATCGTTGATGACTTTTCTATAAGAAAATTTCATCGTTGATGACTTTTCTATAAGAAAAGTTCATCGTTGGTGATTTTTCTATAAGAAAAGTTCATCGTTGATGATTTTTCTATAAGAAAAGTTCATCGTTGATGACTTTTCCATAAGAAAAGTTCATCGTTGATGACTTTTCCATAAGAAAAGTTCATCGTTGATGGCTTTTCCATAAATAAAGTTCATCGTTGATGACTTTTCTATAAAACAAGTTCATCGTTGATGACTTTTCTATAAGAAAAGTTCATCGTTGATGACTTTTCTATAAGAAAAGTTCATCGTTGACGACTTTTCTACAAGAAAAGTTCATCGTTGATGACTTTTCTATCAGAAAAGTTCATCGTTGATGACTTTTCTATAAAAAAAGTTCATCGTTGATGACTTTTCTATAAGAAAAGTTCATCGTTGATGACTTTTCTATAAGAAAAGTTCATCGATGATGACTTTTCTATAAGAAAAGCTCATTATTGATGAGCTTTCTATAAGAAAAGCTCATTATTGATGAGTTTTCTATAATAAAAACTCATAATTGATGAGTTTTCTATAAGAAAAGCTCATCATTGATGACTTTTCTACAAAAAAAAGTTCATCATTGATGACTTTTCTATACGATAGTTCATCATTGATGACTTTTCTATAAGAAAAGTTCATCGTTGTTGACTTTTCTATAATCGTTGATGACTTTTTTATAAGAAAAGTTCATCGTTGATGACTTTTCTATAAGAAAAGTTCATCGTTGATGACTTCATCATTGATGACTTTTCTATAAGAAAAGTTCATCGTTGATGACTTCATCATTGATGACTTTTCTATAAGAAAAGTTCATCGTTGATGACTTTTCTATAAGAAAAGTTCCCCGTTGATGACTTTTCTATAAGAAAAGATAATCCTTTATTATTTTTCGATAAGAAAAGATAATCGTTTATTACTTTTCGACAAGATAAAATTATCGTTGATGACTTTTCTATAAAAGAAGATCATCGATGATGACTTTATTATAGGAAAAGTTCATCGTTGATTACTTTTCTATAAGAAAAGTTCATCGTTGATGACTTTTCTATTAGAAAAGTTTATCGTTGATGACTTTTCTATTAGAAAAGTTCATCGTTGATGACTTTTCTATTAGAAAAGTTCATCGTTGATGACTTTTCTATTAGAAAAGTTCGTCGTTGATGACTTTTCTATTAGAAAAGGTCATCGTTGATGACTTTTCTATTAGAAAAGTTCATCGTTGATGACTTTTCTATTAGAAAAGTTCATCGTTGATGACTTTTCTATTAGAAAAGTTCATCGGTGATGACTTTTCTATTAGAAAAGTTCATCGTTGGTGACTTTTCAGTAGAAAAGTTCATCGTTGATGACTTTTCTATTAGAAAAGTTCATCGTTGATGACTTTTCTATTAGAAAAGTTCATCGTTGATGACTTTTCTATTAGAAAAGTTCATCGTTGATGACTTTTCTATTAGAAAAGTTCATCGTTGGTGACTTTTCATTAGAAAAGTTCATCGCTGATGACTTTTCTATAAGAAAACTTTATCGTTGATGACTTTTCCATAAGAAAAGTTCATCGTTGATGACCTTTCTGTAAGAAAAGTTCATCGTTGATGACTTTTCTATAAGAAAAGTTCATCGTTGATGACTTTTCTGTAAGAAAAGTTCATCGTTGATGACTTTTCTGTAAGAAAAGTTCATCGCTGATGACTTTTCTATAAGAAAAGTTCATCGATGATGACTTTTCTATAAGAAAAGTTCATCGTTGATGACTTTTATATAAGAAAAGTTCATCGTTGATGACTTTTCTATAAGAAAAGTTTATCGTTGATTAATTTTCTAAAAGACAAGTCTATCATTGATGACTTTTCTATAAGAAAAGTTCATCATTGATAACTTTTCTATAAGAAAAGTTTATCGTTGATGACTTTTCTATAAGAAAAGTTTATCGTTGATAAATTTTCTATAAGAAAAGTTTATCGTTGATGAATTTTCTAAAAGAAAAGTTGATCATTGATGACTTTTCTATAAGAAAAGTTCATCATTGATCACTTTTCAATACGAAAAGTTCATAGTTGATGACTTTTCTATAAGAAAAGTTCATCGTTGATGACTTTTCTTTAAGAAAAGTTCATCGTTGATGACTTTTCTTTAAGAAAAGTTCATCGTTGATGACTTTTCTTTAAGAAATGTTCATCATTTATGACATCTCTATAAAAATGTTCATCATTGATGACTTTAATATAAGAAAAGTTCATCGTTGATGACTTTTCTATAAGAAAAGTTCATCGTTGATGACTTTTCTATAAGAAAAGTTCATCGTTGATGACTTTTCTATAAGAAAAGTTCATCTTTGATGACTTTTCTATAAGAAAAGTTCACCGTTGATGACTTTTCTATAAGAAAAGTTCGTCGTTGATGACTTTTCTATAAGAAAAGTTCATCGTTGATGACTTTTCTATAAGAAAAGTTCATCGTTGATGACTTTTCTATAAGAAAAGTTCATCGTTGATGACTTTTCTATAAGAAAAGTTCATCGTTGATGACTTTTCTAAAAGAAAAGTTTATCACTGATGACTTTTCTATAAGAAAAGTTCATCGTTGATGTCTTTTCTATAAGAAAAGTTCATCGTTGATGACTTCTCTATAAGAAGAGTTCATAGTTGATGAATTTTCTATAAGAAAAGTTCATCGTTGGTGACTTTTCTAAACGAAAACTTTATCATTGATGACTTTTCTATAAGAAAATTTCATCGTTGATGACGATGAACAACAGTCACTAACGATGATTTTTTCTTGTAGAAAAGTCATTTGCTATCAGAAAAGGTTAGCTTTGATGACTATTCTATAAGAGAAATTTACCTTTGATGATCTTTCTCTTATAAAAAACTACCTATTATAGTAAAAGACATCTCAGGTTGATTCAACTTGATTCTCACTTGTCGGCTCTAGTATATGATTTTGGTTTTATATAAAACAATTTTTTATACAGCACAACCTGATATAATTATATCACTCAGATTATTTTGTGTTTCGTTGTATATGTATGTACTTGTGTGAAACACTTTCGCAGAGACCTTTTAGTTAAATTGAATTCGGTGTCATTAACTTGATTCACTTAAAATCGTTGTGCCGTTGGTTTAATAAAAGTACATAAACTGAAATTTATCGTTATTTTTAAAATTGTCGTTGTCTCTCTGGTCTGTCCCACGATACGACTCGACCCGTCTCGGCTCACCTCAGCCACCAAACTAACCGCCCACAGGACTTTATATAGTGTGTGGTTGTAGGTTCATGTCCGTGGTTGAGTTTATTTGCCAGCAATGCGTGATGCTCATAGTCTCCTCTAAACGGTTGTTATTCTATGTACTGATATTCGTGAGCGAGAGTGTATTGGTTGTATTAAAGTTTGTATTTAGCATTGGTGTTTCTCGTATTCCTGGGTTGTCGTTTGTTGTTTTCTATTTTATATTGCAGTTGTTAGCGTTGTTGTTGTTATTATTGTCATCCTTGTTTTGGATTTTGCTGTTTATACTTTCACAAAACTGTCATTGAATGGAGCTTCGATACATACACACATACACTCACACATAGACACACTTAAACTCGATCACATGTCTAAACTCCCACACATACATAGACGGACAAAAGGTGATAAAAATTCCTAACACATAGCATTTATTTGTATCTGAATACACTCTGTCGCACATGTTCACATACACATATGTGTGTATATACATATGCATGTATTTATATAGCTGCACAACTTATGGAAAGTCGTTTTATTGTTTATTTTCAAGAGGATTTAACAAGGATGTTGCTATTGCTGTGAAGAGGTGGTGGGAGTCCCACCCGCTTACCTATTGCCGGCGAGCAATAAAAATTGTTTCTGTTAGAAAACTAGAATTTAATGGAACTGTTTTTTCTTGATTTTATTAAGGTACTTAAAAAAAGAGACCGAACATGTTTATTATAAATTTATGGATAAAAGACGGAAGTGAGACTATGTTTCCTTAAAGTTATGAAAATAGTCGCTTTTGCAGTTTATGGCGCAATTTGGGAGGCATGAGGGACCACGTGGGTCAATGGAATTTAAATGGAAGTTTTAATTGACATGAAGTGAATTGTTTCACAAAAATATCGTAAAAACAAATGATAGGCAGATGTAGTGCGAAATATATATATATACTATTATAAGAATTTCTCATAAATGAGGACTTTTCAATAAGAAAACTGTTGATGACTTTTCTTCTAGAAAAGTTCATCGTTGATGACTTTTCTTCTAGAAAAGTTCATCGTTGATGACTTTTCTTCTAGAAAAGTTCATCGTTGATGACTTTTCTTCTAGAAAAGTTCATCGTTGATGACTTTTCTTCTAGAAAAGTTCATAGTTGATGACTTTTCTTCTAGAAAAGTTCATCGTTGATGACTTTTCTTCTAGAAAAGTTCATCGTTGATGACTTTTCTTCTAGAAAAGTTCATCGTTGATGACTTTTCTTCTAGAAAAGTTCATCGTTGATGACTTTTCTTCTAGAAAAGTTCACCGTTGATGACTTTTCTTCTAGAAAAGTTCATCGTTGATGTCTTTTCTTCTAGAAAAGTTCATCGCTGATGACTTTTCTTCTACAAAAGTTCATCGTTGATGACTTTTCTTCTACAATAGTTCATCGTTTATGACTTTTCTTCTACAAAAGTTCATCGTTGATGACTTTTCTTCTACAAAGGTTCATCGTTGATGACTTTTCTTATAGAAATGTTCATCGTTGATGACTCTTCTTATAGAAAAGTTCATCATTGATGACTTTTCTTATAGAAAAGTTCATCATTGATGACTTTTCTTATAGAAAAGTTCATCGTTGATGACTTTTCTTATAGAAAAGTTCATCGTTGATGACTTTTCTTATAGAAAAGTTCATCGTTAATGACTTTTCTTATAGTAAAGTTCATCGTTGATGACTTTTATTCTGGAAAATTTCATCGTTGATGACTTTTATTCTGGAAAATTTCATCGTTGATGACTTTTCTTATAGAAAAGTTCATCGTTAATGACTTTTCTTCTGGAAAAGTTCATCGTTGATGACTTTTCTTATAGAAAAGTTCATCATTGATGACTTTTCGTATAGAAAAGTTCATCATTGATGACTTTTCGTATAGAAAAGTTCATCATTGATGACTTTTCGTATAGAAAAGTTCATCATTGATGACTTTTCGTATAGAAAAGTTCATCATTGATGACTTTTCGTATAGAAAAGTTCATCATTGATGACTTTTCGTATAGAAAAGTTCATCATTGATGACTTTTCGTATAGAAATGTTCATCATTGATGACTTTTCGTATAGAAATGTTCATCATTGATGACTTTTCGTATAGAAATGTTCATCATTGATGACTTTTCGTATAGAAATGTTCATCATTGATGACTTTTCGTATAGAAAAGTTCATCATTGATGACTTTTCGTATAGAAAAGTTCATCATTGATGACTTTTCGTATAGAAAAGTTCATCATTGATGACTTTTCGTATAGAAAAGTTCATCATTGATGACTTTTCGTATAGAAAAGTTCATCATTGATGACTTTTCGTATAGAAAAGTTCATCATTGATGACTTTTCGTATAGAAAAGTTCATCATTGATAACTTTTCGTATAGAAAAGTTAATCATTGATGACTTTTCGTATAGAAAAGTTCATCATTGATGACTTTTCGTATAGAAAAGTTTATCATTGATGACTTTTCGTATAGAAAAGTTCATCATAGATGACTTTTCGTATAGAAAAGTTCATCATTGATGACTTTTCTTATAGAAAAGTTCATCGTTGATGACTTTTCTCTAAAAAAAGTCTTTTATTCTTTATATTTACATTTCACTTGGAAAATTTCATCCTTTATGAAAAGTTTATAATTAACTAATTCATATATTTGTTAACATAATCCTGCTGTTTTCCAATTTAACAAAACTGTTAAAATTCAGCTCATTTTGCTTTAATTTAATTTTCTGTTGCTTGCACAATATCTCAATTACTTAATAGCCCATAAAATCATCTAAAGCAATGAAAAAATAACAAATAAATTCGAAAAATGCATAAGTTAATGACATTAAGTGGCAACAGACATAACAAAAGACACGCAGGCTGAGCGCCTGCGCAACAGGTTTCTGGACATTTAAGCCAACCACACATGGTTGATTTGCCAACAGGCAGTAAAAATCATATCGAACCACCAAATTTGTGGACCAAACTTGTATTTTGTATTTTGTTGCTTAACCAAAAACAAAAGTGAAAGCATTTCTTTGACAACACTTACCTAACTTTGTGTTGTTTTTCTATTACAGATGTTAAAGCCTATTGTGGCTGAGGAAACAGCTATAGTTCACTGGCATCAGGTCTTACCGCATTTGGATACATTTTCTAGTTATGAGGTAAGAGTTGAATTTGAAATTGTTGTTTTAGATAATTAGTTTGTAAATGTCCATTTTCTCTGTCTCTCTAAGGATATGCAACGCTATTTTGATCATCGGAATCAGCGCAGCCTTAGACAGTTGGACAATCCCTCTCATGATACGTATGTTGAAGCTTTCAATCGCCACAATGAGCAGGAAGAGAGTAGACCAAAACGTTCTGCTGATAATAAGAAAACCAAACAATTGCCCCAAATGCCCCAATTGATAAAATTCGAAATAGGCGATGCCGTGGAGCCCAGTGATGAGGTTAAATCACTGATAAGACAATACCGTAGTCGCGAAATGCAGCAAGTGAAATCTGTTCAATCGGGCAATAATTTTAATCAAAATTCTCAGGATTCTCAAACGAAAGCTATAGCCAAACGTAACCCTACAACTATGGCTCAAAGTCAAAAGGTCTCGAATTTGAAGACAAAATGGACTTCCAGTAAATTTGCTGCTCGACCCAAACGTTCGGCCACTCAACAGCAACAGCAGCCTTTGAATTTCAAGGTTCATTTCATACCCTTTGATGAGTCGGATGCCCGAGAACCGGATGAGCAGACTAGAATGTTGATTAAACGCATGAGAGCTTTAGATGTAGAGAAACTTTCGCAGGACTTACCTACCCCTGAATTACCCTCCATCACTCAAGCATCAACTCCTGTCAGTAGTACCAAGAAACCTCCATACAAGCGCTCTAAATATCAGAAGCTGCGGAAACCCAAGAGAACTAAGCGTGAAGCTCCCGAGATGATCAAATTTGAATTGTCGGATGCTAAAGATCCCGATCCTAATTTGAGAAGTTTTACCGCTATGAAAAACTCACGTGGCCGTGAGTCTAAGGAAATGAAGCAGGTTGCCAATGAAGCAAAGGAAGAGCTTTCTTCAGATATGGAAACCGGTGGTGATCAAAAATCTCAAGCCTCCAAACGCTTTTTCACCTACAAAGAACCTACAACTAAGGTTAAGAAGTCCGTATCGTCTCTGCCACATGGAGTACAAAATATCATATCACAATTGATCAAGAATCCCGGTCATGGTAAAGCCTTTGTCAAGTACATACCGGCTCAACAAATGGACTATAATAAATTGAAGATATCCTATGCCAAAGCGGGTCCTCCGATTTATGGTCACGGGGTTAACTTTGTGGCAGCTCCCGCAAAAGCCGAACAGGTGCAGGTGCAGATACACTCAGTGCCAGTGGTTGAGAAGATACGTTATGTCTACACACCTGTGGTAGAAGGAGGTGGTGGAGAAGGAGGCGGTGGCGGAGGAGGTCATGGAGGTGGCGGCGGCGGGGGCTATGGAGGTGTTGAAGCAGGACACGGTGGCCAAGGAGGCGGTGGCGGTTATGAAGGTGGACATGTTGTAGCCTATGTTGCCGGCGGTCACGAAGGAGGTTATGGCGGAGGTGGTCATGTGGGAGGTTATGGAGGAGGTGGTGGACATGCTGTGCCCGTTGTAGCCATTGTGGGAGCACATGGCGGCGGAGAAGGAGGATATGGCGGAGGAGAAGGAGGCTACGGCGGTGGAGAAGGAGGATATGGCGGAGGAGGTCATGGTGGAGGCTATGGAGGAGGCGGTGGATATGGTGGTGGAGGACATGGCGTTGGAGAAGGAGGTTATGGTGGAGGAGAAGGAGGATATGGCGGAGGAGAAGGTGGAGGAGAAGGCGGAGGAGAAGGTGGCGGAGATGGTGGCGGAGATGGTGGCGGAGAAGGCGGTGGAAAAGGTGGATATGGTGGTGGTGAAGGCGGTGAAGGCGGTTACGCTGGAGGAGAAGGTGGCGGCGAGGGAGGAGGATATGGCGGAGGAAACGGTGGAGGAGAAGGAGGATATGGCGGCGGAGAAGGAGGATATGGTGGAGGAGAAGGAGGATATGGAGGATATGGCGGAGGTGGTCATGCTGGTTATGGAGGTGGAGGAGGCGGAGGAGAAGGAGGATATGGTGGCGGAAAAGGCGGAGGAGAAGGTGGATATGGTGGCGGAGAAGGCGGTGGATATGGTGGCGGAGAAGGCGGTGGAAAAGGTGGTTATGGTGGAGGAGAAGGCGGTTACGCTGGGGGAGAAGGTGGCGGCAATGGAGGAGGATATGGCGGTGGACACGGCGGTGGAGGATATGGTGGTCAAGAGGGTGGGTATGGAGGAGGTGGTGGAGGCGGCGGAAAAGCAGGAGGTTATGGAGGTCAAGAGGCTGGCTACGAAGGAGGAGGAGGTGGTGGTGGTGGTGGAGGTGGCAAAGCTGGAGGATATGGCGGTGGAAACGAAATCAAAGATGAAGAAAACAATGGCTTATCCGAGGGTTATGTAGGTCTGGGAGCTCATGCTGGTGGTGGAGGCGTTGCTATAGAATACCCCATTGTAGTACCTGAAGTTGGACAAAAAGCTGCCGCACTTGTGGAAGCCGTTGAAGCTGTGAATATCAAGCCAGCCGTAGAAGAAGCTATCAAAGCTATACCAGCACCACAATTTAAGGCTGCTGCCTTACCAGATTTGGCCGAACAGCTAAGTGTACCACCGACAATCGAACAGTATTCCAAAGCCTATGAAAATAATATTCCCACACATGAATTCAAACTAAAGCTGTACTCCCCTGAGGCTTTGTTGGCCAAAGCTCAATTGGAAGCTAAGCTGAAAATAGCCGCCATACAAGCGGAGAATGAGAAAATAACTGCAAGCTTAAAAGTGGCAAATGCAGCTTATGTTGGTGCTGCAGGAGGCGGTAAATTTGGCGGTGGTGTAGGAGGTGGAGGAGGCGGCAAATATGGCGGCGGTGGAGGAGGAGGCGGTGGTAAATACGGGGGTGGTGCTGGCGGTGGCGGAGAAGGAGGCGGTGGTAAATATGGCGGTGCTGGCGGGGGCGGAGAGGGAGGCGGTGGTAAATACGGCGGTGCTAGCGGAGAAGTAGGCGGTAAATATGGCGGTGGCGGAGGAGGAGGTGGCGGCGTTAAATATGGCGGTGGTGGTGGAGGAGGCGGCGGTAAATATGGCGGTGGTGGAGGAGGCGGCGGTAAATATGGCGGTGCTGGCGGAGAAGGAGGCGGCGGTAAATATGTAGGTGCGGGGGGTGGCGGAGAAGGAGGCGGCGGTAAATATGGCGGAGGAGGCGGTGGTAAATACGGCGGTGCTGGCGGTGGCGGAGAAGGAGGCGGCGGTAAATATGGCGGTGGTGGAGGAGGAGGCGGTGGTAAATATGGCGGCGGCGGAGGAGGCGGTGGTAAAGCTGGTCCTGTGATCAAAATTGAATATCATGCCGCAGCCGATTCTCTAAAACAAAACTACAAAGAAATTCCCGAATTTAAGCAACTCTCTTCGCTGGTGGGCAAATCTCCTGAAGACCAAATTCATGGTCTCACCTATCTGCTGGCCAAAGAAATGCAAAATCGTCTGCACGGTAAAAAGTATGGCGGTGGCGGAGGAGGAGGAGGTGGTGGAGCCGGCGGTAAAGCCGGCGGTGAAGGTGGTGGAAATCGTCCTCAAGATAGCAAAGCGCCTCAACTGTTTCATCCTGAAGGAGGTGCTGAGGCCGGAGCCGCTGGCGGTCACGGCGGTGGTGGCGGCGGAGGTGGTGGTGGTTTCGTTTATGGCGCCGGTGCTGGCAAATATATAGGTATGGCTAAATCTAAACAATATATACCGGTTATTGAACAATACCCAGTGGATGAATATAAAGCGGCCGCCGCTGCTCTTGCCATTGCAGGAAAGGGTGCCGGCGGTGGTGGTGGTGCGGGAGAAAAATATGCTGCCCCTCACTCGTATTTGTCATATGGTTTGTCTCCCAATTACAAAGCTTTCGCAGCCGTGAAAGCTGGCGCTGGTTCTGGAGCTGCCGCCGCCTCTGCTGATAACGCAAAGGCGGAAGGTATGAGTGGTGGTAATTCCTTACATGCAGCCGGTTATGAAGCGGCTATACAGAAGGTAAGTGATTCACTAGATATATATTTTCTAGTGCTAAGAGTAATCCTAGAAAACAAAAACGTATATTCACTGATCCTAACAAAAACCCTTAAAAGTCTAATAAGAAATTGTTATTTCTTCTGAGACCGTTGTTCTAGACCGAGACCTTCTCAGTCATTTAGAAATACACCCTTCAGTTGTATATACATATATACTCCCCAATTGTATATAAATATTCCTTCCCTATCGTGTAGAAAGGCCCTTAACCAGTACCTTTCCAAGTCGCTTACAAAGACTGCTTCTCAGCCATATATAATGATTAATTTGTATATGGAGATTCGTTTTAGATGTCCATTAGGTGCTCCTTCTGAACCCTCAATAAAAACTACTACCCAGCCATCTGTAAATACTCCTCACTAGTATTCAATGCAGACTCATGCCTAGAGTTCAAAAATAAATGACAACATCCCTAACGTCTATAAAGTATCCTTCTCTGTTGTAACTAAGTCCTACATCGCAGTCGTCCATACACACTACTTCTCAGTCCTTGCCAGTTTGTGTATAAAGTATTCCAGGCTTAATAGTATCCTATTAATGTTCATACCCAATTTTCTATAAATATTCCTTCCCAGTAGTCTGTAAAGGCCCTTCTCAGTGGAGTATAGATATTCCTTCCCAGTCGTCTATAAATGTTAATTCCCAATTGTTAATATAGACTCTTTCCCAGTCACATACAAATGTAGCTTCACAGTCATCTGTAAATATTCATCCCAATCGTCTATAAATATTTTGACCTCTATAAATGATCTTAGGTATCTATAAACGCAATTGGTTACCAATAATTGCTCTTTCCAGTAGTCTATTAAGACTGCCATGTATAAAGCCATCTGTATGGACTCCTGTCATTCGTCCATAAATACCACTTCCTGGTAATCTAGTCTACTTATAGCCTACTTATAGAACCACTCGTCTCTAGAGTTGTGTAGTTTGTGAACGAGCTAGTTTAATTGAACGGGTTACTTTTCTGAACCGTACGAACTAGTTCACACAACTCTTTCATTTCAGCTCAGTAGTTCCATTTTTATGTCATCGTGGATGTAGGATTCAACATAAACAAACGCCTTTGTATAGTTGACTCATCCCATTCATGTTCTAATCAGATTCCTTTAATAGAGACTATATTTAACTGGTGATCTACTGAACGAAATGAGCGGGTCAACTAAAGTAAGCTGGTGAGCTAAAGAGCTGGCCAACTAAACAGCTGTAAAAATAAAGTGCTCTGGTGAGGTAAAGAGCTGGTGAGCTAATGAGCTGGTGAACTAACGAGCTGTTGTACTAAAGTGTCGTTGAACTAAAGTGAGCTGGTAAGCTAAAGTGAGTTGGTGAACTAAATGAACAAACTAGATTACTCAATTGAACTGGATTAAAATAAACGACCACTTAAAAGAACTAAAGTATCCAATTCTAATCTTCTGTAAAACTCCTACAATTAATTTTTATAGGTGTCTTTCCCGTCATCAATAGAGGCTCCTTCACAGTCGTCTAAAAATTCTCCTTCCCATTTTTTTCATAAAGACTCCTTCCTTCACAGTCGTCACTAGAGACTGCTTCTCAGTATATATAGAGACTATTTCACAGTCATCACTAGAGTCTCGACTGTAGACTGTAGCGACACCTTCCCAGTAACCCCAATGACCTTCTTGGTCGTCACAAAGACTCCTGTCTACAGAGACTCCTTCCAAGTCGTCTGTAGAGACTCCTTCCCAGTCGTCTGTAGAGACTCCTTCCCAGTCGTATGTGGAGAATCCTTCTCAGTCGGCTGTGGAGACTCCTTCCCAGTCGTCTGTAGAGACTCCTTCCCAGTCGTCCGTAGAGACTCCTTCCAGTCGTCTATATAGACTGATTCCCAGCCATCTATAGAGACTATTTCCCAGTCGTCTATAAAGACTCCTTCCAAGTCGTCTACGAGACTCCTACCCGGTCGTCTATAGAGACTCCTTCCCGGTCGTCTATAGAGACTCCTTCGCAGTCATCTATAGAAACTCCTTCACATTCGTCAATAGGGACTCCATCCCAGCCGTCTACAGATACTCCTTGCCAGATTCCTGCCCAGTCGCCTATAGAGACTCCTTCCCAGTCATCTATAGAGACTCCTTCACACTTGTCCATAGAGACTCCTTCTCAGTCGTCTCAGTCGTCTATAGAGACTCCTTCTCAGTCGTCTATAGAGACTCCTTCTCAGTCGTCTATAGAGACTCCTTCTCAGTCGTCTATAGAGAATCCTTCTCAGTCGTCTATAGAGACTCCTTCTAAGTCGTCTATAGATACTCCTTCTCAATCGTCTATAGAGACTCCTTCTCAATCGTCTATAGAGACTCCTTCTCAGTCGTCTATAGAGACTCCTTCTCAATCGTCTATAGAGACTCCTTATCAGTCGTCTATAGAGACTCCTTCTCAGTCGTCTATAGAGACTCCTTCTCAGTCGTCTATAGAGACTCCTTCTCAGTCGTCTATAGAGACTCCTTCTCAGTCGTCTATAGAGACTCCTTCTCAGTCGTCTATAGAGACTCCTTCTCAGTCGTCTATAGAGACTCCTTCTCAGTCGTCTATGGAGACTCCTTCTCAGTCGTCTATAGAGACTCCTTCTCAGTCGTCTCCTTTGCAGTCGTCTATAGAGACTCCTTCATAGTTGTCTATAGAGACTCCTCCACACTTGTCTATAGAGACTCCTTCCCAGTCATCTATAGAGACTCCTTCACACTTGTCCATAGAGACTCCTTCTCAGTCGTCTATAGAGACTCCTTCTCAGTCGTCTATAGAGACTCCTTCTCAGTCGTCTATAGAGACTCCTTCTCAGTCGTCTATAGAGATTCCTTCTCAGTCGTCTATAGAGATTCCTTCTCAGTCGTCTATAGAGACTCCTTCTAAGTCGTCTATAGAGACTCCTTCTCAGTCGTCTATGGAGACTCCTTCTCGGTTGTCCATAAAGACTCCTTTCCAGTCGACCATAGAGACTCCTTCCCAGTCATATATATAGATTTCTTCCTAGACGTCTATAGAGATTCTTTCCCAGTATCATATAGATATTCCTTTCCAGTCGTCTAAAAGGCTCCCAGTCGGGACAATTTAGGCACTTTTTCTATAGGAAAAGCTCTGGAAAAGTTATACATCCCATATCTTTTATATATAGGAAAATGTCGTCTTATATTTTTACTAGATCCGTTCCTCTGGATCCGAAACATTATCTTAAACCTGCCCAGCTCTCATTCCCAATATTTTCATTGACATTTTTTAAACAAATCTCACCTTACCACAACTTCAGTACTGCTGTGAAATCTTCTCCATAACAAGCATCTAAAATATCTATAATTGCTGCTATCAAATTCCATGCAATTCCTCTGATTTTCCCCCAAAAATATCCTATTACATTTTGTTTTGTTGCATTTCATTGATACGATTTTCATTTAGCAAATTAAAGACAAATCGAACTAAAGTCAACATGGAATGAGAAATAATCCTAATGCCATCTTTTATATTGGTAACGTCATCGTTACGCCATTTTTCTGCTGTACCGTCATTTTGTTTCGTGTTGGGGAAAAGAACTTAATTTTGTGTCTGGCTCGACAACGACTATGGGGAAGAAAAAACAAGACTCCTCGTGGATTAAGCCGCGTCACAAACAGCATTAATCCATTTACGTGCTCATTATGGGCAAAAAATACCGAGAATCTTCATTACACAAGACCAAACAACCAACAACTAAGGTGCGAGGGGGAAAGAGGATCAGGAGAAATATGTTGAAACTACGTTTATACCTTTTTGCGCATAAAATTAATGCAAACAACTCAGACGACAACGACAGCGGCAATAGCAATGGCAATGACAAAATCGGCAACAAGAGAACCACCATTCAGGGCAATATTCCGACCAGCGTTAAGTCATGCTGCAGAGTTCTGGGAAACTTGGAAGGAAAAACGTCTATGATATGGAGCCATTGTTGTTGCTGCTGCTGCTGCCCCTGTCTTTGCTCGGATATAAAACGACAGTTTGGGTGTCAGTGTCAATTGATGCGTTTGGCTTGCTCCCAGTCTCCTGCGCCCAAGCCATCACATTTTGGGTGTGCAAGTGAATGTACTTCCGTTTTCCGGCTACAGTTTGCCACACCAAACCCGACAGACGCAGGGACGGACAGACAGGGACAAGCAACGCACATCATGACACCAAATCATGTCGTTTCGTTAAGTTTCTGTTGACTTGTCTTCCATACTTTCATCCTTACCACTCTTCCCCCTTTTTCCCTAGCTGTCTATCCTTCGTCTGCTCTATCACTTCATTTCTTATTTCTTACTTTATATAAAAGCAAATAATGAATTTCCTGTATGCCTTCGCCATCACCAATGTCTCTGCATAGCGGGACTTGGCATAAAGGTTAAGTTTTGTCAATAATACCCGATTTTCCTCCTATGTTGAGACGCCAAGGGAAAGCATTGCGGATGGTAGCAGTGATTGCATCAGAGAATGTTAATGTATATTGGTGCGACTGAACTTAAGAATGCAAAACAACAAAACGACATTGAAAATGTTTGTCGAACTTGAAAATTTTTACGATTAAATGCATTCGTTTCTTCTATATTTTTTTGTTGACTCTCTTCATTTCCAAACAACAAATCCACAGGAATCTATAGTATACGAAAAAAGAACAACCACAGGAATGGTGTGGATAGTTAAAATGGGAATGAGGTAAGAGATTGGAAGAATGAGTTTTGTTGGCATTACATCGATAGACACGGATATGCCATCAATTTAACCACACCGGTAAGGAGGCATATATAGCGATACATCGAGTTAAAATAGATTTTCCAGTTTTTTGCCGAGGAGAGATTTTAAGTAGTTGAGGAAAATGCACTCAGTCATTTGTAAATAGTTCATCTCAGTTGCCCACAATGAGTCCTTTATGCAGCCATAAAGACTCCTTCTCAGTCGACTATAAAGTGTTCTTCTTCGACGTCTATAAATACTTCTCCTCATACGTCTATAAAGACTCCTTCTCAGTCTTCTGTTGAGACTCATTCCAAGTCATTCATAAAGACTCTTTATAAGTCGTTTATAAAGACCCATTCGTCGACTATAAGGACTCCTTTCCAGCCGCCGACTGAGACTCCTTCCCTGTCGTTAAAGTAGACCCCACAGTCGCTAACAAATACTTCTGCTCAGTCACCTACAAAGTCTCCTTCTCAGTCGACTATCAAGACTTGTTCTCAGTCGTCTATAAAGACTCCTTCTTAGTCATCTATAAAAACTCCTTTTCAGTCGTCTATAAAGCCTCCTTCTCAGTCGTCTATAAAGAGACCCTCTCATTCTATAAAGACTCCGTCTCAGTCGTCTATATAGAATCCCTCTCATTCGTCTATAAAGACTCCTTCTCAGTCGTCTATAAAGACTCCTTCTCAGTCGTCTATAAAGACTCCTTCTCAGTCGTCTATAAAGACTCCTTCTCAGTCGCCTATAAAGACTTCTTCTGAGTCGTCTATAAAGACTCCTTCTCAGTCGCCTATAAAGACTCCTTCTCAGTCGTCTATAAAGACTTCTTCTCAGTCGCCTATAAAGACTTCTTCTAAGTCGCCTATAAAGACTCCTTTTCAGTCGTCTATAAAGACTCCTTCTCAGTCGTCTATAGAGACTCCCTCTAAGTCTTCTATAAAGAGACCCTCTCATTCTATAAAGACTCCCTCTCAGTCGTCTATATAGAATCCCTCTCATTCGTCTATAAAGACTCCTTCTCAGTCGTCTATAAAAACTCCTTCTCAGTCGCCTATAAAGACTTCTTCTCAGTCGTCTATAAAGACTCCTTCTCAGTCGCCTATAAAGACTCCTTCTCGTTTATAAAAACTCCTTCTCAGTCATATATTAAGACCCCTTCTCAGTCGCTTATAAAGGCTGCTTCTCAATCGTCTATAAAGACTCTTTCTCCTACTCGAACTCCTATGAAGACTATTTCTTATTCATCTATACTTCCTAGGCTCTATTAACAAGAACTTTGGCTCTAGTGGTACCAGTTTTTGCTCCAAAAGCCGTCTATACTACATTTCAGATGTCTATAAAGTCTCCTTCCCTAGCGTGTGCCTTAGCAGACCGTAAATACTTGTTTCTATTCATATAAAATCGCTATCCCAGTCGGGAATTATTCGTCTATAAAGCCTTCCAGTGCTCTAAAATCTCCTTCCAAGCCATCTATAAAGATTTCCTCCCAATTGTGTATTAAGACTCGAAATTTGTAAAATTTATATATTTCTTCAGTATATATCGCTCCTTTTACCAATCGGTAGATTCATATGTTTAAAATTAATATCCTTCTCATTTCATGGGTTAATTGCAGTAGTATTATACTACCAAGTACTTTGCACATTTCTCCTTAATTTTCTTTTCTTTTTTTCTCTCTCTATCGAAAATTTGATACGATTTCGATTTAAGCTTAAGAATTTTGCAATTTTATTTATTTGATGGAATGGTAAGAGGGTCAAAGGATAAACGAGACAAGACAAGTAAGCCATGATTGTCTGGGTTTCTAACCAGCAATTGTTTGTTACTGCTCTACCCGCCCCACCCGCTCTCCCCCACCCGACATCTGACTGTCCGTCTACCTCTCCATTGCGTTCATACTGGTTGCAACTTGTGTGAGTCTGCAGCATATAATCGCATGTTGTATTGTGTAATCCCCAAAGTTTTAGACTGCAATTCCTGTTGGGACTTACACAAGACTATTGTAGAAGTTATCCAGAGTTTCTGGTTATGAAGACGCCGTGTGGCAGGGGGTGGGCGGCTAAATTGTCCTTCCTTTCCGTTACGCAATTATTGAGAAAATTGGAAAAGCAAACGAATGGAAATATTATCATATTGTTAACAGAGTTTCGAAGCAGGAATATCCTGTGCAAAACAATACCAACAAAATGTGAATTTAAATATAAATGTTATGGAGTTTAATTGTTTGACATGCATTAAATGATAAACTTAGCATTGGGAATGCAATCTTTTGAAAATATCTGAAACACTAGTTTTTAGTAAAATTGCTGCTGTTCATTTTAATGTACCATCAATATTTGCTTGATGTACGTATCTGACATGCAGACAAACACTTTCTTCCGACGAAGTTGTAGTTGTAGTTTTCAGTCCTCAATGACTCTCATCGATTTGAGCCAGGACAAAAATGTGGCGAAAACATTTTTCCAAGTGTTGTTGTGCCATCAAACGTTAGTTTTTCGGACTGTTTTTCACTTGACTGTGTCGAGCAGATCTTGGTGCTCTCTTCAGCCATAATCTGAATCCTGACGTTCCCGCTACCGCTACTGTTGTTGTTGTCGTCGTTAATTTTGTCGTTTCGTCTTTGTTGGCTGTTTTGTCGTTTGGAGGAAAAGTTTACCCAAAAATGCCAAAGCAGCGTAGAAAAGTTTTCAACACTTTTTTTTCGCCTCCATCGTCGTCTTAGCCGTCTTTGCAGCACTGCAGAAACATGTGCTCAACTATTTTCACCAAAAGCTTCGAAAATAAAATTAAAAGTGTGGACGGGATGATGGCACAAAACTTTAAGAATTACGAGTCATCGGCAGCTGTATAGACGAGAACAAGCAATTTAACTTTGCCAAAGAAACTTAAAAGTTCAATAAAAAGGGTTAAAAAAAAGAGGAAAGAAAACTCCGACAAAGACTGAGCAGGATAGACATGATAACAATCTGGCAACACGGAAAAAGGCGGGCATAGTTTGTTGGGATAGTACTCGTACTTATATTAAAATCGATAGGAGATAATGTTCGTTTTTGTTCGAGAAGGGAACTATCTCTGTTAGCATTCTCATCACTCAAAATGGGAGGTAAAAGATTTGAATTCAGTAGATAATCTGGACTATACGAAGATGACTCGTCCAATATGACTTAGAATGACGACTTTACGGTAGCAATGTGTTAAGAGTGTCCTTTTAACAGTACCAACTTCAGGAGGATTTTACCATACGGAATTGACCATGACGACTTGACTGAATACGAGTATGTACTAAGGTTACATTTTTGAACTTAAAAGAGATGACTGCAGAATGAAAGAAATGTCAACTTCAAACTGACTTTACAGAATATTGACTTCAAGCTACGACTTCAGAAAGAAAGATTTGAGAATTGAATATTAGCATTTTAGAATTAATTCCTGTGTGGACTTAAAGATGAAGATTGAGTGTTATCAATACCAAATAAGAGTCAGGAGTGTCATCTTAAATCTGACAGTTTGAAAATACCAACTTGAGAATGACGACTTGAGTGTGATGACTTGGTAAAACGAATTGAGAGTGGCGACTTGAGAATGACTACTTGGGAGAGACTGCTATAAAATCAACTTGAAAATGACAAAATAAAAGTAAGGACTTGGAGTAGAAGACTTCAAAGTGACGACTACAGTAACATGAGGAAAAACACACCCTGGGAAGTCTACTGGAGAATGACTGCCATTTGGAAACCACTTGGACAGGAAGCCTTGATAAAAATAACGACTTAGAAAATAAGATTTTAAAAAGTAGATTATAAAAGTAGATTTGAAAATATTATCCTTAAAATGGCGAATTGTAGATAAAGCCCTGGTAGTGATGACTTGAAGATGATGGAGACTTGAGAATGACGGCTGAAAAGTAGGGATGTAGCGAAAGTGGCTTTAACGAAAGCGAATATTGACATATATTTCTTGCGAATAATATTTTTGGTTTCCGCGAAAACGAAAGCGTATATACCAAAGTCGGTTTTTGCGAATGCGAAAGTGAATGTTCAAAATGTTGCGGATATTCGTTACATCTCTACTGAAAACGCCTTGGAAGATAAGATTTTGAAATATTATCTTAAAAGTCACGACTTGAAGATAACGATCTTGGATTGATGAAATAAGAATGGTCACTTGAAAATGTCAACGATTTGGCGTGGTGAATTAGAACTAACGAGTTAACAATGTCGACTGAGAATGACAGTTGGCTTGGTAGTGATCAGTTGGCTTGGCGACCTGAGAATGAAACAAGAGGAAGAAGACTGAAGACTTGGCAATGACAACATGAGTCTAAATGCATCTAGAGAATGACGACTTGAGACTGACAACTCAGCAATACATATTTTAGAATATCAATTTCCAAATATCGACTTCAAAATGCTGACTTGCGAATAACAATATGGAAACACCTAATTAGGAATAACGTCTTGTAAAATTCTATTTGGAAATGGAGATAATGGCATCTGAACGGCTACTTGACAAGGTTGATGTAATACTAAAGACTAGATGCTGATCACTTATTAACTTTGAAAAGGTAATAAATATTTTAGATGGACAACAAAATCAAATGCGCCGAAGGGGGCTTGGGTATTCAGGTTAAAGTTCACAGTTTCGACTCTAGAATAAGAACATGAGAATTATTATTGAGAAATTAGGACTTGACGGTGACACATTACTAATGACGACTTCGGAATAAGCAATTGCAGGTACTGTCTTACTAATCAGGGACAGGTTACTTGAAAACGACTATACGAGGATGTGAGAACCAACATTGGAAGATGACATGAGAAGGACGACTTGAAGATGACATTTAAAAACCAGTAAGGAAAGGCAGAAAGTCGGACGGGGCCGACTATACCTATAATAGCCTAAACGTCCCTAACAATACGATAATAATTTGGAATAATTGGTAATTGAGTAAGAACATATATATGTGGATATATCTAATTCTGAACCGATAATCGCTAAATTAAGCAATATTCGTTCCTAAATTGAGAAACATCTTTCTGGAGAATTTTGCAATGATCGGAAGTAAAGTACAAATTCTATAGCGCTTTGTAACCAAATCAGGAGGAACATATATATGGAGGTTATATATTGTCATCAGAAACGAAAAAGGGCGTAACAACAAGAAAAATGGAAACTCAGTTTTTGACGGATTTCAGTAACCTGCATCAAAATACACATCCTGATAAATTTTTAGCGGCGTAATATTAAAAATGGCGAATTTTTTAACGAAATTCAAAAGGGCCTAACAACAAATTATTTATTTTTTCATAGTTAAAAAATACTATTTCACGCAATTTTCACAAACAAGTTATAAATCATGTTCGTGTGATTCTATATATGCATCATTATGTTCAGATAATATGCTGAAAACTACGCTTTTCTAACGGCAACACTTTTCATTTTATTTAGTTTTTTGCTTCTCCTGTAAAATTTTCAAACATGATGATAGGCCCTTTTTCGTTTCTGATGACGATATCAATCTGAATCGATTTTCCCTGAATACTCATTCATGTAAAATAGTAACCTCTTTCTGTCGAATTTCGTACTGATCGAATATAAAATACAGTCTCTACAGCGATTAGATGTCAAATCGGGGGGTAGCATATATATGGGGGCTATATCTAAATCTGAACCGATTTTCTCCGAATTTGACAGTATTCCTTCATTTAATAAGAAACTTCTTTGTGCCGAATTTCGTACTGATCGGATATAAAATACGCTTCCATGTCAAATCGGGTGTAACATATATATGGGGGCTATATCTAAATCTGAACCGATTTCCCCCAAATTTTGTATTGTCTCTAAGTGTATCACGAGACTACTCTCTGTCAATTTTTGTACAAATCGGTTTAAAAATGTTGTTTATACAGTGCATATATGCCAAATCGGAGGTACATATGTATGGGAGCTATATGTAAATCTAAACCGATTGTAACCAATAGGGATCGCCCTTGGGTCAAAATATATGTGCAAAGTTTCGTTGAGATCGGACCATAATTGCGACCTGTACTTTGATTACAAGAATACATCTACAGACAGACGGACAGACAGACAGACAGACAGACGGACGGACAGACAGACGGACATAGCTAAATCGACTCAGAAAGTGATTACAAGTAGATCGGTATAATAAACAATGGGTCTATCTCTTCTCCTTTTGGGTGTTACAAACAAATGCACAATAATACCCTGTACCACAGTGTGGTGTAGGGTATAAAAAAGACTTGAATCTGTAGAATTCCGAATGTGGAATTCACAATACCAACTTGAAAATGTGGACTTGACGGTCTTAAGAAGGACAAAATGGGAAGTTTGGTTAGGGGTTTATGTCTTCTGAACAACAACTTGGCAATTAATATTCCAGGATGATGGCGATAAATATAGTGACTTAGGAACAACAACTTGAAATCAAACAATTTAGCATTATGACATTATAATAATTACGACTTGGGAATGAGAAGTTCACAATGTCGACTAAACATTGCTACTGACTATGACTTGACTTAACAACGACGACTTGGAAAATAAGTGTTGGTACTAAAGACTTGCCGATTGACAAATAACAATTTCAAGTTGGGTATAACAATTTGAGAATGGAATTGATATCAACTACCGCAAGAGGGCGACGATGTGCGTAATTCGTCGATTTGTAGATGGAATCCTTAGGATAAGGACTTATCAAAGTGGGGAATAATAATTCAGAACGACGACTTGACAATAAGGATCTCGGAATATCGATTTGAGAATGACGATTTAAAGATTGCCTCTTCGGAATGACCATATGTAAACGAAGAAAGAGGTCTTGGTAATCAGATTTGGGAATGTCAAGTTCACAATAACGACTAGTCAATACTGTCTTGAGACTGCAGTTTTTACAGCGATTACATGTCAAATCGGGGGTAACGTATATATGGGGGCTATATCTAAATCTGAACCGATTTCTTCCAAATTTAAGAGTGTTTATTCATATTATAAGAAACCTATTTCTGCCGAATTTCATACTGATCGGATATAAAATAACATTTTTACAGCGCTTACACTTCAAATCGGGGGTAACGTATATATGGGGGCTATATGTAAATCTGAACCGATTTCTTCCAAATTTAACAGTGTTCATTCATATAATAAGAAACCACCTTTTGCCGAATTTCAGACTAATCGGATATAAAATAAAGTTTTTACGGAGCTTACATGTCAAATCTGGGCTAACATATATATGGGGGCTATATCTAAATCCGAACCGATTTTAACCAAATTCAATAGGGATCGTCCTTGGGCCAAATAAAATATATGTGTAAAGTTTTGTCGAGATCGGACCATAATTGCGACCTGTACTTTGATTACAAGAATACATGCACAGACAGACGGACATAGCTAAATCAACTCAGAAAGTGATTCTAAGTCGATCGGTATAATAAACGATGAGTCTATTTCTTCTCCTTTTGGGTGTTACAAACAAATGCACAAAGTTAGCAGGATGACGATCTCTGAAGTCTTGAATGTGACCACTTGAGAATGAAGACTTGGAATGATGACCGTTACTTGTAGAACTTAACTAACGTAAGAACTTAATGAATTCTTGAAGTTAATACATTTAGAACAAACGAATTCAGTATTAAACAATTGATACAACTCAGACAAAGACGGAATTGGAATAACGAATAGATAGAATTAGGAATAGATGACAAGGAATTGGGAATTATGATTTGAGTTACATCTGAGGAATATGGACGTGGAGTGGTGAATTGAGAAGATATTGGATTGATGATATGTGAGTGATTGTGACAGCTTAAAACAGACAAGATGGGAATGACGATTTGATTGCTTAGGAATTACAATTTCATTTTCAGTTCTGAATACTTGGGGAATACACGAGAACAAAGACTTGGTAATTAAGAACTTATTAATGACGACAGAGCTATGAGGATCTGAGCATGAGTCACTGAACTTTATAAATTTAGGTCGGCCACATTTGTATCAGTCCTCGTAATTACCAAATCTCAATTAATAATAACGACTTTAGAATGTTTAAGAACTGACAATTTAGAAGACGAAGCCCAGATGAAAATTGTGATTTGATTTTGAAGACTAGGGAGATCGAGGACTGGGAATACAACTGGGTTGATTTGAGAATTGGGACTACTTAAGAATGAAGATATGAATAGGACCACCTGTAAATGACAACCTATAGTAATGAGATCTTTCAAATGATGACTGGAAGACAATGATCTGCGAATGAGTTCTTAAAGTAAATGATATTCGAATAAGGGCCACGGAATCACAAATCGACATTGATAACTGAGGGAATTTCAGAGGTTTAAGACTTCAGGATCTTGAGGGCCCACAACTTTTGATGTATTTAGATTTTAGTAATATGTTCGACTGACCTATATGTAAATGAGTTCTTACAGTTAATGACTTTAGGATGAGAAAATTGCGATTTGATATTGACGACTAGGGAGAACGAGGAATGGAAATACAACTTTATCTTGACTTGAGAACGAAAATAACTTAAGAATGAAGACTTGAATGTGGCCACTTGTGAATGACGATTTTTAGTAATGTAAACTTTTAAATGATGACTGGTCGACAATGATCTTCGAACGTGTTCTTGATCTTAAGGATATTAGAATTAGGGTCATGGATTCAGAAATCGACCTTAACAACCGAGGAAATTTCAGAGGATTAAGACTTGAGGATCTTGAGGACCCACAACTTTTGAGATATCTTGATTTTGGTAGTATGTTTCGACTGACCTATCTGTGAATGAGTTCTTGAAGTTAATGTTTTTAGGATGAGGAAATAGCGATTTGATATTGGCGGCTAGGGAGAACGAGGACTGGAAATAGAATTTTATCTTGACTTGAGAACGAAGATCACTTGAGAATGAAGAATTGAATATGACCACCTGTGAATGATGGATGGAAAATTTTAAATGATGACTGGTCGACAATGATCTGCGAATGATTTCTTGAAGGTAATGATATTAGACTGAGGATCATGGATTCAGAAATCAACCTTGATAACCAAAGGAATTTCAGAGAATTGAGAATTGAGGATCTTAAGGTCCCGCAACTTTTGATGTATTTAGATTTTGGTAATATATCCCGACTGATTATCTCTGAATGAGTTCTTGAAGTTAATGCATTTAGGATGAGGACCTTGGTATTACACATCGGCATTGTCGACTTAACTATTGCCACTCCAGGATACGGCTTTAAGCTGATTCAGACCTGAAAATCTTGAGGACGAGAACATATTGTAATGATTGGTTCACTATGATTTTTTCCCCCAACTATTGAAAGATCTAGATTTTTGTTAATACGCTCCAAATGACCTTCTCCCACATTCTATTAGCCCCTTGTAAAAGATATTTATATAAGACCATTCCTTCATTAGATTATTTAGCTGACAAAGCCAGACCACATTTCCAAACCACAATGTTCCATCGTAGAGGAAAGAAAAAAATAAATAAATCCACAATAAAACCAACCACCATAGCACCCGTTCATAGCGAAATTGCGAAGAATGAAGTGTCGGAGAAAAAAGGGCAACAATGAAATCAAGCATTTGATTACAATGTTATTGTAAATTAGACGAAGGATAAAGGACGAATAGAGACAGAACGAAAAAAAAACACGAGACAGATGAGCAAAGGATGAAGCTTTGGATATTTTATTTTTTATTCTGCCACACAACACAAAGAAGTAAATGAACCATTAACAGTCATGAAACGACGATGATTAAATGCAAATTAAAGAATGTAAAAATCAATGATCAAAGGAAAGGATATACAAAACTAGACACACAACATTGACTGCAGAAAACCCGAGGAGGACCTTATGGCATGGACGGCGGATGACGTTGAAATGTTGGAAGCATATCATCTGGATGGCACAGCAGCCATGACAAAGAAATCAACATTGTTGTGGAGGGATGTTAATTTTTAAGCTTTCCGGAAAAAATATATAATTTTTGTGTCTTTCCTCATTGGAGTAGTCGTTGTGAATCGTAAAAGTCGACTGCACGGAAGAGATGAGTTCGTTTCGGCATTTGAAAGACAACAAAGTAATCAGACAAAATTAGCAGCAAATGCTTGTGAAAGAACTCCCTTTTGCCTCCCCCCGCTCCCCTCTCCCCACCTTGCACATATTATGCGAGCTTTGTATTTGCGTGTTGTCGAAGGATTGTTGAAGGCGGTATTGAGGGTTTGGGGGAGGCCGGAGGCGAATTAAACATAACAAAAGATTAAATGCCTTCAGGTGAATAATGAAGACACAAATGATGACTTTATTTCCCATAAAGAACTCATCATGTTTTTATTTCCGTCTGTTTTGTATTTTCTAATTTTTCGTCAAAATTAAAAAAAAACTCGATGGGAAGAAATGCAAGATTTCCTTTGGTTAATTTTGATCTTGTATAGTTTACGAGCGGATGCTTTACATTGACGAATTACAAATTACAGTTGTGCAATTAAGAAAAGCGCAGTCACAAGTATTAAATCCTTGGATTGATGTTTAAATGAGGGTGGGGGGTTTGATATAATGGGCAAATTGATATAAAATTGGCACGTGACTTTGTAGGAGTTGTGAGGCATTAAATACCATTCCAATTATATATTTCAAAGAATGTTGAGTAATGTATTTTTATGTCTGAAACATAAATGCAGGGAGTTGGAGTTAAAAGATTGCTATAATTAGAAAAGCTATTTTAATGTCTTTGACCTAAATTTTTTTTACAAATTTAATTGTATAGATTTTGTTATTTGTTAGATGAGACGAGGGTGTATATCATTTACTACTGAACACACATTGAATACGTTGTAAGAGTAGGTTAGGTCCTATTTTGATTGTACAGAATCCGCTTTGAGACCTTTGCAAATATTTGACTAATGTCTGTCCGTCTGCCTGTCTGGCTTATGAACTCGACAGTCGTAATCAAATTTCATGACATTCTGCATACAATAATATCTTGCTTAAACTTAGCTTACGTTCAAAGCTGAACCACAACTTTGCAATGCAGATTTGGGAATGTCAAGTTAACATTATCGACATAACCATAGATATATATATATTAGGCCGGGTCGATTTGTGGGGAGGCAAAAAAAGTCGCCATTGCTCAGTGAAAATCGTATTCTAGGGATCAAAATAAGAAACTTTGCCGAAGGAACCATACCTCTAAAACGAATTCTGATGTCCCCGAATTTGGGTCGAAATTTTGGGTAGGGGCAAATTTTGAAAAATCCCACTTTGACCCATTTAGAGTGCTCCAATCGAGTCCAAATGTATGACCGACCCCCACTAACTTTGGAGGCCCGACCCACCCATGCCAGTGGCACACCCCCTGGAACCCCCTGGGGGTTCCATACATTTGGACTCGATTGGAGCACTCTAAATGGGTCAAAGTGGGATTTTTTCCGGGACATCAGAATTCGTTTTAGAGGTATGGTTCCTTCGGCAAAGTTTCTTATTTTGATCCCTAGGATAAGATTTTCACTGAGCACTTCACTGAGTGGGGGTCGCTCATACATTTGGACTCGATTGGAGCACTCTAAATGGGTCAAAGTGGGATTTTTTCCGGGACATCAGAATTCGTTTTAGAGGTATGGTTCCTTCGGCGAAGTTTCTTATTTTGATCCCTAGAATACGATTTTCACTGAGTAATGGGCGATTTTTAAATCGACCCGCCCTAATATATATATATATAACGACTTGGAACTGAAGACTTGGCGACTTGTAGATGAAAACTTGAGAAAGATGTGTTAGCAATGTAGTTCTGTAATTATCTATAATTAGAGTATGACAACTAGAGAATAATGACTTGGGAATATTGAACTTATAATGACGAAAATTCGACCTTGCTAGAACGACTTTTTAATAATCAAGTAGCAAAGTCTAAATTGGATTTAAGGATTCAGACATAATTGAAGGTTTGAAAACAATGAATTTAAAATAACAACTTGACAATCACAATTTAAAAATGTCCAGTTTACAATAAGGATTAGAGATTGACTAGGAATGACGACTTGAGACTGGCTACTTGGAAATGACAATTTGGGAACAATGAACGACGACGTAGGAATGAGGAGTGATGATTTAGGTTTTGAAGATGGAAAATTAACACTGACGCCTTTTAACGAGTTGTCGACGTCGACTTCACAGTGTCAACATGCCAACAAACTTTACAATATCGACTTTTTAAAATGATGAATTGAGAAACACAGCTAGAGAATGATGACTAAGGAAGTTGCTAATACTGACTTGATAATGTCCAAGTAACACTGTAGATTTTTGAAATAAAGATTTTAGTATGAGGACTTAGAGATGAGGATTGTGATATCAAGACTTGGGATCGAAGGAACTGATAACCACCAATTCGGAATGACAACATGGCTATGTTAATTAGAAAGTGTCGACTTTTGAAGAAAGACTTGCCAATGAGGAGTTGAGAATATAGATTTAAGGATGATGACTTGAGGGCAACAAATTTTTAACGAATATCGACAAAAAAAATGCTAACTTGAGTATGAAATCTAGAGAATGGTGACTTGAGAATACTGAACATACAAAGACGAAAAGTCGAGTTGGGTAGAACGACTAAATAATAATCAAGTAGCGATGTCGACTTCGGAATAACGATTTAAGGATACAGACTTATGGATACGGAATTGACCCCGAGAGATTGAAAACAACGAATTAACAATGATTCACAACATAAGAATGACGACCTGAGAGTGATTAATTGAAAATGACAGTTTGGTAGTAATAAATTCAGAACGTCGAATGTAAGGTGGGGATGTAGGATTTGATTATGAAAAATTAACACTGCCGCCTTGGACACACGAGTAGTGGATAACGAATTGACAGTTACAATATAACAATGCAGATTCCAGAATATTGGCTTCAAAACATCAACTTGACTACTATTTGAGCATGACTTGAGTATGACAACTAGAGAATGACGACTCAGGAATATTGACTTCACAATGATAATTTGGGAAGATGGTTTAGTAAGAATGAAAAAGTTGATTATAAGTATATGAATTTGAGGATGATAGCTTAAAGATGACTATTGTGAGATCACGACTGAATACCTTCCTATGCAGATTTAGTTACGTCGAGCTCACACTTTGGTCTAAGAATAAAAAAAGCACGGGAATAACGACTAGATAAAGACTTCAAAAGATGACATAGGCAAAGAAAATAAAGTTTGCAATTATCACATTTAGAAAATAAATATCGATCGTTAAGTACAAAAAAAGTTCAAAAAATGATCCAGAAAACTAGTTTCGAGTTTGAAAATCGTTTCTATTCGTTCGTAACTCACGAAAATGTAAACAAAGTCACGACGGAACATCTGTATAATAAAGAGTCTGTGGACATAGGGATTATAATGGGGAATTATAACTTACCGATGACAAATTAACAATGTCATCTTAAGATTATCGAATTTAGATTAATCACTTAACAGTGCCAAATTGGAATTGCCGATTTCGGGGTATATACTTATAATATTCTCAATATCGACTTGAGAATGACAGTTAGAAAGTCGTGGGAGTAATAACTTCTCACAACGTCATTTTGGGAGAGATGAGTCGGCTATAACGATAACAATGACCAAGAAACAATGACGACGATTTGGGGATAACGATTTTTAGATGAAAACTTAATGATACCAACTGTCAGATCAACTTTGGGACTGAAGAAGTGATTAGCACGAATTCGGAATGACGACTTGGCAACGCTGATTTGTATGTGTCGAAATCATAATATTGACATGAAAATGATGATAACTTGACAATGTTGACTTGGGATTAACGAATTATCTTGATGACTTAACAATGCCAACTTGGAATTGCCGTTTTAGGGATATACAAATTCTCAGTATATACCTAACAATGATGATTTAAGACGACAACTAGCGAGTGATATCTTGGGAATAATGACATATCATAACAACGACTTGGGAGAGATAAGTTGGCAAAAACGATTAATGATGACCAAGAAACAATGTCGACGACTTGGAAATAAATATTTTAGGATGAAGACTTAATGATGCCGACTGTAAGATCGTCACTTGGGACCGAAGACGTGATTAGCACGAATTCGGAATGACAACTTGACTATGCTGATTTAAAAATGCCAAGTTCACAATGTGGACTTTGGAATGACAACACGGGAATAACTAACTTGACTTCAGAACGACGGCATAGGGATGAAAATGGTGAATTAGAACTTGACGATGACATTAACAATATCGTCTAGCGTTTAACGAATTTATGTTAACGACTTAACAGTGCCAACTTGTACGAACATATCGACTCCATATCGACTTGACAATACTGACTTAAGGATGACAGCTAGAGCGTGATGTCTTGGGAATAATGACTTCTCACAACGACGACTGGGGAGATATGAGTTGGCAATAACGATTAATAATGATCAAGTAACAATGGCGACTTGAGAATAACGATTTTAGGATGAAGACTTAATGATTCCGACTGTAAGATCATGACTTGTGAATGAAGACGTGATTAGCTTGAATTCGGAGTGACGACTTGGCAAAGCTGTTTCGAGTTCACAATGCAGACCTAGAAATGCCAACACGGAAATGACGACATGAGAACAAAGACTTCAGAAGGACGATATAGGGATAAGAAAGTGGAATTAGAACTTAACGATGACAAATTAACAATGCCAACTTGGGATTGACGAATTTATGTTGTTGACTTAACAGTGCCAACTAGGAATCGCCGAAAGTATCGACAATGCTGACTTGAGAGTGACAACTAGAGACTGATATCTTGGGAATAATTACATATCACAATGACGACTTGGGAAAGGCGAGTTGATAATAAAAATTAATAATGGCCAAGAAACAATGACAACTTGGGAATAATGATTTAAGGATGCAGACTTATTGATGCCGACGGTAGGATCAAGACATAGGACTGAAGAAGGGATTAGTACGAATTCGGAATGACTACATGGCAAAGCTAATTTTAAAGTGTTGAATTCCTAATGTTTACTTGGAAATGACGTCTTGAGAATGATGACTTAGAAATTATGATTTGAGAACATAGACTTCAGAACGAAGTCACCATGAGAAACTCAAACTTGATGATGACAAATTAACAATGCTGCTTTAGGAATAAAGATTTAAAGATGATAAGTTGATAAGTTGATAATGGTGAACGAGAATTGAGAATTATAACTTCACGATGCCTAATTAGAAATGTCGTCTTGTACATAGCAATTTGAAAATAATGACATTTTGGTAATAACGATTAATAATAACAAAGAAATAATGTCAACTTGGGAATAATGATTTTAGGATAAAGTCTTATTAATGCCGATTGTAAGATCATATTTTGAATGAAATTCGAACTTGATGATTTCGAATTAACAACGTTGGTTTAGGAATAAGGTTTTAAGGAAAATAAATTGAGGATGTCTACCTGAGATGATGACTTGGATTTGGCAATTTTGACATAATGACATCTGAATAATGACTATGAATGAGGAATTACGCATATGACGGCAAATTAGAAATGTCTTCTTGAAATAGCGACTTGAGAATGTACATATACTTTCAAATGTCATGTAGGGAATAATGACTTCAGAATGGCGGCGGGGAATGGGCAATTGGACTTGATAATGACAATTTGACAAAGTCGTTTTGGGAATAACTTTTTGAAGGTGGCGACTTGGGAATAACGAGATGTTGACTTGAGAATGACGACTTATTCAGAATTGTGAATAATGATTTGAGTGTCTGCTTAGAAACATTCACAAGAGTATGGTGAATTGTGAACGACGATATCGGAATGACGACCGGCAAGTGATGACGGCTTGGGAATTGTGACTAGAGATTGACAAAATCACAATGACGACATGGGATTCACAAAATGGGAATGACGAGTTCAGAGTGACGACTTGAGGACGAGAACTTGGAAATGTCAACATGACTTTGAAATTTTGACTTGTGGATGATGATGATTTATGAATGAGACTTGAATATTGGTCCACTCCGAGGATAATTGCTTTATAAGAACCAGATAATTGAAACATAAGAACCAGAACATATTGCAGTGACTGGGAGTTTGACAATAGTGCCTAGGCAATGATGAAATGTTAGAACGAGGACATGGGAATGGCATTCTCGTCTTGATATGTCGTCTTCGGCATGACTAAGACTTGAACTTTGATCCACTTCGAATACAATGGCTTTATGAAGATTAGGAATATCGAGATGTTGACTTGAGAATGATGACTTATTTTGAATTGGGAATAATAATGTGAGTGTCAGCATAGGAACGTTCACAAATTATGGTGAATTAAAAACGAGGACATCAAAATGACGGCCTCCAAGTGATGATCACTTGGAAATTGTGACTATAGATTAACGACATGGGATTCACAAAATGGGAATGAGGAGTTCAGATTGACGACTTGAGGACGAGGATGAGGACATGGGACTTTGAAATTTTGAATCAAGAATGAGGACTTGAATATTAGTCAATTCCGAGTATAATGACTTTCGAAAGGTCGAAACATGAGAACTAGAAAATATTGCAGTGACGGAAATATTCAGAACAATGTCAAGGCAATGATGAAATGGTAGAACGAGGCATGGGAATGACATCCTGGAGATTGCAGAATTGGGAATAATGATTTGAGGATTAGGACTTAACCATGACAATTTTAAGATAACGACTTGAAATGGTAGACTTGAACACAACGGAATCGGAAGAAACATTTGACAATGCTGATATGAAAATGTCTAATTCACAATAAGGACTTGAGAGTGACAACCTGAGAATGAAGACGTTAAAATGACGAAGTGGAAATAACGACTTCAGAAGAACGACGTGTTGCGGAAGAGCAATTAGAGCTTGATAACGACAAATTAGCAATGTCGAATTGGGAATAACGATTTGAGGATTAGGATTTAGCAAGGACGACTTGTAACTGTATACTTGAAAACAACAAATTCGGGATAACGACTTGGCAGTGCAGATTTGAAAGTATCGCGTTCACAATTTGGACTTAAGACTAATAACATCGAGATTAGGATATTGACGTGGAAGTGACGAAATTAATTCAGATAATGGATGTAGGGAACAGAAACTTGGTGAAGGTGAATTAGCAATGACAAAATATAACAACTTGGGATTAAAGACTTGAACACAATGACTTCGGATAGGCGACTTTGCAATGCTAATTTGAAAATGTCGAGTTTACAATGTGGACTTTAGACTGACAACCTACAACCTACAACCTGCGAATGCCGATTTGAGAATGATGACGTGAAATAACGAATGGATTCTCAACGTCGACGTAGGGTTGCAAAATGACGAATCAACACTTTATGAACCAGATTAACAATGTCGTCTTGGGACTAACCATTTAAGGATGAAAACTAGGGTTTAGATTATATTCCTCCTTTGTTCGCTTCATCAACAGTTGCTTAAAATACTTTCCACCTTTAAGTAAAATCTCTCTCTCGATTCCCCCAAATTTCAAGACACAATTCATGCCCATTTATATTTTAACATATTTAAAACAGATTTTTAGTTTTTTTGTTAACAAAACTGTTCCCATTTGGTTGCCAACAGAGTTGCCCTCCACTAGGTGTGAGTACAAGTTCTACTTACAACACTGTACAACAGACGAGCGGGAAATCAAGCAGGCAACCATCCATCGGTCCGTCCATCCAGCCAGCCATCCAACCATCCATCCAGCCATCCATGCATCCTTTCAACCACATTTAAATAGTCTTTAGGGCCATTGTTTTAAGTTGTTGCTGCTGTTACTGCAGCTGCTGATGTCCTTGTCGCTGCTGTTGTACCATGTCAACATATGTGTAACTGTGTTTTCTTTTTTTTTTTTGTAAAAAGGACCATCAACTCCATCTCATACATTATTAGTTGATGTGTTTGTGTCCGTCTGTACGTCTGTTGGTAGATCCCGGTCTATGTTGGTATCCTAGAGTGGCTGTTATTGTCCTTAAAGTTGTTCAGTTGGTTTGTTAGAGAGTCTCACCATTTGTCTCGTCAACATGTTAAGCTCTGTGTGAATGGTGTTGTATAGGTTGTAAGAATGTGAGTTTATGTGAATCTCGGGATTGTACAGAAATGTTCAGACTCAAGTACTCATCAGCCTTAGCCTCTAGGCATAACAACTTCCACAATGATGTGAATAGGCGAAGATGAAGTATTTTTGAGCTACAACAGTGTAGAGCTGTCTACAAGTTATATATATACTATATAAGAAACCGACAGAACAATTTGAGAACGTCACGATGGACATGAATGGACGGACGTAGAAGACATAGAGGAAAAAAGACGCAGAGGCAGAAAGAGAAGTTGACTGAAGCAAGGAGTACGAGACGAAGGACAGAGACGTGCCGAAGGACGGATCGTCTAACGAACATGACTTGTAAGAAGAATTCGAAATATTGTTAAAACTATTTAGATCACTTGATCTTCTATTTAAGAAGGCAAAGCATTTGCCAACTCATCATACCTCTCATAATTACCAAATTTGAGTTAAAAAGCATAACGACAAACAGTGGTGATTACATCATTTAATCCTTACACACTCTGGACATGTTTTTGGACACGACACTCCCACACCAGGTACTTACTTAAATCTTAACAAGCAACTGCAGCAGTTGCCGCAACAGCATTCACAGTAATTGTGCTGCCGCTACCGTTGCTGATGATAAGGGTGATGATGACTGACAGCAATGATGACCATGAAAAGGACAAGCTTGTCCAAGTGTCTGACAATTTGTTCGGTGTCCTTTGCGGGCCACATTTTTTGTTTTGTTTTCGTTTCGTTGTAATGGTTATAACATGTGTTTCAGCTTTTTACAATGAGCCCAGGAAGACAGACAGACAGACCGAACGGAGGCCGAGACTGTGGTCCGGACATTTTCTGTCGTTGCACCACATGGAGACCACTTCCACCTGCTGTTGTTTGAATGGTTGGTAATGCTTCATAATCGTCATCCCATTGGTGGTTACACTCTCTTATTTTGTGGAGCTTATGTTTGGCTTTTATTCTATGGGAATTTTTCGCAGATTTTTTGATGAGTTAAGTACAAATGTGTTCAACGGTCATTTTTGTAACTGCCGCAGGAGTTTTATGGGAATTGCATTGAATTGTTTTTGCCCCACATACTTCTGGACAGATATCTTTGTGATTGTTGTTTGAGGTGTTGAGTTATGTGTAAAGTTGGAAATTTAATCAAAGGTTTTTCCGGATGGGTTTGCGGAATTTGTTGGAGAGAGTGAGAGAAGAATTTGGGAAAAAATGCAGGATAATTATTAATAACTAGCCAAATCAAACACTCAGAATTCAAGTGCAATTATTTTTGTATAAACATGTGTTAGTGTAATGTCTGTGAAAAGTTTTTCCGGCGGTTTATGCACTTGTTTGGTCAGTAGCATGGGCATTTGTGTAAATTGCAGGTTATTATTAATAACTATCCAAATCATACATATGAAATGCATGTGAAATTTTGTTCTTATATAATGTTAATATAATATTGCAATTCAACACATCTTCAGAGAAATAGCTTTCCAGTGATGTGTATTTGGTTAATATTAAGGGGCAGTAAAGTACCTAAAAGTGTACCACAAAACTGTGTAGTTTTGTAGGTACAAGAAGCCTAACTAAGCGTTCGAAATTCGATTGTAATTTGAGGCAATTGTTTAGGTCTTAAAATAATATTAAGTTTCAGCAAATCTTTAGGAAAATATCTAACCAGAAATGTATACGTTATAGCAATTGGAGATCCTTAGAATTCCTAAAATTGTACCACAAAAACCGTTAAGGCCTATAAACATGACAGGACGAATAAATCACTCGAAAATTTATTTTGTTTGCAAATAGATGGTTATGAAATAATGTTATATTAAGATTCAGCACATCTCTAGGTACCCAAATTTCCAAAAATATAAAATTTTTAACAATATGAAGGCTCTAAAATACCAAAAAATTTACCACAAAACTCTATTAATAAAAACAATAAACCGTGCAAAGCGCTCGCAATTCAATTGTAGTTTCGTATTTTTCATGCCCACGTATTAAAGCAATATTCGCATGCAGCACATCTTTAGTTACAAAGCTTTCTTTAGTTAGATTTCAGAACAATCTGACGGGACTAAAATACCAAAAAGTGTACCACAAAACCAATTTACCTCTTTAAGTATAACAAACCCAGCAAAGCTCTCGAAATTCCATTGTAGTTTTATGAATATGGGTATTTGTTATGTAAAATTAAGATTCTGCATATCTCTAGGAACAAAGCTTTGCAGTTATTAGTATTTCATAACAATTTGAGTGCATGAAAATATCTCAAAGTGTACCACAAAAACAGTTTAGCCCTTTGATATTCCAACAAAAGCAAGCAGTCTAAAATTGTTTTGAATTTCAACCAATTCCTCAGTAATGATATAACATTGGGATACTACACACCTTTATTATGAAAGCTTTCCAACAAAATATATATGTAGCTCATTACAATTTAAATTACCAAAACCTGTATCACAAAAACGGTTAAGCGCCTAAGTTCATCAAACCAAAGTAATCGCTTGAAATTCAAACGAAAGCTATTCTATTGTAATTACATGCATATGTGTATGTCTTAATATGACATTAGGTTTTAGCACACCTTTAAAACAATATCCATTAAGTAGTGTATACATTGTAACAATTGGAAGTCATTAAAAGTCCTAAAAGTGTACCACAAAAAGGCTGAAGACCTTTAAACACAGCAGATCGAACCAATCAATCAAAATTGATTGTAATTACATGCAAATGTATATGTATTAATGTAATATTAAGATTTTGCACATCATTAGAGACAAAGCTTTCTAGTGATATATATTTGATTGGTAAATAAGGACATTCAAACACGAAAAATTATACCATAAAAACAATTTACCCCTTAAGTACAACAAACTGATCCAGGCGCTCAAAATTCGATTGTAATTACATGTAAATGTTATATTAGGATATATAGTGTGAATATAATAATAGGATTTGACACATCTCTAGAGAAAAGGCTTTTCAGTGATATGTATTTCATAGCAATTGGAGTGCACTAAAATACCTAAAAGTGTACCACAAAAACAGTTTAGCTTTTTGAACCAAATTCAAATCGACTAACCAAACCAAAAACTCGATAGTCGATTTGAATTTCAAGCCAATCGTACGTATTGGTATAACATTGGGATACTGCACATTTTTAAAAAATCTTTCCAATAATATATAGTTTATTACAGTTTGAAGCTACCACAGTACCAAAAAGTATACCACAAAAACGTTTTAGCCCTTAAGTTCTTCAAACCAAAGCAATTACTTGATATTCGATAGTAATTACAAGCATATGTGTAAATGTTAACATAAAATTAGGTTTCCGCACTTCTTTATAAAAACATTTATTCCGTAGTGTCTATTTGATAACGATTGGAAGTCATTAAAATTCCTAAAAGTGTTCCACAAAACGACTTAACCTTTTTTAGTTCTTCAAACAAAAGTAGTCACTTTAAATAAGATTGTAATTACGTGCATATGTGTGTTTTAATATAATACTAGGATCCATCATATATCAAGGGACAAAGATTGCTAGTGATATGTATTTCCTATCAACTTTACGACACTAAAATACCAAAAGGTGTACCACAAGAAGCCGAACTAAGAACTCTAAATTCGATTGTTGTTACTTGTATATGTATATGATTTTATATAGCAGAAGGATTCTGCACATCCTTAGAGACAAAGCATTCCGGTGATATAGATTTTATGACAATTTAAGGGTTCTAAAATACCGAAAAGTGTACCACAAAACTTTGTAGATTATTAAGTACTAGAAGCCTAACTAAGAACTTGAAATTCTGTTGTTATTACTTGTATATGTATATGAGTTAATACAATTTTAATGGTGATTTTGATTCTGGAAAAAATGTTGCCACGTCGACGCGAAATTCTGAAAAATATTTGCCATTTTTAGGTGGAGCTGATGGAGTCCATCTAATTAAAATTAGCTCCAATTTCAAAATTTCACAATCTGGTATAAAAGTCCAGTTTTCAGAAAAGGGCATCGAAAATATTCATCTTTTTTGCAGAAAAGAAATCACCATATGATTCTGCACATCTTTAGGAACTAAGCTTTTCAGAGATATACATTTTATAATAATTTAAGGGTTCTAAAATACCGAAATGTGTACCACAAACCTTAGCACCCCTTTAAATGCAAAAAGCCGAAGCCGATACGCAATTTCGATTGTAATTACGTGTATATGTATATGTGATACTAAAGTAGCAATATTCTGCAAATTTTTAGAAAAATATCTTTCTGCTAGTGTATAGCTCATTAAAATTTGAGAGCAATAAAATACCTAAAAGTGTACCACAAAGTTGGCAGGTTCTTAAAAGCAACAAGACGAGCGCAGAACTGAAAAATGGAGTTATTTGTTCCTTTTATCATTCTATCAATCACATAACTCCGATGAGCTTAGTCGAATATCATTAACTTTTCTTGTGAAATTGAACATTTTGTCCACATAGTTTGCTGGGAGACCGGAAATCTTTGAAATACAATTATCCTGTCTGAGAAAGAAATTTAAACTCTTGGACATATCGGTGGTTTTCTGAAATAACAATCTATGCCAAGAATTCGATCTATATCAAGAATTCGAAATGTACCGATACTCGTAATGCCCATTTTCAATCCAAAATTACCTACAGCTATAACAAGTATCTATACCAAATTTCAGTCATCTGGCTCAATTATTGTGTATGTAGCGTGAATGCAGCAGACGGACGGACGGACGGACAGACGGACAGACAGACATGGCTAAATAGTCTTTGGGGTTTCAGATCTATATTTTACAAACGGAGTGACAAAATGACATGTTCTGAAATTTTGCAGTTTAGAGTATTTCGCAGCTGTTAAGATCGCTATTGAATTTGGTTGAAATCGGTTCAGATTTAGATATAGCTCCCATATATATATTTCGTCCGATTTGGCCCTTTAGTCCTATAGAAGCTGTATTTTACATCCAATCCTTTTGAAATTTAGAATGGTAGAGTTTCTTGATCCATGAACCAACATTGCCGAATTTGAAGAAAATCGGTTAAGATTTAGCTATAGCTCCCATATATATGTTTCGTCCGATTTGGCCCTTTAGTCCTATAGAAGCTGTATTTTACATCCAATCGTTTTGAAATTTAGAATGGTAGACTTTCTTGATCCATGAACCAACATTACCGAATTTGAAGAAAATCGGTTAAGATTTTGCTATAGGTCCCATATATATGTTTCGTCCGATTTTGCTCTTTAGTCCTGTAGAAGCTGTATTTTACATCCAATCCTTTTGAAATTTAGAATGGTAGAGTTTCTTGATCCATGAACCAATACTACCGAATTTGAAGAAAATCGGTTAAGATTTAGCTATAGCTCCCATATATATGTTTCGTCCGATTTGGGCCTTTAGTCCTGTAGAAGCTGTATTTTACATCCAATCCTTTTGAAATTTAGAATGGTAGAGTTTCTGGATCCATGAACCAACATTATCGAATTTAAAGAAAATCGGTTAAGATTTAGCTATAGCTCCCATATATATGTTTCGTCCGATTTGGCCCTTTAGTCCTATAGAAGCTGTATTTTACATCCAATCGTTTTGAAATTTAGAATGGTAGACTTTCTTGATCCATGAACCAACATTATCGAATTTAAAGAAAATCGGTTAAGATTTTGCTATAGGTCCCATATATATGTTTCGTCCGATTTTGCTCTTTAGTCCTGTAGAAGCTGTATTTTACATCCAATCCTTTTGAAATTTAGAATGGTAGAGTTTCTTGATCCATGAACCAATACTACCGAATTTGAAGAAAATCGGTTAAGATTTAGCTATAGCTCCCATATATATGTTTCGTCCGATTTGGGCCTTTAGTCCTGTAGAAGCTGTATTTTACATCCAATCCTTTTGAAATTTAGAATGGTAGAGTTTCTGGATCCATGAACCAACATTATCGAATTTAAAGAAAATCGGTTAAGATTTAGCTATAGCTCCCATATATATGTTTCGTCCGATTTGGCCCTTTAGTCCTATAGAAGCTGTATTTTACATCCAATCGTTTTGAAATTTAGAATGGTAGACTTTCTTGATCCATGAACCAACATTATCGAATTTAAAGAAAATCGGTTAAGATTTTGCTATAGGTCCCATATATATGTTTCGTCCGATTTTGCTCTTTAGTCCTGTAGAAGCTGTATTTTACATCCAATCGTTTTGAAATTTAGAATGGTAGACTTTCTTGATCCATGAACCAACACTGCCGAATTTGAAGAAAATCGGTAAAGATTTAGCTATAGCTCCCATATATATGTTTCATCCGATTTGGCTCTTTAGATCCAATCGTTTTTATACCCTACACCACACTGCGGTACAGGGTATTATTTAAGTATAAAATGTCCCATAAGTAAATTTATGTAAACAATTTATACATGAATTACAAAATTTATATATCAGAGTTATTCAATATTGCGAGAGTGGTGTAGGGTATTATATAATCGGCACCGCCCGACTTTAGCCTTTCCTTACTGGTTTTCTACTAACTTTATACAAAAAACCGCTTTAGAATTTCATATACAATTTTCGTGAAATTATTTCATTAGATTTTCATAAATGACTTCTAGTTGATCTCAATTTGCGAATAGTTAAACACAAAATTATTAGCATCCCTGGCTTATGCTTTTATTCCGGTCGTGTTTTAACTGCAGTGTAATTAGGAGTTTAATGAAATTTTAGTCCTTTTTTTCTTGTTCATCAGCCCTTATTATTTCGCCACCATTCATAACTATGTAACATATGGCCGAAGTAGAAGAGAAAAATAATGAAAATTTTAAATTAATTTCTTATACTCCCATGCCAATGAAAAGAAAAAAGTACACAGACAGACAAACAAAAACCTCAACCAAATTTTAAGCCATATCTGCAAAATTGTACGTGATTTCAGTCGTTTGAAAATTCAACTTTTGACAAACGGATATGTTGGTTTTTTGACCCCCCCATCTGGCCAAAGACAACAAGGGTCATTTTATAAAACTAAAAAACAGAGGTCGTTTTGTTTTTTTTTCCCAAAAAAATCAACAACAATGTGTCATTTCCTTAATATTTGCAAACTCATATGCAAAAGAGGAAATTACAGCTAAATTATTGTAATATAATTTCTCAACAACTGAAAAAAACCCCGAAAAAGAAGAACAAAAAAAACGGGAATGAAACAATTTTCACAACTGATGTTGCATATGGCAAATTTTTAATAAAATTATATATTTCATACTTTTTAACTGCCACCAAAGCGTAAAAGTTTATCTGTGGTGAAACCACTAAGTTGGTAGGGTTAGGAAGGTATATTAAACTACTGAGAGAATTTGTGACATATTAGAAATTTTATGAAAATTAGTTTTATAATTAAGACAAACAGGAAAACTATTCTCTAGGCAGAGAAGAACGAACTGGTGAACAAAGGAAGAGATTGCTCAGTGGATAGCTTGAAGTATACATGAATGGACGGATAAAAGGACAAAGGTAGAGTTTCGTAAGTGGATAGATCTAATTATACTTGAACATGCACACTATAGGACAGATAGATCCTGAATCCTGAATGAACTATTTATAGAAAAGTAATGCATATCCATTCGTCATACCTTACATTTCTATAAATGCAGACAGATAAATAATGGCATAGACAAATTGTAGCGAAGATGTACCGACTGACAGATACCGTGTCACGTCTGGGACAGTCATGTAAACGCACAATGTACTACAAAGTAGGACAGATGGGTTACATACTAACACCTATGCAAGCTGTACCACACACCTTAAATTAGACAAATGTGCCGTCCGGACAAAACGTCAAATTCTATCAGTTACGAACGAATAGGAATAAAATGTCACACGCGAAAAAACACTAGTGCAAATAAGTTAGAACTTTATTTGCACTAGTCAATTAATATTAATTTTTTAATTGTGACAATTACAAAAAATTCGGGAAAATCGGTCCGAAATCCGCGGAAAACCCCGCTTTTGGAAGCCCTACTCGTTGAAATTTGCATTCGTTCGTAACTGACAACTTACTCGCTCCGGGATGACATATCTTATTATTTATTATTTTTGAGCTGTACAGCTCTTCAGATTCATGACAGCCGAATATTTCTCTCGTATATTTATTTAGCTTAAAATCCCCTCCAAAAAGTATGCTTCATTTTCTACATGAATATCTCTAAATGAATCTTGAGTTGCGTATGTGTGCGGTATAGAAATGTGGTGTGTGCGAGAGATGACATGGAATGGGATGCTGTGTGACTGTGGAACATGAGTTTGTCCCAACATAGTTTCTTTTTTGTGGTCACCATTTTGGTGACCACTCCAAAGTTATGGCACGGTCCTGAGGTCTGAGGATTCACGAGTATGAATAGTGTTTTTAATGATTTCATATAGAATATGACTTTTTTTTCCTCTCTTTGCATTTGTCGTCCAACGACCAGTAATAAGCATTTCATACATGGCTGAGTGCCGAGTTTGGGGGAGTCTGAGCAAGTCCGTGAAATTTTAGTTGGTTTTTTCAGTTCGTGATTCGCCATAACAAAATATGTTTCCATGGTTGGATGCTTGGTTGGTTGGTTGGTTGGTTGACTGGTTAGTTGGTTAGTTGGCGGATGGATGGATGGTGGCGTGTATAACTCTATTCGTTTTGTTCGTTGTCTTTTGTCATGTTTGCATTGTGGTTTGGTTTGCATTTAGGTTGTTCGCCCCGTCAGTTTTTATTCGGAAATCTGAGCACGTAATTTTGTAGGGGTTTGTTGTGGCAACATGATTGAATTATCAGTTTGTTGACTTTGCTGCTTCAAGTAGTGATGGCAATGGCAATCGCGTAGCTACTGGCTGCTGCTGTTGCTCCTCTATTGTAGCAGAAAAAGATCCATTTAAAAGTCCACATCCACGTAGTAGTAAATGCAATGGCATGCCACCGAAGACCGCGGAAGGATAGAGGAATAAAAGTATCTACATACCGTCAAACAAATGTACATATGTCTATCTTTATCAATGGATGTACGCCCTTCCCTTAAACTCCTCGCATGAAGTCAACTATGAAGAATAAGTGACACTTGCGAGATGACAATTTACGTGATGATTGAACAAGTATCAAAGTCAGCTTGGACAGCAACTCCGCAACTCCGCAAGGGAGTAAGATGAGGAGGTAATATTTTTAAACAGTTGAAATAGTATTTTTCCAATAATTTAAGGAAGGGAAATATTTAAAAACAATTTTAAGCAATTCTAAGGTGGATTTATTTAAAAATAATTTATTTCAAGCAAATAAAGCCTGGATTTGTTTAAAAATAATTTATTTTAAGCAAAACTAGCTTGTATTTATTTGAAGATAATTTTTTTAAGCAAATCTAGTATGTATTTATTTAAGAATAATTTGATTTTTTGCAAATCTAGCCTGTATTTTTTTAAGACTAATTTATTTTAAGAAAATCTGTGTGGTTTTTTAAATAATTTTTTTTTAAGCAATTCTAGCTCGAATTCTTTAACCTTCAAACAACTGACAGTTTACAAATGAAAATTTTCCTGCTTTGGAACGACTTTTTTTTATAAAAATGGTCCGATTTTCTTGAAACTTCATTAGAGAACTACAAATTTAGTTCCTAATCGAAGACAAGAAGATGAAAGTGTAAAAACGTTTTTGTTTACCTTTTATGACTTGAAATACATATAAAATAGCAGCTCATTTTGGGTTTTTAAGAAAATTCAAGCTTTATTCAACATTTAATCAGGTAAATGTACTGTCACATCGACTGGAGGAACGCTTGATGGGACATCAAGATCAGGTGGCTTCAAAAGATTTCGCGCACGTTTTGCATTTTTTCGATTTATTTTTTCCGCTTTTATACGGTTGTGCTCTCTGAGCTCTAAACAACAGATAACAACTGTTATTCCAATTTTTGTTCGCCTTACCGCATCTTTCCGCGTATTGTATTACAAATGTAAGCCAGTCCGCCGGAATAGGTGGAACAGAACAGTCACTTCTTTGAGGGTTAAATAAATCCACTCTAGACTTTCTTTAAATAAATTAGTTTTAAAAAATCTACTATAGATTTTGTTGAAATAAATTGGTGTTAAATACATCCATGCTACATTTTTTTTAATAAATGTACGATAGATTTGACTAAAATAAATTATTTTTAAATAAAATTCCTAGTGGATTTACATTAAAAAAAAAATTTTTAAAATATTCCAACGTCTACTTTTTTAAATAAATTATTTTTAAATAAATCCAGGCAAGATTTGCTTAACATAAATTATTTTTAAAAAATCCATGCAAGCTTTGATTAAACTATTTTTTTTAATTAATCCAGATTTTCTTAAAATAAGTTTTTTTTAAATAACTCCATCGAGAGCGCGCAGTGTCTTATCTATTCCAATGCACCACAAACAACCTCTCTTTCAAAAGGAAGAGTTGATCGAAAAAGCTAAACAATTCGAATGTGAAAACATTCAAAATGAAATAAAATTAACGCGCCAACGCCCCCCATTAGGCGAGTTGGTAGCGTACTCGCCTATGAGATTGGGGGTTGTGGGTTCGATTCCCACCAGAGGCTCTGGTCTGTCGCTGCAAACATTTAGCCATATGGTCTTTGTAACCCGGCCTTTCCCTGGACCGTAAAATTAGAATATAAATTTACTTTGTATTGTAATTCATATAAATAAATAAATAAAATTAAATCGATCATTAACAAAGGCCCTCTAAAAAACATTAAATTCACTTTTGGTTTGTTTAAAATTATTTAATTTTTAAACAAATCCACTTTAAATTTGCTTAAAATATATTTTTTAAAAATAAATCTCAAATATTTTTTTAAATACATTCACCAAAGATTTGCTTAAAATGTATTTTTTTTATATACATCTCTCGTAAATTTATTTAAAATAAATCTTTTGTAAATAAATCCACGCCAGATTTTCTTAAAATAAACCATTTTTAAATAAATCCAGACTAATTTTGCTAAAAATAAATTATTTTTAAATAATTCCAGGCAACATTTGCTAAAAAAAATATTTTAAAAAAATTCCAGGGAAGATTTTCTAAAAATAAATTATTTTTAAACAAATCCACGTTCGAATTGCTTAAAACAAATTATTTTTAATCAAATCCTGGCCGCATTTGCTTAAAATAAAATATTTATAACATAAATAAAGGCTAGATTTTCCAAAAATAACTTATTTTTAAATAAATCCACTTAATTTTGCTTAAAATAAATTATTTTTATATAAATAAATGCTAGATTTGCTTTAATATATATTTTTTTAAATAAATCCACTTTAATTATGCTTAAAATAAATTATTTTTAGATTTTTTTAAAATAAATAATTTTCAAATTAATTTTTTTAAATAATTTATTTTAGGCAATTCTAGCGTGATTTTTTTTAAATAAATCCACACTAGATGTTCTTGAAATAAATTTGTTTTAAATAAATCCAAGCTAAATTTTTTAAATAAATTATTTTTAATTAACTGTACGATAGATTGGCCTAAAATATATTATTTTAAAATAAATTCCTGGTAGATTTGCTTAAAATAAAATATTTTTAAATAAATAGTAGAAGTAGTATGTTTTTAAATAAATAGTAGATTTTTTTAAATAAATTATTTTTAAATAAATTCAGGTTAAATTTACTTAACAAAATTATTTTTAAAAAAGCCTAGCTAGATTTTCATAAAATAAGTTTTTTTAAATAAATCTGCTTTTGGCTTAAAATAATTTATTTTTAAATAAATTCACTTCAAATTTGCCTTAATTATATTTTTTAAAAATAAATCTCAAATTTTTTTTTAAAAACCTTCACCCTAGATTTGCTTAAAATTTATTATTTTTAAAAAAATCTCTCGTAGATTTGCTTAAAATAAATAATTTTTAAATAAATCCACTCCAGATTATCTAAAAATAAATCATTTTCAAATAAATCCAGGCTAAATTTGAAAAAAAAATAAATTAGTTTTAAATAAACCGAGGCTAGATTTGTTACAAATTAATCATTTTTAAATGAATCCTGGGCTTATTTGCTTAAAATAAATTATATTTCAAATAAACAAAGGCTAGATTTGGTAAAATAATTTATTTTAAATAAAATCCGCTTCAGTTTTGCTGAAAATAATTTATTTTTTTAATAAATCTACTTTAGTTTTTCTTAAAATAAATTATTTTAAAATAAATCCACTGTAGTTTTGCTTAAAATAAATTATTTTTAAATAAATCCACCTTAGATTTACATAAAGTACATAATATTTTAATTAAATTTACTCTGAGAAAATTTTATTTTTTTTAAAGTGAATTTTTTTTAAATATTTTTTTAAACAATTCTAGCGTGAATATTCTTAAAATAAATCTACACTAGATTTTCTTGAAAGAAATTAGTTTTATATAAAGCCACGCTAGATTTTTTAAGTAAATTATTTTTGAATAAATCTACGTCTGGATTTAATATTTAAATATTTTATTTAATTTTATTCGTAGCAAATCTAGCCTTTCCTTTATTTAAAAATAACTTATTTTATCAAATCCGGCTTGGATTTATTTAAAAATAATTTATTTTAAACGAATCATATTTGAATTTATTTAAAAATAATTTATTTTAGAAAAATATAACCTGGATTTATTTGAAAAAAAAAATAATATTAAGCCAGTCTAGCCTAGATTTAATTAAATATGATTTATTTTAAGCAAATATATCCTGGTTTTATTTAAAAATAATTTTTTTTCTGCAAATCTAACCTGGATTTATTTAACATAATTTATGTTAAGCAAATCTGGCGTGGATTTATTAAAAATTGTTGATTTTAAGCAAATCTAGCCAGGTTTTAATTAAATATTATTTATTTTAAGAAATATAGCCAGGATTTGTTTAAAAGATAATTTATTTTAAGCAAATCTAGCCGCGAATCATTTAAAATTAATTTTTTTTAAGAAAATTCAAGGAACCAAAAATAATGTTTTCAAGAAAAGGAAGTTCCTCAAGGAAAACAATAATTTTTCAGTGTAGAAAAATTATTGTTTTCCTTGAAAGATATTCAAAATTTCGGAAAATAATAAAAACATCGAGAAATTTTTTGCAAATCTAACCTGGATTTATTTAACATAATTTATTTTAAGCAAATCTGGCGTGGATTTATTAAAAATTTTTGATTTTAAGCAAATCTAGCCAGGTTTTAATTAAATTTTATTTTTTTTAAGAAATATAGCCAGGATTTGTTTAAAAGATAATTTATTTTAAGCAAATCTAGCCGCGAATCATTTAAAATTAATTTTTTTAAGCAAATTTAGCCTAAATTTATTTAACATACCGATTTTCTTAGAATAAATTATTTTTAAATAAATGCAAGCTAGAATTGCTTAAGATAAACTATTTTCATGTAAATCCTCACTATATTTGCTAAAAATAAATTCTTCTTAAATAATTCCATTCTAGATTTGCTTAAAAGTTAGGTTTACTTAAAAATTATTTATTTCAAGAAAATATAACGTGGATTTATTTAAAACTAATTTGTTTCAAGAAAATCTAGCGTGGATTTATTTATAAAAAATATTGTAAGAAAATCTATTGTGAATTTGTTTAAAAATAATTATTTTAAACAATTTATTTTAAACAAATCATTACTGAATTTATTTAAAAATAATTTATGTTATGTATTTATAGGCGGGATTTATTTAAAATTAATTTATTTTTTGCAAATCTAGTTTGGGTTTCTTTACAAATAATTTATTTTAAGCAAATCTAGTGTGGATTTATTTAAAAATAATTTATTTTAACGAAATCTAGGTTGAATTTATTTAAAGTTAATTCATTTTGAGGAAATCTGACGTGGATTTATTTCAAAATAATTTATTTTTAGCAAATCTCTCCCGGCTTTATGTAAAAATAATTTACTTTAAACAAATCTAACCTGAATTTACATAAAAATAATTTATTTTTATCAAATGTAACGCGGTTTTATTTAAAAATTTATTTAATTCCAACAAATCTGGCGAGGATTTTTTTAAAAATAGCTCATCTTAAACAATTCTGCCCTGGATTTATATAAACAAAATATACTCTTTCAAGCCAAATAGAACAAAATATAATTTACTTAGAAAAATATTTTGAAAATAAATTCGTATTACAGCACCTTTTGTGTATATTGTATAAAGAAACGATGAAAAGAAAATGTGATTTTACTTGAAATGTAAAGAAAGGGACTTTCTTAAAAAGCATTAAAATATCTAAATGTTAAGAAACCCATTTGAATGAAATACAATGAAATTCAAAGCATTAGATAATGGATATTTCAAATCTAGTAACTATGTGCCGCAAAAAATGCAGTTAAAGCTATAATTGCAGTGCTTAAAATGAATAGTGGCTATAATTCTCTCCCCCCAAACGTCTTTACATTTAAATCTTTTTGGGGAAATTACTCCCACCGGAACTAACGATGATGATGACGATGACTAAACAAATATGTTGGTATGCTCAACATGTTCCCTTTATCATTTCACACTACAAATCCCTTGAATATTATCCGATAGTACAAAAGCCTCCAGACCTCTCTACGACGACGACGTCCAATGCAACCGATGCGATGCATATTCTCAGAAGAGTTTTTCTAAATTTCATTACATTGTCGATACTCTGAGTGGTAGGGAATCTCTTTTCTCTCTCTTTCCAAATCAGATTTTCTCCAATGCTCCACTATAGCTATTGGTATGTTTTATACAACAATTGTTTGTCCCCAGAATGTTGTAGTTGGGGCCTTGAGAGGGGATATTGGTATTTGTATCACAGCTAAGTTAACTCCTTCTCAGCTTAGTGAGAAACATCGACACAGCCACGGACACTTCTTGCACCCAAAATAGTTAAACACACTTTCCGTCACTCAGTTGGGAAGAATACGTGTGTGTTTGTGAGTGGCTCTTATAAAACATGTATGCCATCCTTGTACTTATGCATGTACATATGAGGAGAGTTTGGGACATCAGCAATGTGGGCTCACAAAATTTAAATTTAAAAAACAAATATTCTTATGAGGGAAGTGAATTCATTTTGGGAAAATAGATTACAAAATCATAGATTTTAATAAAGAAATTAGAACAGTTTTTACAAAGAAAGAAGTGTAATCCCAAACAATTGACATTTTTGTGGTAACATTTTGAGGACTTTTCCCTTTAAAATTGCAATTAAGTGAATCTTGCTGAAAAAGCATATTCCCAAAGGCGTGCAGAATTATATTTATATATTTTGATAAGTAATAGTGTTTAGAAGGTTAATTTAACTTTTAATTGAAAACAAAAATAATAAATATTGATGCTTTTCAAAGGATAATGCCTTATGCTCCAGTGGGAGTTAAAGGAATAAACATATATTAACCCTGTAACCATTTTATATCGTGGAAGTTACTAAAACGATACTACAAGAATTTGAAAATCATCGCGGGCGATATTGGTTTTTTAACTAAGAGGTGAATCCTGTCGGGAAGAAATGTGCCACATCTGCGATACACCCAACAAGTAACTATTTAGTGACTTCCACAAGTGATACAAGTGAATGTGAGCGCAAGGAACCAAAAATAATGCTTTCGGGAAAAGCAAGTTCCTCAAGGAAAACAATAATTTTTCAGTGTGGGCTAAGAGAATGAGTATGAGTATAGAAACTGAAAGATATTCAAAATGTCGGAAAGTAATAAAAACATCGACAATTTTTTTCTTTTGTAGTAGAAATTTCAGAAGAGCTCTCATTCTTTGGAAAATATATTTATTGACAGCTCTGGAATTTTAGAGGCTATAGATAACTCCTTTAATAGACCTCCCTATTATCCTGAATAAAATCCTTTCAAAACTAAAAGCTGCCTCAAAAAATTACACTGAGCCATGTAGGGGTATTAGTTTTCACACACCCCACAATCGCATTCGGGTGTCTGTCTATTTTACATAGTCGAGTATATTTGTGCTGGTATTTGATAAAAAAAGAGAGGAAGAAAGGGAATAAACAATGATTTTGTACATGACAGGAATTTAATATATTTGCAACATTTATTGCATTGCTTTGCATTTTATTTATTCTTAGTTTTTTTTTCACAATTTCTTCGTTTCACATTAGTTTTTTTATGCTCCATCCAGTGCTCTGCTCTGTTCTCTCTCTGAATGGAGAGCTAAACATGGAAATGTATAGCTATGTGAGTGAGTGTGTGTGAGTTTGTGTGCTGCTCAAACGAATGGGAACGCAACACAAAATGTATTGCATACTTTTAGACTTAAATGAGATTTAAGTGAACCCAGGAACAGAGAACTCAACGAAAAAGCAGTGAGTAAGGAGAGTTCGTTGTAAGTTCTGTTTGTGCTGCAATGTTTATTGGGATAAACACAAAAACCGGAAACGACTACGAAGAATACTCGTATATGGATACACACATACAGACGTTTTTGGACGGAATTTACTCTATACTCTATGCAGGTGACAGTTATAAACTGAGATTCCCAACATACCTGCGAGAACTGGGTGGGGGCGATGTGTCAGAAGGGAGAGAATGTTTACAAAAAGGTTTAATATCGAATGCATGTAAATCTCCAAAGTGTTTATTAGTATTTGCAAATATGTAATGCTTCCAATAACAGATAGCAGACATTTTTTTCTCAACAACAGCAAAATAAAGTCCTTTGGGGTCAATCTGGTCAAGGGGAATTGTTGTAGTTAGCTAAGGATTTTTATACATATATGTATGTGAGAATGATAGGAATAATACTAGAGGAGTTGACTGAAAGGTAACAAATGATCGTCTTTTAGAAAATCCATTACTTGCATATAATTTGAAAAATGCATATCATTGAATCACAGATTTTTGTTGAGAAATGCTTCACTGGCGAACAAAATAGATAAATGTATTTAATTTAACAATATAGAATGGAAAAACTGCTTTCTGTTTTTGACAAACTGTGAAATGGGATTGCCTGACCTTTACCTTATCTATAATTGCTCAACAAACCGACTTTTTTCTTAAAATTCTTTCATAAGGAATTCTCGTCTCCATCATTTAACCTGTGGAACTTAAAACACAGTACATATATTAGTATCCAAATATTTTTAGGAGATTTTGTTTTTTGTGCCCTAAGGATGTTTTTCAACAATCTTAGGTTAGTCATTCAAAGGTAGAAACAATTTTCTATTCATTTTAAATAATCAGTTCGCGTTTTTAACTAAACTGAAAGTTTATTTTTAGATAATCACCCTTATCGCGAATAAATGGTGAACATCTGTTGCTCTGGAACAATTTTTCCTGAATATAATTTTGTGTTCCCAACTCCTCCGAAGCAAAAATCACTACGGAACAACTGCGCAGAAACCACTACCAACAAAGTATAAAAACGCCAAAAATCGTTTTGAGGTCAATTTTTTGACAACAACAAATATTAACCGCGAATAATTTTTAAAAGTTGCCAAAAAAAATTTTTGAGTTCAATTAATTTATTAAACATTTAGATAATGTTTGTAACATTTTAGTTTAAAAACATAAATAAGAACTTATATAGCACTAGCTGACCCCAGCAGACGTTGTCCTGCCCGTTCTGTTTGGGATGTATTGGTTCAAAAAATCATCATCAACATTTTTATTAACCATAAGTCCACTACTGCGCCATATACCGGTTAGAATCATACATGCAAATTATTATCAAGGCAAACCACATATACATTTTAAATTTTATCGCGCTGAAAATAATTCTAAAACACAGATGTCCTCAAACTGAAGGTAGTGTTATATTTTTAACCCATTCGCTCTTATGGTTTCGGAGATCATGCGTTACAAACAAACGTACATAGTCTTTTTTGTTTTCATTCAGAGGATAAAATTATTAATTATAAATGACTTAGAATTGTTCTTGGCCAAATAAAATAGTATCATTTTCCTCTTTCTCTTCTGGCCATAACAATGATTCCATATAAAATTGTTATTTCTTATATGTTCCATTGGAATTTATTTTTAAACATACATTATTGGATATTTTATAAATAATCACTACAATCGCTACAAAAAATTTTTAAAAGCGCTGCCGTGGTGTTTTTTTACTTCTTTTACAAAACAGTGGTATTTGGAGATCAAAAATCACCACAAGTAGCGGAAAAACCATCAAGTTGGCATCGCTGACTACAGATCAAAATCAAAATCAAAATTTTGCAGATTATCATATGTTATATGATGAATTTTATATCATATTATGTATACGACCCAGCGTGTGCAGGCGGCGCAACTTGTTCTGAATGTGTAACATGAATGCCTCTAATGCCAAATCGATTAACTCCACAAAGAGTTGAGAAAAATGAAACAAAGTTTTTATGAATAGTAAAAAATTTGGCATCTTTCAGTGCTTTGACTTCAAATTTTTGCAAAAGAAAGTGGAGTTAATCGATTTACATCTTAAATTTTACACATTATTATTTAAAATCTTTATAAATGTTCGTATTTTATGTTTCAAATTCATTTTTTTATAATTATTATAAAATTTAAAGAAAAATAGGAGAAGATACAAAAGCGAAATAACCGAAATTCACTAAATGTTAAGCCATTTTCAAGATAATGTTCCATTCTGTGATGGTCACTATACGAATTAAACGACGTGTTACGAAGAGCCTTCAAATCATTTGAAGTGAACGTATTTGTCAAGTTGTCAAGGAAATTAAATTTATTTTGTTTTGACTACGAACGGTGAACAAATTGGCTAAATCTATTCACTCATTCAAAATTACATATCATATCTCTCTTAAGGTATACTCTAGTTTATTCTTCTGAGTCATACTTATATGAAGCTTAAAGCTGTATTATACAGTCAGTCCTTAGGGAAACAATTTAATTTTCTTCCAATTCTATTTCATACTTACTTTTAGCACTGTATGAAAAATCGCTTGAAATTTATGACAATATTAACGTGACCAAATCTTTACACTTATGTTGTCGTTAGCTGAAGTCATGACCTTTGGCAAAAAGAGAATTTCCACATCAGGTTTGTTAATGAATAAATTGAAGAAAACCACAAGAATGTTTTTCTTCATGACGTTTCGTTCTAAATGAATTTGTATCCCCTCACCTTAGAGAGGAGGGTATATATCATTTGCTACGAACCAAAAGTGTAACACATCGAAGGAGTGACCTAAGACCCTAATTATGTTCGGCGGATATCCGTTTTGGGTCATTTTAAGTTGAATGAGCAATGTCCGTCCGTCTGTCTGTCTGCTGGCTGGTGCGCACGATAACTCTCGAAAGGAGTAACCGATTGAATTCAAATTTGGTATGTGGTAATATTTTCTTCTATCTCCGGCTATGTTCGAAGATGGGCCATATTGGTCCACTCCTTCTAGTACCTCCCACACAAAGGGTTAACATTTAGTGTAATATTGATTAGTTAATAACTTCTATACTACTTATTTGAATCCTCTGAAATTCCACACATACTATTAGTTTATTAGTCACTATTACCTCGAGAAAAATAGGCGAAGTTGCCACGCCCCTTTTGGTACCTCTCGAACAAATGGACTATTTTGTACCGAAATTAAACTGCTTTGAACTTTAATACTAGTACCCACTATAAAGTTATTAAATGCAATTTAAATTGATAATAATTTAAATAAAACAAACAAATAAATAAATTTACTAATATTTTTTGAGACTCATGGTGAGGGGATTCATTAGTCGGTTTACCGGACTGAACATTCTTACTTGTTTATTTACAGCTTTTTAAACTTGTTTCTGCAACGCCTTTGCACACATAAATAACTGGTGTTATTTTAGATAGTACAGTTTAAAACGAGACTAAGGCAGTAAACAGTTTTAATAGATCAATTCTTTTCGCCATGTAAAATTTTAATTTTCACTTGAATACAATGGAATTGTTTCCGATTAAAGCTTCTTCGATTTTTTCAGGAAAGCCATTGCACACATAAAACTTTACAATCATTTTGGATAGAAGAATTTAAAACCGGACTGATGATTTAAACAGTTTTTCCAGATCAATTCGTTTTGTCAACTAAACGTGAAATTTTCATTTGGAGAGCAATAGAGTGATCTGGGTTTTATGAGTGATTTGAATTGAAGTTACTTACTTACCCAGACTGCAGTTAAATATTAAAAATTACCAAAAAACGTTATTAAAAATACAAAAATATCAAATGATAATGATAACATGGAAATATTTCAGTGGTATTTCGAAAATAATGTGCCCCAGATACGTTTCCAATGATTTTATCAAGAATTTAATTTTACATCACGCTGAAATTGGCATTTTTCTTAGAGATATTTAGATTTTTTCTGATATGCCTTTGCACACATAAATAACTAGTAAAATGTTTGATAGTATAGTTTAAAGCAGACTGATGCATTACACAGTTTTTCAAGATCAATTCGCTTTGTTAAATAAAATTAAACTTTTCACTTGAACATCATAAAATTGTGTTATTTCAACGCTTTTTAAATTTTTGTGTGCATCGACTTTGCACACATAAGCAATTGCTATAGATTTTTATTGTAGAATTTAGTGCAAGACTGATGATATAAATTATTACTTTAGATCAATTCCTTTTGTGAATTCTTTGTATTTTCCGGCGACTTCGAGGAGTAAGAGGGTGGCCAGGGGCGACGGCAAAAATAATTGATTCATTGAAATACTTGTCTATATTGTTTTCGGATAAAAAAAATATATTTAGAAGCCTTCTTTGTACCTTCTACATTCTAGAAACAAAATATTCCTTACGCTTTGATCAAAAATTTCAGCGCACCCTGATGTTAGTTATTTACTATCTTAACTTTATAGCAGTTAGAAGATAAAATATTTTAAATTATTATTGCAAACAAATATTCTCAACAACAGTCCTTTGCGCTTATCACATAAAATAAATCTGATCTAAAAAATCCATTTGACCTTAAATGGCTTTATTCAGATCTTTATCTCAAGGCATTGCTGCTAGCAAACCCCATGCGAAGCAACACTTCGCCTCTTTCTTTCGGTTTAAATTAACTGAGACAACGAAACGAAGTCACGTTCACTTGACGTTGTCGTCTCATTGCAATCGCATTCACATTTCATTGCAAAAACTTATATTCACATTCGTGTTTGTCATCCTTCGCTGCAGTCGAAGTAATATTGACAGTCAAAGTTTCTGATTACAGAATGCATTTCAATCTCAATCTCATTGTCATTGTTTACATTTCAGCATTTCGTCCTTTTACCCTTTTTTCTGCTCACTTTGGCTTATCTCTCAATGAATTTCCGTTTTCCTGTGCGGCGGCTACCCCCGTTGCCTCCCCTTTTCTTAATTTACATATATAGGATTTCTTGATTTCTCATACTGTGATGATTTTATTTTTTTATCTTATCTCTGCTTTCTTCTTTCTTTGCATGTTGGACCTCGTCCTGGTATTGTTTTGTCCAAACAAATCCAAACCGATCCAATCCAATCCATTCATTTCATCTATCCCAACCCTTGCCATCCGATGGACAATTGAACCGGCCACCGTTGCTGAACTACTGCGACACACAGATGCAGTCGTATGCCTCGAAATATGCATTTGGTTATCGCATACGTGATTTCGGAACCGGCAATGATTTTGGCCACAAACAGAATCGTGATGCGAGTGGTGTGACAAGGGGTTCATATCACATTTTATTGCCGGATGGTCGCATACAGAATGTCGTTTATCATGCCGATGATACAGGCTTCCATGCGGATGTTAGTTTTGAAGGAACCGAACGGCCGGCCATCTAAGTGTGCAGGATGGGCTCACCCTATATCCTTACCCCTCAAAAGCACCACGCCCACGCTTTACAGCAAGGGCGAACGAAAAGTTATGGAAATGTTGGCAGCCAATAGCTGTGGTAACCCATCATCACCAGCAGCAGCTTTAGCTTGGATCGCCCCGCAAAAAACTATAATCAATAGCCAAATTGCCAAAAGCAGAAAAACTAACATTTGTTACGGATCCAGGCTAAAATAAAATAGCGACAACAACATCAGCAGCAAACGGCCACAAAACGAAATATATCAATAATTTGCATATAAGGAAGGTAGTATATATATTTTTATATCTATTTATATATTCATACATACCGTTATATTTATATATATAAACATACATATTAAAAAGAGTTATTGGAGGTAAGACAAAATTTCTTGCCTCACATGAATTTAGTTATAAAGCGTTCTGTGAAACTTAAATACAAAAAAGTAGAAACATTTTCGAAAATAGAAAATTTTAACGACTAAACATAGCTACATTTTTTATTAGAGGTAAAACAAAATTTCTGACCTTACTTGAATTTAGTTGTTAAATGTTCAGTTAAAATTTAACAAAGAAAAAATTATATTTTTATATTTACCAACATAGTTTTAGCGTCTAAACACTGAAGCAAAGTTTATTAAAATGAACTTCTAAAGTTTTAAAAATTAAAAAAAATATTGTTTTTTTATTTTCCACACCTTTTTAATTAGTCTTTTGATAAAGCTCAATAAAAAATAACTCGTTGGAGACATATATATACACTAAGGACAACACAAATTTCTCAAATTAATTATAATTCTACTTAAGAATTGATGTGGAATATATATGTGGAATATTTTCTCCAACTTTTTCCGTTTTTGTGTATAAAATTCTGAATACTCCATTGTGGAAGAGAAGGGGGTTGTATTGAAGAAAGGAGACATTTTAACTTCATTCACCAGAGTTATTTGTTTATATTATTTGTTCCTTCAAGACGGCAAGTTGAATACTCCATTGTGGAAGAAAAAGGGGGTTGTGTTGAAGAGAGCAGACATTTTAACTTCATTCGCCAGAATTATTTGTTCCTTCAAGACGACAATTTTTTTTTTTTTAGAAATCCATATTATCAAATTTATTAAATAAGAACAAGCCGCAAATTCTTATGAAATAAATAGCCAAATTTATTTTTCGTAGAACTCGAAAGCTTTTCAATAATTGAATAGAAATATTCTGTCAAATTATTAATTTATACTGCAGATATTTCAGATGGAAGTGTGATACTACGATGATATTAGAGAAGAAACAAAATTGGGTTTTCCTAAATTAACGTCAGAGACATCAAAATCGTTAAAAATGTCTTGTGATCCCTTAACATAAAGTTGGCTTATTTTAATTTTTCTTTTTTTTATTTTCTTCTGCAACGACATTGCACACATGAACGATTGTACTAATTTTCGATAGCATAATTTAAACTACGACTGATGTATAAAGCAGTTTCTCAAGATCAATTCGTTTTGTCAAGTAAAATTAAAAATGTTATTTGGATACCAAGGAATTACCTTGTTTTCTAACTCTTTAGATTTTTTTCTGAAACGCCTTCGCACACATGAACAATTGCATTAATTTTTGATAGAAAAGTTTTAAACAAGACCGACGTATTAAACATTTCCGTTAGATCAATTATTATTGTCAACTTAAGTAGAAAATTCCATTAGGATCCCATGAAGTTAACTTTCCAAGCATTTTATATTATTATTTGTTGCAACGCCTTTGCACACATGAACAACGGTATTTGTTCTCGAAAGAATAACTTACAACAAGACCAACTTATTAATTAGTTTTACTAGATCAATTCCTTTTTTTAACTAAAATTTTAATTTCCATTTCAAAGCAGACATAAAAACTGATTTCAATCTGCTGAGTAACACAAGTATTCCACACAAACGCAAAAAACTAAGTGTCTTGTCATTTTCTTAGATGGTTTTTTTGATATACCTATGCACACATCAGTAATTGCACTACATTTTGATAGCAGGATTAAAAACAAGACTGACGTATAAGACAGTTTCTCTAGATCAATTATTTTAAACTAAATATAAATTTCCATTTAGATATCAAGGATCTATTCAACTTTCTAGCTTCTTAGATTTTTTTCTGCAATAGCTATGCACACATGAACAATTTTGATAAGTTTTGATAGTGGAACTTAACACAAGACTGATGTATTAGACAGTCAATCTAGATCAATTACCTTTTTCAATTAAAATTTATTTTCATTTGGCTATCATGGAATTGTTCCATTTTCAAACTGTTTATATTTTCACTACAAAAGCCATTGCACCCATGACAAATTGTTATATCTGATGATAGTGCAATTTAAGACAAGACGAAAGTTTTAAACAGTATCTCAAGATCAATTACTTTTATCAACTGAAATTTACATTTTCATTTGGATTTTTCTGCGACAAATATGCACACATGAAAAACTTTGATAAATTTTGATAGCGAAGTTTATAACAAGACTGATTTATTAGACAGTTAATCTAGATCAATTACCTTTGTCAATTAAAATGTATTTTCATTTATGTATATGAAATTGAAATATCATGAAATTGTTCCATTTTCAAACTGTTTATATTTTCACTACAAGGTCTTTGCACTCATGAAAAATTGTTATTACTTATGATAGTGGAATTTAAGACAAGACGGACGCTTTAAACGGTTTCTGCAGATCAATTACTTTTATCAAATAAAATTTATGTTTTCATTTGGAGAGCAATTGAGTAATGATCTTGATTGAGTGATCTGAATTGAATTGGAGTTACTTATACAATCTCCTTGACAGGAATAAAATAATTGCTATTAATGTGAATTTTCATAAAAACTGAGCTGAGTATCACAAGTTTTCAATAGAATCAAAAAGCATTAAAGGGGAATTATTGGAGCTAGAAATAGGCATCATTCTGTTTTCTCAACCAAAGTTCTAATTTTTAGCTGAACAGAGGGGTGATCTAGGTTGCATAATTGTTGTGAATTCAACTTATTACTTATACGATCTCCTGAACGGAAGTAAAATAATTCCACTCGTTTTTTATCAAAGTTCAAATTTTTAGCTGGACAAAGTGACCTAGATTGTATAAGTGTTGTCAGTAAAATATATTAATTTCCGTATAAGTCGAATGACAATAATCGTTTTTCTCTATCAACACAACATCTTTGCTTTGAAATCGTTGCACTTGATGCGGAAATCTTTGCAGCCCACTTGTCATGTCTGAATATGAAATTAAGAGCACGCTGGTCAGATTATTTTCTAAATGAACTAATCTTTTAAGAAGACCGTTAAAAATCCCCGCAAAGAAATAACTATATCAAGAGTCTACAAATCGTGAACATATTCAATAGACATCTCCACAAAAATCTTTCTTGTAAACAATAATTTTACGAAAATTTAACAGTTTCAATGATATCACAGATTTGTTTTCTTATGCTTTAACTTTTGTTCATAGAAGCTAAAGTCACAATTAGTCCAAAGATAAATTAAAAACTGAACAAATCTGGCCGGTTTTCAGAATTTCATATAGGTGAAATCTTCATAACTATGTCAAACCTTCTGGTTGTTCATAAAATATTATATGTAGTATCATTTTTGTCGAAGGTCACATGAACACTTTTCTCCTTTTCCAAGAACTTTGATATATTTTAATTTTTTCGTCGATTTTTTTATGGAAAATGGGTCGGGCTAGAATGTAGAGTCTCTTAAAAATAATATGATAAAATTATACGACCTAAGGGATAATATTGCTAACCATCTTTCCTTCGCTGTACTCAATTGCATAGACTTGAGCTCAATTTGGTATTGATTTAGCTCTCTGCATAACTCCCATAGCGACCTACACAAGAAAAGGTTTTTCTTACCTATTTTTCGCAATAAATTGTAAATTAATATCACTTATACCACCCAATAGATAAAAGTGATAAACATCTGGCTTTCATGCAATTAATTCGCAAATATTTGGCATATAAAATGGCTAAAAAAAATCGAAATATTTGCCAAAACGACAAGAGCAATATTTAATTTTTACCTATTTTTCCAAAATATCTAAAAATATATATTTCCTATATGAAGAGATAACAAGGTAGGTATTACTAAAGTCTGGCGTATCATCTAGGAAAAGGTATTCCCGATTGGGAAAGGGAATTTTTATGAGCCTGAATCATATCTTGGAAGGTCCTAGTCTACTAATAATAGTAATAGGAGCTGACTTGAAGAAGATCTCAAAGCCAATGATCATAAATATCGATTAATTTTATTTTATGTAGACGGACGGACATATCTTAATAGAGTCTAAAATGGTTTTTCGGTTTGCCTCATCTTCTTTAAGATGTTACAAAATGTAATGTGTCTATTTCTAGCCCTCTCATATAATTAGCATGTATACGCTTACTCTAGGTTCTATGCGCATTAATAATAAATTTAAATTACTGATACGGTCCATGGTCCATATTTTTCTCAATAAATTAATATCACTTATACGACCCAATAGATAAAAGTGATAAACATCTGGATTTCATGCATTTAAGTCGAAACACCATGCATACGTGTAATCTAGGTTGTATGAGCATTAATAATAAATTTAAATTACTGATACGGCCCATGGGGTCCTAAGCTCCTATTCAAGCAATTATATTCCCTATATGAAGGTAGGAGTGACTGAAGTGAGCGGATCGTCTAGAGTGTAATGAATTCGACTGGGAAAATAAATTTACATGACCCTGAATCAGATCTTGGTACGTCATTGCACATTTACAATAAAAAATCCTCAAAAACGGACATGACTATAATCTTCATTAGGTTAGGTTGAAGAGAGGAGACGTTTAAACGTCTCATGTCCAATCTTCATAATCTTCATTAAGTTACTACAAAAATGTTATGTAGGTATTTCCAGCCCTCTCATGTAATCACCATGTATACGCGTACTCTGGGTTGTATTATCAATAATAATATATTTAAAATACTGATACGTCCCATGGGATCCTAACTAAATTCTATTTTGTATGACCGAAGAATTGACTTAGAAAATTGGTGAGGTAATTTATCTATATACGAATATTTTTTAAATTCTAATGTGTGAACTTTCGATTGGGAAAGGGAATTTATATGAGCTTGAATCATATATTGGACCATCATGGTCCACTTACAGTAGAAAGCTGAGCTGAAGAAGCTCTCTAAGCAAATGTTCATAAATTTCGAGTAATATTTGTGGATAAACGGACGGACATCGCAATATAGAGTCTAAAATGAGTTTTTTCGTTCGGTATAAATCACATTTTTTAATATTTTACAAAAAAGTAATGTGGCTATCCAGCCCTCTCATGTAATCCGCGTACTCTACGTTGTATAAGCAATAACAATAAATTTATATTATTGGTACAAACAATGGGATCCTAATAATATTTGGCTTTTCACGACCAAAAAAATTGACTCAACAAAATGTATAGCTAGAGGAACTTGGTGTAAACTCTAATCTTCGGAATATTTTGAAAAGTCCAATGTGTGCATAAAATTATAAGCTCAAACAGACTTATAGTTCAATGTTATTATTTTTCTCTCTATCATCGTTTCAGCTTTTTGTTTGCCACAAATGTAAGGCCAAATATTTTTTCTGACCTCTTCATTATTCAAATGCATGCATAAATAATTAAAATCTGAAAACCAAAAATGATTTACTACTATTACGGCTATAACTCTATTATGTTAAACCAAAAAATATATATTATTTTAATATATTTGAACCAAAAAGAGTTTACTTCAACAACATCCAGTGACACTGGGAGACAAAAATTACAGAAGAAATCTTATATAAAGGCAAAACAAATTTTGAAAAAAATTAATTCTGATTAAAAATTTTAAACTGACAGACGGACATTGGTAGGACAAAAACTAAACAGATTTTAATACAGAAATAAAGCTCTATCCAAACATAAAGTTACCAAATAATAGAACCTCAACCTGCATATATTTCTATTCGATGGAAATAATTCTCGTCTCACACATCCTTTGGGTTATCAAATATATCACGAATGTAATTTAGGAATTAATGTTACTTATACGATCCAATGGACATAGAGGGAGGACCATGAAAACTAAGGACATTTTAAATCTGATAGCAATTTTGACAAAAGAAGCGATCTCAAAAATCTTAATTTTGGAGGGAAACGAGACACTTTTGTGGGGCCACAATAAACTTGGAAGACACATTTCAGCAAATATATAATAAATATTTGATAGGAAATTCGTATTCCTTTATTTCCAAAGTTATATCATTCTTCCAGCTATAGCGGTTGGCGATAAAACTCGAAAAAAAGTGTGATGTATATTTTGCCAACAATAATTTGGTTTTTAGATATGTTGTTTTGTCAAAAATCCTCAGATATATATTAATTATTTTTCGAAAGTGTTAATCGTTGTTTTCACTTAATTTCTGCAGATAATCACCAAATTCGTGCATATTGCAAAATTTTAAATTTTTAAGTTGGTCCTAGAAAAATGAGCCACAATTGAAAGTTCATAAGCGAACCCAGAAATTGACTGATTGCTGAGGAACACTGCAGTATTGTGGGTGTTTCCGATATTATTTCATGCCGTTTTTTCTTTTATGTACTTTTGCATAGGACATTCAAACCTTTCTTAGGTGAAATTTCTAATTTTGAAATATGGATCTTTTGCTCGAACTGACCGATATATATATCTATCAAAGTTTTCAATTATCATTTATCAAAATTTTTCTGCTACCCTGTGTAATGGATATCGTTTGTCGTCATCATTGCTTTTGCTTTTCTGTATTTTGTTGTGTTGTTTTTTCTGTTGCTTCATTATAACACCAAATTTGCATATAAATCTATTGAATGTGATATCGAGTATTTGCTGTTTTATTGGCAATTTTTGGTTCGCTGCAGTATCATTTGATTATTAAAAATTATTATGATTTGTTTATTATTAGAGACAATATAAATGTGCATATTTATGTTGATATTTGCTTTGTTATTGTTGCTATTATTTATAGTTTTAACTTTATTTTTGGTGTAGTTTTCATGCATAAATTATGCAGCATTGATTGTGTCCCCTCGGGGTGGACGGCAAAAGGAAAAACACAGAAAAAAAATTACACATAAAATGCGCAAAAAAAATCAGGAAGCCAATTTTGATTATTTGCATTAATTCTTAATACTGAGGGGCAAAATCACATATTTATATATGTATATAATTGAATATAAATTCAATTTATGCGGGGATAATTTTGAAATAAAAGAAAGAAAGCTAAATATTTGGAAATCTAATGCTATTTTGTGAAGCAAATATAGTAAAAAAGGAATGGATCCCTAATTTTAGATGGAGGGAGGAAATAAAAATATTTTCAGAATGCTTAATATTTCTTTTTATAATATCACCTTCAAAATTATTCAAATTATTTACAATAGTAGTGTTGAAATATTTTAAAAACGTTTTTTTTTGTTCTTTATAATCTTGTCTTTTATCAATTTTAGAAATATTCCCATCAAAGATCGTTAAACAATTTTCCTTATGTATATATTTTTTCCCGTCGTTACAATGCGGAGCATAGGGCCATTACAAATGATTTCCATTCAGATCTATTATAGGCTAATAATTTAATTTCAATTCAGGATTTGTTCGATTTCTCAAATCGGGAATTTCCCGTATCATGCAATAATATTGGAAAACTCGTAAGGTAAAAGATGTATACAACAAACAGACGATATACTATTTAAACCGAGTACTCTAGGTTGTATGAGTAGTTTTAATTAAATTATGAGAACTCCGTATTGTATGAGTAGTTTTATGTGAAATCACTAATGCGTACACTTGTTTGTGTGTGTAGATATTAATTGAAATTACCCATACCACCCAATGCACAATTTATATTTGGATTTCTAACATCAAATTAATTGATTGGGAAAAAATAAGAGATACTGAAACATCGTATTAACTCCAGCTTTCAGAATATGTTAATAATGCTAATGTGTGCGGAGTTCAGTAAGCAGATCATAGGAATTCAGTTAAAAATATTTTATTTTAAGTTGTAATCAAACCCCCAATTTCACAACCTTCGGTTAGAGCTAACTCACAGTTAAATAATAAAAAATTTCATACAATTTGACAGCTATAACTGTAGGTTAGCTCTCATTGTAGGATAACAGGAGATTGTGGAATTGGCTGTAAGTAAAACTTTCAGAAACCCAAATATCAATTTTATGCCCCGAATAGAGGATTTACACATTGAAATGTGTGCTCTAGATCGTATGAATAATTTTTAATTGTAATAACTCATGCGTACTCCAGGTTATATGAGCAATGTTTTAATGTAATAACTCATGCGCACCCAGGATCAGTTTTAATTGATAGTACTGATACTACCCATGGTACCAAATAATAATTTTGCGTTATTTCTTTCAAGCGAATTGATTTGGAAAAATGAAAAGATACTGAAATTTTCTACAACCCTCATCATCCAGAATATTCTCAATTTTAAAATGTGTGCAAAGAAGTATAGAATCAAGAGGAATTTCGGTAATGTTAATATTTAAAATCAGGAACCATCTTAATCTAAGAATCCAAAGACATTTTCGATTTAATTTTAAAAAAACTAATTGGTTTACAAACAAGTTTTTAAACTTTGCACTGAAAATAGTTTTAGTAATATTTCAGAATTTTTAATGTGGGCAAAGGATTATTAAGGTGAGACGAGATTCATTAAAACATTCCTTTTTAATTTTATTTCATTTCAACAAACTTTCTTGATTTTGTCTTTAATAATAATTTAACTTAAAATAATTTGGTTGTACTCTAGGTCGTATAAATAATGTTTATTTAAAATACCTCAATCGGACTCTAGGTTGTACGAAAAATTTGTATTTGATTTAATTGATACCGCCCATGGAACCAAAAATAATTTTGTATTTTTACCGCAAACGAATTGATTTGGAAATTTGAAAAAATATCAAAATTTTCTATTAAATTCATATTTTAGAATATTTGAAAATTTATAAAGTGTGCAGGAAATTATAAGAGCAAGAGGAATTTCATTAAAGTAAATAATTAAAATCAGGAACGAAAATATTCTGAGGAGTCACAGATAAATCTTGATTACCTTTCCAACAAGCGAATTGATTTGAAAAAATGAATAGCTGTTAGAACTTTACATAAATTCAAGCTTTCGGAATAATTTTGAATTTCTAATGTGTGCATGGAAATATAAAGGTGAGCGGGGTTTCATTAAAATATTTCCATTTTTTTAATTTTATTTCGTTTCAACCAAAGTTAATTATTTGTACCCTAGATCGTATGAGTAATTTTTATTTAAAATATCTCAATCGTACTGTAGGTTGTATGAGTAATTTTTATTTGATTTATTTGATTTGAAAAATACCAGAATTTTCTATTAAGTTCGACTTTGAGAATATTTGAAAATTTATAAATTGTGCAAGTAATTATTCTGTCGAGAAGAATTTTATTAAAGGAAATATCTAAAATCAGGAACGAAAATATTCTTAGGAGACATAAATGATTTTTAATTCCATTTCCAACCAACGAATTGATTTCGAAAAATTGATAGCTGTTACAAATTTGCATTAGATCTAGCTTTAGGAATATTTCTGAATTTCTAACGTGTGCAAAGGCATGTAGCGGTGAGTCGAGTTTTAGTTAAACAATTTTATTTTATTTCGATTCAATCAACTTCTTGCTTTCACCTTTAATAATAGTTTTTATTCAAATTTTTTGGTTGTGTGCTAGGTCGTATGAGTGTTTTTTATTTATAATAAATCAATCGTACTCTAGGTTGCATGAGTAATTTTTATTTGATTTAATTGATACAACCCACGGAACCAAAAATAATGTTGTATTTTTACCGCAAAGGAATTGATTTGGAAATTTGAAAAAATATCGCAATTTTCTATTAACTTCATCTTTAAGAGTATTTGAAAATTTATGAAGTGTGCATGTAATTATAAGAGCAAGAGGAATTTCATTAAAGTAAATAATTAAAATCAAAAACGAAAATATTTGAAAGAACTATAGATAATCGTTGATTCCATATCCAACAAATGAATTGATTTGCAAAAATGGATGGATGTTGCAACTTTGCATTAGATCTAGGTTTATGGATATTCATGAATTTCTACGGTGTGCAAATAAATGTAGAGTTGATACTATTTGTAATAGAACATTTGCATTTCTTCAATTTTATTTCTTAACCAATTTCTATTTTTTAACCAACTTTCTTGACTTCGTCCTTAATAATAATTTAAATTAAAGTTAATTGGTTGTACTCTAGGTCGTATGAGTAATTTTTATTTAAAATATCCAAGCATACACTAGGTTGTATTAGTAATTTGTATTTGGTTTAATTGATACCATCTATGGAACCAACAATAATTTAATTTTTTATCACACACGAACTGATTTGGAAGTTTGAAAAAATACCGAACTTTTTCTATTAAGTTCATCTTCCCGAATATTTCAAAATATATAATGTGCGCCAATAGTTATAGAATCAAGAAAAATTTCATTAAACTAATTAATTAAAATCCGGATCAAAATTTTTCTAAATATTCTAATATTCTAGATAATTGTTGATTCCATTCTCAACAAACGAATTGATTAGCAAAAATGAATAGCTGTTAGTAATTCGTAGCAATTACAGCTTTAAGAATATTTTTGAATTTCGAATGTGTGCAAAGGAATGTAAAGTTTAGACGAGATTTATTTAAAAATTTTAATTTTTTAAATTTTTATTTCGTTTCAAAAAATTTCCTTGGTTTTGTCTTTATAATAATTTAAATTTTGGTATTCTTCAGACGTACTCTGAAGGCCATAAATGTCTATATTGATAAGATTTGAAAAGCTTCTAAAAACTTTTCTCTATTGAAAAGACTTTACAAGCCCAGTGATCTTGATAACTGATAGGATTTTAAAAAATAACTTAAAAGTATTTTTACGACAAAGCCAACATTTCTTAAGAATTATTACAAAATTATTTTACAACTATTTTTGTTAATCATTATTCATGATTTTATAAAGAAAAAATAGCAAATATTTAGGTTTTCATATATTTTCATATATATTTAAATATTGCATTGTCTTCTCACAACTCCTTTTATATATTTATTTAAATCAAAATTTTAAACACATAAAACACATTAGATGGACCCTTTACAGCACGTACCCTAGGTTAGTTTAAGGACGCGCGGCACACAACCATTGCTGGCGTGCACCACTTCATCAGAGACCATTTGGTCCATTGTGGACGTACTCTAGGTGGTATGAGTAGTTTTAATTAAGTACGGCTAAGTGTACTCTAGGTGGTATGAGTAATTTTAATTTGATTTTACTAATAAGTACTCCATGATGCATTAGAAGTTTATCAATTAAAATTACTGATACCACCCAGCGGCATTAGTGTTAAGGGATTTCTATTTTTTTTTTAATTTTGTAATATTTTTCAAATAAATTTAGAAAATGCTATTTATAATACTCTCTAGGCTATTGACCTTAAACGTAATAAAATATAGACAATTTGAGAATCATTTTTACAACGAAAATCAATTCTATTAATTAATCTCTTTTCCAGAGAAAATACTCTCTTCTATACAAATCTAAAATGCATATTTCACCACAAATTTCATACCCTCATCTTCAATTCGTAGGAGAAATCAAATCCTTAACATTTTAAACATATGAAATTCATATATTTTAGGAAAAAATTTATAAATGAAAAATGATTGCAAATTTCCAAATAATTTCCTTTGCGTCCCTGGCAAACCACTTAGTTATTGAATGAAGCACAAAATTCAAATTTAATTTACCACTCCTGAATACATTTCAATTTAATGGCCACTTTAATTTCCCAGAATCACAATTTAACGCTGTCTACACGAAAACGATTCGTATATATGAAATATTAATAGGGTCATTGACTTTGTATAGGAGACATATATCTAAAGAAATTCTTTTAACTCTCTTATACGAAAGAAATTCAATCTATTTAATAAGCAGCCAACTTAAATAGCAGACAGTCAATTTAAGCTAATTTAATGAATAAGATTTTCCTTCATTTAGAAGTCTCTATTTGTACATCTTTCAGTTATTTCACATGTTCAATTAAAGTCATTGACTTTATATCTCGAACATGAATTGACTTAAAATTTACACTGAAATAACAAATTGTTTTCAATTTGTTGACTATTATTCGATTTTAATTTGTTATTGCATTAATTTTCCGAATCAACCTTTATACAATTATCAATTATAAATGAATATTGGGGTGGAGAAGAAAGTATTGATAAAAAGTTAAATTGAAAATAATTTCTCAATAAATTCAAGAATGATAATTCAAATTTTTTTGTAATATTACCCAAAAATAGTTTCAAAAAAAAAATTCCAAAAAAATTGAGTCCACTTTTTTATTAAAAAATATATTTTTCCTAAGAACTATGGTTTCTGATTTTAAATTTTACATCATCTAAATAAAACTTTCAAAAACCTACATTCTTGCATCAAAACGAATAGAGGATTTATGAACTAAAATACGTCCTACAGGATGAATGAGTAGTTTTAATTAAAATGTTTGCATGTGCTCTAAGTTGTATGCGTAATATTTATTTTTTTATGTAACTTTTGCATACTATAGGTTGTATGAGTAATTTTTAATTGTAATAACTCGTGCGTTCTCAAATTTGTAGTAACAGTTTTAATTGCTAGTACTGATACATGGAACAATAAATAAATTAGGATTTTTTCGGCAAGGGAATTGATTTGGAAATATGGAAAGATGCTAGAAATTCCAATTATCTTTTTTTTGGTAGCTGTGACTAAATAAATATATAAAGATTATTTTTTAATGACCTAAAAAAATATTTATTTATATTCCTTTTACACTTTTCTGAATATTTTGGAGTTATTTTTTTTAATAAAAAATATTTCTGTTAACAATTAAAAAGCCTGTTGTTTAAAAACGTCAAAGTATATATATACCAGATTTATCTAAGAGTAATCTTACTAACATTCAAGTATATATTATACAAAATAAAAAAATGTGTTTTAAAATTGAAAAAAAAAAATATATTAATTATAATTTTTATATTTTTCGAATAAAAACGAATACCCAAATAATAATAAACAAATTTGTATAAAAAAACAACAGCTTAAAAGGTTAATTATGGACCGAACTTTAAGAAAAAATATTTTTTTAATACATTTTATATATGTTTAAGTTGAGTCCTTTTTTGTGTCTTGGGGGAAACGTGTTGCTGGGGGAAACCTCCCCCGAAAATAATCTTGGCCAGCTGTAGTAGGGCCAGGTGCAGGCCTATGTTGATTTCTTAAACTTTTGTGTTTTTTATACAAAAATGTTCAACTATTTGGATAAATGCTTCTTCTTATTTGGAATATTAAAATTAATAATGTTTTTTTTAGAATTTGTGTACAACACATTTGTATACTTTTTCATCACATGAGTGTAAGAAATACAAGTTTCTCTAGAAATATTTAGAATTTACTGTATAGTTTAGTTATATCAATTAATGTTCACCAAATTTTATAGTCATAAATGAATTCAACATATTTGAATACAATTTCACACAGCATTTTATTGAATAAACATTCATACCGACCCAAGATAAAAATTCAGACTTTACAATTTCAAAAAAAAATTGCCAACTGTTCTTGAAGCCATTTCCAAGAAGGTTACATAGTTTTAAACAAACCGCAATGAACCGGTTTATGACAAAATCTCAGTTCAAAAAAAATTTGTTTAAAAATTTTGTACATTGCTAATGGATGCAAATTTTGATATAGACAAAAACATTTTCTGCGGTTTAAAAATTTTAAAAATATAATATTTACATATATTTACATAGTTTTAAACATAACACAATGACACGGTTTATTGGTGACGGTAAAATTGGTGAAAATCGATTCACGACCAGTAGAGAATTTCGAAAAACCAAAAAGTTTTTTTTTGGAATTTTTAAAATTTTATAAAATTTTTAAATATAAATAGTTTTGGAAAAAAAAAATTCTGGAAAACATAATTAAGAAACTAATTGCGCAAATTGCAAATTTTAGCTAAAACATTTTGAACTTATATAAATTCACAAATAAATAATTTACTGTTTTGGTTCGTGATATATCAATAATTTTAAATAAAATTGTTGATTTTGTTTTCATTAGCACAATGTAAATTTGTTAAAAATCTGTTCAAGACCAGTAAAATTTTCCAAAAACCAAAGAATGTTTTTGTTTAAATTTCAAATCACCATAAAATTTTAATATATAAAAAAAATAGTTTAAAAAAATATTATTTTTTTTATAGTTTTACAAAATATGTTTTCTTTAAACAATGCAAAATTGGTCAAAATCGGTTCAAGACCAGTAAGAAATTTCAAAAAACAATTTTTTTTTCATTTTTAAAATTTAAAATCTTCATAAAATTATTAAATGTAAATATTTTTCAAAAAAGATATATGGAAAACAAATGCAACCGTTAAGAAACTAATGGCGCAAAATTCCCAACTATAATCGAAACATTGGATATACCATGCATAAATAGCAAATTCAGTAAAACATATCTACTGATAATTAAATCAAATAGTTAATTTTGTTGTCATTAAAACAATGTAAAATTGACGAAAATCGGTTTAAGACCAGTAAGTAATTTCGAAAAAACAGTGGAAATTATAAACGTTTGCTATAACATTTTGAACTTTTATGAAGCAAAAAAAAAATAATTTACTGTTTTGGTTTCGAGATATTTGCACAAATATTCTATGTGAATTTGAAAAAAGTCGAAGAAGACAGACAGAAAGACAGTCGAAGAAGAAAGAAATGCTTAAAAAATATTATTTTTTTCTAAAATTTTACAAAATAAATAGTTTATTTGGTTGTCTTTAGTACGATGTTAAATTGCTAAAAATCGGATCGAGTAAAACGAAGAAAACCTTTTTTTTAATTTTTTAAATATCCATAAAAATTTTAAATATAAATATTTTTGCAAAAAAAATCGATGGATAATATAATCAAGAAACTTACTGAGTCAGATGTTACTTTTAAAAACAATACATTTTTTAAAGAACTTATATATAGATATTTTTTATTTTTTTTTAATTTTTCAAGGTTAATATTAGCATTTTGTCAGATTTTTTGATAATTTGTAGTTTTTATTATTTATAAAAGAACTTATACAGAAAAATGTTGAAATTTTTCAAAAAAAATTATAGACATTTTGTCAGATTTTTTTGGAAATTTTCACTTTATATTTGTACATACACGGAGAAAAAAATATGTTAAAAATATGTTTGGATGCAATCATAAATATGTTTGGGACGGGCACAATCATATATATGTTTGTGGGTACACATATTATGTTTGCACACAATCATAATATGTTCGGGGCAAAATTCTAGCATATTATAAAATGATATGATTGTGTCCTAACATATTTTTGGCAAAATAATATATTAGAGCATATTTTTTAGAGTTTTAGAGAGTATTACTCTCTGAGAGCCCAATTATGTGACTCATAGAGCATCCACCATCACCACTGTACTAAGCCATCACAGCGAACACACGCACGCACCCACATACAACCATTGACAGCCACAGCCAGTCAGAATGAATATATGGCTATGCTTATACTTTCTTGTTTCGGGTGTAACATGAAAGTAAATTAAAATACACGATGTGCATATAATTCTCGTTGACTCTATATAGCCAGTGGTATAAGGTGTTGACGTTTTTCAGCCAATGGGGTTGATCAACGGAGCTACCAACCAAGTTGAAAGAAAAGTGGCATAGTCCGCAGTCCGAATAATGGATAATTAATGGAACATTAGACTAGAATTTTATAAATATATTATAGGTGCGTCACAAAGGGTTCAGACTTTTGATAAAAAAACAACAATATACAATCATATACATGATTAAATGCAATCATATATATGATTACATACAATCATATAAATGTTTGGACATAAGCATATATATGATTACACACAATCATATAAATGTTTGGACATAAGCATATATATGATTACATACAATCATATAAATGTTTGGGAACATTACCGCTACCCCAAACATAATATGTTTGGGAGCTGCTCCAAACATATATATGTTGCCTGCAAAATATGTTTGGGGCAATATGTTACAGAGGCCGTTTTTTTCCTCCGTGTATAATTTTCATATTTAAAAACAAATATTTGAGTTCATTTTATGTTTATCGTTTGTTTTCGTACATTTAAAAATGCTTCGGTACATTATTAACATTTTATTTTTTCTTAAAAAATCAATTTGTTATGAAAAGGATTGTTTTGTTTCATCAAAATACAGTTTTGTTTTTATCTCCAGCGAAAAATAGACATTTGTCTGACTTCTTTGTAGATCATTTTTGGTAATGTTTTCTTTCAGAATTTTCTTCAACTTTTTTTTATGAATAAATATCATATTCTTGTTAAGAATTTACGAGACAATTTACATATTGATTTTAAATACTTGTAAATTTTTCTGCGTACCACCCTAGTGCATATATGTGTTTATTTGTCGCATTTACCTCTCTATATCTCTCTCCCACTGAATTGTTTTCTTAATTTAATTTCAATTTTTAATGTGTATGTATGTATGTAAGAGTATGTATATCTATAAATATGTATGAATTTACGTTTATATACAAATATATATATGTGTAATTGGTATTTGTTGCTGTTGTTGTCTGTATTCCATATAATTATTACATTTCAATTTTATTAACACCAAAAAAAACCCTCTATACAGGCATACATACATATGTATGTATGTAAATGTATACATTTAATATTATATATGTATGTATTTTATTATGATTTTATTGTATTATCAGTTTTGTATGAAACAACAATTTTAATTATATTATGGGAACGCTGAGAAATGTTGAGAGAGAACCGTTCTGCTCATGCATAGTCAAATAAGGACATTATATACATACGTATGTATCTGTACATGTTTCTATTGGTGTGTATTGAAATTTACATGGATATTCTGTCGGGGCGTCTGTGTATGAGTATCCATTCCCTGGTAATACTTACTACTTAATAATAATGATTATGACAATATATAATTTAATTTTAAGTTAATTGGTTTCCAATTAAGTTCGATAAATAAATGTTTGTTTCAGTTGCATTTTGCCAATATAAAATGAATGCAAAATCAAGCAATAATAACAATAAAAAAATAAGAGAAGAATAAATGAAAAAAGGAAAGCCGTGTCAACACTTATTTGACAATGACGGATATGTGCAATAATAATATTTAAATCTATTTATATAGAACACTCATATGTATACACATAAATTTTATTTGAATTTCATTTAAACATATATTCACAGACACACACAGACAGTCATTTCCATGAGCCTGGTAAAACCAATACACATTTAAAAGCCTATTCAATAGACTACTCCCCAAATCCTTTTGGGGGCCTGGGCTTGATACATTTAAAACACCCACACAATCAGCCAAAACATCAACATCGATATAACATCAATTTATTATATTATTAACAATAACAATCTCAATTTAGTACGTATCTCATTACATTTCCAATTCAGTTTTTATGTATATTGAAATCCATGTGCAATATTAGTTATTAGTTATAAAATTAGTATAATTTTGTTTTTCATATTTATGTTTATATGTATCAATTTTCTATTGAATTTCAATAAAAATCTACTTTACCGATATATTTAATCAAGGCAATTTATATTCAATTTAGGATCATGGAACACCACTCGGCAGTTTGCCAAAAAGGTAAGGCTTATACGCAGGAGTTCATGTTGTAAATGCAATTGAAATTGGTAATTAAGTCATTGGGTCGATGGGTCGATGGAATGTCAATATGAAGAATGAATGACATAATAGGAAAATGGGGATTTTGGAAAACACAAAAATGACAGAAGAAATGGTTATTATTCCTAGTAGTTGTAAAGTTTAAATTACTTAACATTTAACGAAAAAATCACTTTTTTATAAAACAATTTACACCGATTTTAAAATGTCAATAACTTCTAAGCTAACAGGAGTATCGCTTCCAGTTATCCCTCAATCGAAAGATCTGAACGTCTACTGATATCTTAGGAAGTTTGGACCTAACACCATTTGCATAAGAATATGCAATTATTGAAATTTTAGAATTTTCTCACCAGTTTCAATTATTATATTAAATTAATAGGTTAATGCTACAAGTATATGACCCCGTGCAGATTCACAAACCACTTTCATTTCCTTCGAGAACCTAATATTTCATGAAAAATCCCTTTTATTTAAAAGTGTTATACAGATTTTGAAATGCCGATAAATTCTCAACTAACGGGAGTATTGTCACAAATGATACTGCAAAAGAGACACCTAAAATTCTTTTTTATGCTTAATATAATTGTCGCCTAATACTTTTGGCAATAACCCATTAATTTTTTATAATAATCGAAACTGGTGAGAAAATTCTTTAATTTCAATAAATTCATAGGTCTTTCGTTTAAGGTATCAATGGAAGCGATACTCCTGTTAGTATAGAAGTTATTGACATTTTAAAATCGGAGTAAATTGTTTTATAAAATAGTGATTTTTTCATTAAATATTAGATTCTGAAAGAAAATCGAAGGCGTCTGTAGGTCAGTGCAACGTCCTCTATCATATGCTAGAATATCATCAAAATCACAACCTATCGATTTTCGGGAAAATGCATGGGCTAACTAACCCCTTATCACAAAAATGATGCTAAAAATCGAAGTTCTGAATTTCCAAACGAGGCATATACAAATCGTTTGATGAGTACTTTGATAAAAAATGGCTTCAGATATGGTCAGTATTGCAAAATTAAGTAAAAACTTAAGAGACATAGAAAACCAAGTGTAATAAAGCGTTTCGCATATAGGAAGCGCTGTCCCTATAGGCTTTTAAGCAGATGATTCAAGCTCTTGTTTAAGGTGTCAACTGGTTTAAATGTTACTAGATTTTTCAAAGCGGTATACTTTTTTGTGGAACCAACTTTTAAAATGTCTATAACTTCTAAAATAATTAAAGTACAGCAACAAACGATGCCTCAAACGAAACTTTAAAACATCTTCTTATTGTCTACTGCTATTTGAGGCTAAATTTTTTGACATAAAATCATTAGCTTAATGAAATTATAAAAATTCGGTAATTGCAATATCTTTATATGGTTTAGACACTGTATCGACCACATATTGTGTCGGGAATCAAGAAGACGTTTACACCTTTCATTTAAGGTATCAGTTGATCCGCTACACCACCTAGTTTAGAAGTTACAGTCGTTTGAAATATGTATAACGGTTTTATTTAAAAGGTTTTTTTCATTAAATATTAGGCTCTGGAAGAAAATAAAAGTTATTTTCGAATCAGCGCAATGTCCTCTATCATATGTCGAAATATTATGAAATTCCAATAGCATTCGGTGAAAAATTAAAATCTGTTTTTGAAAATTTAGAGGAGTTGAAACGGACGTTTCTAGCATTCATTTGAAGTATCACCTGTGACGATATCTCAATTTGTTTAGAAGTTACTGGCTTTTTAAAATCGGTATGTCATTGTTTAAATAATATTGTGAAGCATACTTCTAGGCGCGATCTTATTACAAGTGATACCTTCTGTAAATGCTCGAAATGTTTACTTCAACCGCACTAAAAACGATTTCGCCTAAAAGTATGCTTCGCGAAATTATTTAAAAAATTTTACCTATTTCAAAAAGCCTGTAACTTCTAACTCGATAGAGATATCGTCACAAGTAATACCTTAAACGAATGCTTATAACGTATACTTCAATTCGTATAACCAATTAAAACAATATAAGTTATTCTCAGTTTTTTTTCCAATTTCAAAAATGGATTTTTCCATTTTTACCAAAATTTATTGGATTTTCATAATTTTTTGACATATGATAGAGGACCTCGCGCTGATTTACAAACCACTTTCATTTCCTTCGGGAACCTAATATTTCATGAAAAATCCCTTTTATTTAAAAGTGTTATACATACATATTTTGAAATACCGATAAATTCTAAACTAACGGGAGCATTTTCACAAATAATACTGCAAAAGAGAAAAGCACGCACGGACACACGCGGGTATTTAGGCTATTCGCTCGACGCCGAAAAAACATCTGTTTTGTAGGGCAGCGTCCACCCCTTCGATTAAATACAGGGCTGAAATGTTACATTTTTGCCCCGTGCAAGTGCGACATCTTTCAAAAAAGAAAACGAAACCCTTTCACAGTGCAGCATTTATTTTACAATCGAAGACAAAAAGGCATTTTTGGGGCGAAAGGCATAAAAAATTTAGCATTTTTTGGCACAAAAGAAAACACCATAAGGTATCACTTATGACTAGATCGCGCCCAGAAGTATGCTTCACCCAGTTACTTCTAAACCAATTGCAATATCGTCACTGGTGATACCTTAAAGGAATGCTAGAAACGCTAGTTTCAATTCCTATAAAATTTATAATTATATAAACTATTTTCAGTTTTTTGAAATTCCAAAAATGGATTTTCATTGTTACCGAATGTTATTGGATTTTCATAATATTTTGACATATGATAGAGGACGTTGCGCTGAGTTGAAAATAACTTTCCTTCTAGAACCTAATATTTAAAGAAAAAAGCCCTTTTAAATAAAACTGTTATACATATTTTCAAACGCCTGTAACTTCAAAACTATGTGGCGTAGCGCATCAACTAATAGCTTAAATGAAAGATCTGAAAGTCAAATCTATGCCAGACCTACATTGTGGCTAATACACGTGTACGAGTATTAAAGATCTAAATCTATTATACATAATTATCGAAAATTTTATAATTTACTTAAAATTATACTTTTATGTAAAAACAAATAGTCGCCAATTGCAGTGGATATTAAGTAGACGTTTTGAACTTTGGTTTGAGGTATAGCTTGCTTCTGTTTTTCAATTAGTTTTGAAATTATAGGCATTTAAAAAGTGTGTTTCACCGAAAATTATACCGATTTTAAAGAGGCTGTAACTTGTAAACCATTTGAGATATCCTCACAACTGATACAGTAAACGATAGCTTGAAACGCCTGCTTAATAACCAATAGAAACTGCGCTTCCTATATGTAAAACATTTTATTACACGTGGCTTTCTGTGGCTGTTAATTTTTAACTTAATTTCCGATTACTGACCATGTTTACAGCTATTTTTTTGTCAAAGTGGGCATCAAACGAGTTCTTTCGGCGAATGTGATCGATTGGTATATAACTCGTTTTGAAATTCCGAAATTCGTTTTTAAACGTCGTTTTTGGGTTAAAAGAACCCATGCATTTTCCTCAAAATCGATAGGTTTTGGATTTTAATGATATTCTGGCATATGATAGAGGTCGTTGTACAGATCAATAGACGACTTCGATTTTCTTCCAGAATCTAATATTTATTGAAAAAATCACTACATTATAAAACAATTTACTCCGATTTTAAAATGTCAATAACTTATAAACTAACAGGAGTATCGCTTTCAGAGATACCTTACTCGAAAGATCTTAACGTCTGCTGATATCTAAGGATAAAATATGCATTCATAAGCATAAAAATATAAAATTTATGTCAAATATAGAATTATCTCACCAGTTTCGATTATTGTAATAAATTAACAGGTTAATGCCAAAAGTATTAGGCAACAATTGCATTACACATAAAATAGACGTTCAGGCGTCTCATTTGCTGTATCACTTGTGACAATACTCCCGTGAATTTAGAATTTATCTGCGTTTTAAAATGTCTATAAAATTTTACAAAAAAGGGAATTTTTCATGTAATATTAGGTTCTCGAATGAAATTTAAATTGAAATTTAAAAAAAATGAGAATTAATTATTTAGTTATAATTTTCACAGGAATTGACGTAGATGTTTCAAGCTTTCGTTTAAGGTATCACTAGTGACGATATCTCAATTAGTTTAGATGTTATGTTCAATATATATATATATATCTGAAGCACATGACAAATGCGTACTGACTGGATAACCCACAGTTAACAATTACTTAACCCCTATAGTATGCTGTGAAATTCTTCATTTAATTATTAGTAGCGATTGCCATGTCTTGTATTTGGGAAATGTCAAAAAGGTGCCAAAATCTGACCCCTTCACATAATTGTACACATCTTCTTAACTAATTGGAATACCCAATGTTGCATCAATTTTAGGCCACTATTCGGAATTCAAATGTATTCTATATTGTACTCAGTTAGGGAGAAAGGGTGCATTTTATGGTTGTGGGGAGGACTTCCAAATTGATAAATATAATGCTAGGGTTAAACTAGACATTTGAACATTTAATTTAACATATAGTTAGTTGTTATGCTCCAATTAGTTTAAAAGTTATGGACATTTTAAAATAGATATTGTTATCCAAAGCATTGTAGTAATTATAACTGGTATTGTGCCGCGCTTAGCATAGACACCTATGACAAAAACATCAACGAACATTTTCAAAGCATAATTTAGGGGTGATATATTATAATGCGTTACCCAGTTAACATCATAACATAACGTAATAAATAAAACATGGCAAAATTGTTAGGATTTTGTAAATCAGTCCTTTTTTTTACATTGAATTTCAAATTATAACAAAAATAAAAAAAATATGTTATTATAATTAAATCAAAATAACAAACTAGTAAGAGGTAATTTAATACTTTTTACTTATGTCTCACAACATATAAATCTACACATTCATCTCTCCTGTAATCTACATATCACAACAGCCAATTGTAGTTCCTCGGTCTCCAGCTATTGTGTCAACCTTAGTGCCACGTCCTCTCTATGGCAAGCGAATAGTCATACATATATCATCAATATACATATGTGTGAATATAGAAGGTAATGTTTCTGAAAATAAGAAGAAGGCATAAATTATCTTCTTGTAAAATACAAATTAGCAGATAAGTATAAACTAAATGGAGTTTAAAATTGATTGGTATATGTAATTTGATAATATGATTTTAGGTCATTTTTTAGCATAATTGTAACCTCTTTTTAATATTGAGGAAACTTGGTAAATTTGAAATTTAATTGGCGCTTCGCTGGATGATGAAGGATCACTCGACAAATCTTGAAACATTTTTGTTTTTGCTTCAAGAATTCAATATTTTAGACGATATCGATAGTTTACAAAATGTTTCATTATTGTTGAATTTCCCCATAGTTAGCTATGTGGTCTCTGAAAACTTTTCCTTAAGACAATTGTTCGCGATACCTCGACTATTTATTTTTAAATAAGTCTAATTTTAATAAAATTATAAATTTTTCGATCATTTTAACAGATTTAAATCTTTTTTCAACATTATTAGCCACAACGTTTGTCTGGCATCAAGTAGACCTTCATACCGTTCATTTGTGATATCAGTTGATGCGCTATTCCACTCAGTTAACAATGTACAGTCATTTGAAAATTGTTAGACCAGTTTTATGTAAAAGGGATTTTTTCATAAAATATTAGATTCTCGAATGAAATTAAAGTGGTTTGTAAATCAGCGCAAGGTACTCTATCATATGCCCAAATATTATGAAAATCCAATGAATTTTGGTAAAAAATTAAAATCCATTTTTAAAATTACAAAAAACTGAGAATGCCTTACATAATCGTGAATTTTAGAGGAATTGAAACGGACATTTCTAGCAGTCGTTTCAGTTATCACCTGTGACAATATTTGAAGTAGTTTAGAAGTTACAAGCTTTTTAAAATTTTAAATATATATTTTAGATATTTTCGTACAGCATACTTTTAGGGGCTATATCGTCACGACCTTAAATAAACGCTTGAAATGTTCTCTTTAATAATACTAAAAAACATTTTGCCTAAAAGTATGTTTCACGAGAATATTTAAAATGAAAAATTATAATGATCCTAAAAAGCCTGTAACTAATTATAACAATATAAGTTATTCTCAGTTTTTTGATTTTTCAAAAATGAATTTTAAATTTTTAACAAAAATGATTGGATTTTCATAATATTTTGACATATGATTAAGGATCTCGCGCTGATTTTAAAATCATTTCCTTCGAGAACCTAATATTTAATGAAACAATCCCTTTTATATAAAACTGTTATACAGATTTTAAAATGCCTATAAATTCTAAACAAATGGGAGTATTGTCACAAATCGTCGGTGCGCCGACGAAAACTCCTATGTGTTTTTTTAGTAGTTTTCAGGAGAGACAAAAAACGTTGCTATTTCGTAAAATCGCGATATTTTTAATATCTTAGATTTTTTAATTTTTATTTTAATTATTTACCACCAATATATCATAACAAAAATCGTATATGTGAAAAGCCCATGACGTGGTAAATGGTTTTCATGAAAATCGACATATAGGATGTTTTGTTTGGAGCATTTTAAATATTTGTAAAACAAAAAAATTACACATAGGAGTTTTGATATTTGAATGTTCACAGCGTACCTCAAGCAAACGAAAGTTGGCCTGGATTGTGGCTATAAACGGCTAATGAGGTTTTGTACAGAATCATCCCCTCTACTCAGAGAAGAAGAAATCAAAATCTGATATGCTTCCTTTCGCGAGTTATCGCGATAAAAACAATTTTTAACCAAAAAACCGAACTTAATTACATTGAATCGCGGAAATTTAAAACTATAACATAATTTCCCATAAATATGAACATTTGTAAGACGCTTTGTAATGTCCGCGATATTTGCTATATTATTCTATAGCGAAATTTTAGTAATCCAAAAATTCGACTTACACCGCTAAATTTTTACAAAAATATTCTATGATTTCTGAGGGATAGATTGGTACTAGCATCTCCCCCATAAACATCCCGCGACGAATACATTTCGAACAAAAAACATTTATGTTCAGAATTAATTTACTATATAATGCTATTATTACGCGAACCTTCAGTCCTAGGTAAAAGTGGTCAAAGAAAGTTTGGGAGATATTAAGAACGACTACAAGTCTGTCTTTAACAAAAAAAATTATAATAACGTGGTAGGGATTTACAATGTGTCAAATCAAAATATGCCTCATATAAAAGGAAAGCATACAAAAGTTTTAACACACTGTAAATCCTAACCAAATGACTATACATTTTGTTTGTTAAAGAAAGAGTTGTAGGCCTTTCGCTTATCTCCCAAACTTCCCTTGACTACTTTTACCTAGAACTGTTCATTCGCGAGATAATAGCATTATATAGTAAAATAATTCCGAACTATTTTTTTTGTACAAAATTTATTCGTCGAGGGATATTTTTCGCGAAAATGCTGATATTAATCTATTCCTCAGAAATTATAGAATGCAAATATATTATTCTTATTAAATTCGGTATAATATTTTTGGACAAATTTTGGCGGTGTAAGTCGATTTTATGGATTGCACAAAATTCGCAATATAAAAACATGGCAAATGTCGCGGACGTTACAAAGCGTCTTACAAATAATCATATTTAAGGAAATTGTGTTACAGTTCTAAATTTCTGCGTTTTTCTTTACAAATCAAAGCTATTAAGTTTGTTTCGAGTAAAAGTACTGTTTTCGCGATAACTCGCGAATGGAAGCAGATCCAATTTTGATCTATTCATTGTCGAATAGAGGGGATGATTCTGAACAAAACCTCATTAGCCGTTTTTTGGCGTGAATCTAAGCCAACCTTCTATCCCTTGGGACAGGCTGTTCCTACAACACATAGGAGTTTTTGTCGGAGCATTGCTATAGAGGGATACACATAGGAGTTTTTGGTAACTTCGGAACCGGTCAAGAAAGCGCAAAATGCTTTGGTGGGTAGTCGTTTGACCGCTAGGACGTTCTAATTCGACAATAAAAAAAAATTCGAAAAATTACACATAGGAGTTTTTGTCGGCGCACCGACGAAATGATACTGCAAAAGACACGCCTGAAAGTGTAGCTTATGTGTAATATAATTGTAGCCTAATACTTTGTCATTAACCTATTAATTTATTATAATAATCGAAAATGGTGACAAAATTCTAAAATTTCAAAAATTGCACATTTTTATACAAATGGTGTTAGGCCTAAACTTCCTTAGATATCAGTAGACGTTCAGGTCTTTAGATTAAAGTATCACTGGAAGCGATACTCTTGTTAGTTTACAAGTTATTGACATTTTAAAATCGAGTTTTATAAAATAGTGATTTCTTCCTTAAATGTTAGATTCTGGAAGAAAATTGAAAAAGTGGTCTCTGACAACTTTCCCTTAAGAAAACGTGGTCTCTGACAACTTTCCCTTAAGAAAAAGTGGTCTCTGACAACTTTTCCTTAAGAAAAAGTGGTCTCTGACAACTTTTCCTTAAGAAAAAGTGGTCTCTGACAACTTTTCCTTAAGAAAAAGTGGTCTCTGACAACTTTTCCTTAAGAAAAAGTGGTCTCTGACAACTTTTCCTTAAGAAAAAGTGGTCTCTGACAACTTTTCCTTAAGAAAATGTGGTCTCTGACAACTTTTCCTTAAGAAAAATTGGTCTCTGACAACTTTTCCTTAAGAAAAAGTGGTCTCTGGCAACATTTTCTAAAGCAAAAAAGTCGTCCTTAACCACTTTTCCTTAGAATTTTTTTTTTAATTTTTTGCATAATGGTTGTGAACTTGGATATACCATCAGTGGTCAAAACTAATTTGTATCTCAAATATTACCGTTATCTTCAAAATCCTTCTAAGGTAGGCTTTGTTGAATTAAGTCAATATATCTATGTACAAGCCGTAAACTTTTGGGTTTGGGTATGATAAGGGTTAGTTTAGCTAAAAAATATGTTTTATCGTTTAATTAATGAGTCCAACAACCTTAAGCTTCTCACAGGAAACTGATATAATAATAGTGACATTTGTTTAAAAAACTACTTATGCAAACTCACGTTAGAAAGTGAGGTGAACAAGCTTGTCTGGATGTTGTCGACACTTCATTACTTCTATAGTTCAAACAAATCATTATTTTAATTTGCATACATATGTGTCGATACATACGAGTATATATGTATCTACATTAATATATCTAGGAATATACATACTCGTATATAGAGACATTTGACATCATTTACACAACTCATACTTTCAACTCTCATTATTCTAGAATGTCATCTGTCGATAATTAACATTAATTGAATTTATGACAAAAAACGGATATGAAAATCGAGAGAAAAAAAATAAATACATATAAGAAGAAAAAAACGCCGCAGCCACATTCAACAATTAAAAAATAATAAATTCAATAACATATGTCAGAAACTTGCAATAATTCGACAATGGCACAATAACTAGACCCTAAGGGGAAAAATAACACGAGAAAACACTTTCGACTTAAAAGCTGAAAACAGCAGAAAAAACATTATCGATAAGGAATTAATTGTATAAAAACACTTGTTTTTCTAAAGGAAACCAATTATATTTTGAAAAAAAAATCGCATAACAAAATAATGATAAAAGGCTGTGTGTGCGAAGATGAGTTAAATGATTTGCTGAAAATGTAAAACATATAACCTTTTGCCAATACAATGTATGAACACATTTTTTATTCACACATACTCTGTGGAATTGTACATTAGGACATATCGAAAAAAAATAAAAAATCGTTAAAAAAATATTTTTTACGAAAAATAAAGGGGAAAAATATTTACAAATATTCGTTGGAAATGCACAATAAAAACTTTGGGAAAAAGTGTTCTTTGACAACGTTTACTTAGAAAAAGATGGTCTCTGACAAATTTTCCTTAGGAAAAGTTGTTCACTGGCAACTTTTCTTTAGAAAAAGGTGATTTCCGATAACTTATCCTTAGAAAAGTTTGTCTTAAGCAACTCTTCTAAGTGTCTCCCTACATTTTTCGCTAGCAAGACGTGGACTTTGCATTAGGATAATTTTTTCTCTAAAAACATTATCAAAACAGTCTATTAAATATAATAAAATAACAAATTCTAGTTAGTTCCTTTTGCATTTCATCTTATGTACAGTAGCAAGTACTACCCTCTACGACTTAATAGTCTATATGTCCGTCCATCTCTCCGCTCATCTTTGTTCATAAATATGGCTATTTTAGATTTTATCTCCTCGCAAGTCATTATTTGGAGCTGAACACCTTCGGTAGCTCCTCACAAATGAATGATAAATTTTCAAAACCTCAAAATGTTTATTTATTGCCATAAATCATGCATCACAACAACAACAGCAGACAGTACACGCCACTAAAACAACGCAAAAAATGCCGCCGCCGCCGCGCATGCGTAAAACACTTAGAGTGAGTAGTGTGCGAGTGAGTGAGTAATGTTCGTTAACCGTAACCGAAGTCATTCATACGCATGTGCGTTTGGGGAATTGTGCGCGTTCGTCGAGTCTATTTTTTTTTTGCTCAACATTGTCGAAAAGATGAAAGCAAATGACATGCGTAAAGCGCGCAGATGTGCGTTTAACATTTGTAATTAATGTGCGCATCTTCATTTTGAGGTGACTACTACAAAGAAGGCAACGACTCTTTGTTGCACTAAGTCACGATTCTAGCAAGAATCTAGTTAGATTCAGAAATTCGATGGGTAGATTGACTAAACGAATAAGAGGTGGTTTTTAAACTCAAACTCTTCTTAAACTTTAACGACCAACGACTTTTATTAAAGTCAAAGGTACTGTATGTCGTATGAATTTGCCAATTTCTGTGGGGTTACAATAGGGACTAGCAAAGAGGAACAACAAGATTTCACTGGTCCACTCTAGTTGAGAGGAAGACCATAATGGTAGCAGTAGTAGAGAAGAAGACCTCTGTGTTGGAGAAGGACTTCAGTGGTCCAAGAAGACCTCTGTGGTGTAGGAAGATGTCGGCCTAGGAAGATGACGGACTTAGTGGTCGAGGAAGATCTCGGTGTTCGAGGAAGACCTCCGGGGCTAGGAAGAACTCAGTGGTCCAGACAGACCTCAGTATTAGAGGAAGTTGTCGAGAAGACCGCATAGGTTGAAGAAGACCTCAGAGATTGAAGAAGACCTCAGAGGTCGAAGAAGACCTCAGAGGTTGAGGAAGTCCTCAGAGATTGAAGAAGACCTCAGAGGTCGAAGAAGACCTCAGAGGTTGAAGAAGACCTCAGAGGTTCAAGAGACCTCAGATGTTGAGGATGAACTCAGGGGTCGAGGAAACTGTCGGTGATCAGAGATGACCTTAGTGGTCGAGGAAGACATCAATGATCGAGGACATCTACAGTATTTGTCGAGTAAGTCCACAGTGTCAAGGATGTCAGGCAGACCTCAGTGTTAGGTAGACTGTAGTTGTTGACTCTAGTTTATATGAAGACCTCAGTGGTCGAGGTAGACCTTAGTTATCGACTCTAGTTTATATTAAGACCTCAGTGGTCGTGGAAGATCTCAGAAAATAGTTTACAAACGTCACAGAAGACCTTAGTTGACGAGGAACTCAACAGAGGTCGAGAAATTCCACAGTGGTCGTGAAATTACACAGTTGTCGAGGAAGTCCGCAGCGGTTAAGGTAGTCGAATATGTAGTCAGTGGTCAAGAAAAACCTCTGCAGTCGAAGATGAACTCAGTTGTTAAGAAAGTCCTCACTGGTCAAAGAAGACCTCAGTGGTTGAGGATGAATTCCGTGCTCGAAGAAAATGTCCGTGGTCAGGGGTGAGCTTAGTGTACGAGGAAGACTTCAATGATCGAGGAAGTATACACTGCCAAGGAAATTGGCGGTGGTCGTGGAAGACCTTAGTTGTAGATGAGGTCCACAGTGTCGAGGAAGTCCTCAGTGGTTGATCAAAACCTCAGTGGCAGAGGAAGATCTCAGTGGCCCAGGCAGACCCCATGCAAAACGTAAGCTCCGGGGAGGACCTCCGATATCGACTCAAGTTTATGAAGATCTCAATGGTCGAGGAAGACCTTAGTGATCGATTAGGATCCCAGTGATTGAGGATAGCTTCAGTGGTTGAGGAAAACCTCAGTGTTTGATGAAGATGTCGGTGGTCCAAGAAGTCGTCGGTGGTCGTGTAAGACCTTAATGGTCGAGGAAAAATTTAGTAGTTGATGAATATCTCAGTGGTCGAGGTAGACCTTACTTGTCGACTCTGGTTTATATGAAGACCTCAGTGGTCGCGGAAGATCCCAGAAGATGGTTTACATGAAGTCGTCAGTGGTTGAGGAAAACCTTAGTTGTCGAGGAAGTCAACAGAGATCGAAGATGAAGTCAGCGGTCTGCTGGTCAAAGAAGACCTCTGTGGTTGAGGGCAATGTCGGTGGTCAAAGATGACCTTAGTGGTCGTGGACTTAATGATCGAGGAAGTCTACAGTACCAAGGAATATGGCGGTGGTCGCGTAAGACCTTAGTTGTCGAGGAAGTCCACAGTGTCGATGGAGTCCTTAGTGATCGATCAAGACCTCAGTGGTTGAGGAAGAACTCAGTGGCCCAGGCAGACCTCAGAGTTAGAGGAATACCTCAGTTGTAGCGGAAGAACTCAGATATCGAATCTAGTTTATGAAGACCTCAGTGGTCGAGGAAGACTATAGTGGTCGAGGACGACCTTAGTGATCGTGGAAGACCACAGTTGTTGAGTAATCCAGTGGTCAAGAACAACCTCTGCGATCGATGATGAACTTAGTTGTTGAGCAAGACCTCACTGGTCAAAGAAGACATCAGTGGTTAAGTATGAACTCCTTGGCCGAGGATAATGATCAGGGTCGGTGATCAAGGAAGACTTCAATGACCGAGGAAGTCTACAGTGTCAAGGAGGATGGTGGTCGTGTAAGACCACAGTATTCGTGAAAGTCCACAGTGGTCGAGGAAGTCGAAGATCTACTCAGATGGTATTAGAATACCTCAGTGGTCGAACATGTATAGGATAAAGCTTGCAGTGGTGGAGGATGAATTCAGTGGTCTCGAAAGACCACAATAGTCGATGAAGTCTACAGAGGCTGAGTTTTTATAGAAAGCGTCAATGGTCGGGGAAGTTTAAGAGGTCAAGGATAAACTCAGTGATCGAGAAAGACCTCAATGGTCGAGGAAGATGCAATGGTCGTGGAAGTCCTCAGTTCTAGACTCTAGTGTATGTAAAAACCTCAGTGGTCGAGAAAGTCAGCATTGATCGAGAAGGAACATACTAGATGTCATCGAAGACCGCAGAGGTCGAGGAAGAACTCAGTGGTCGGGAAACCCTCAATGGCTAAGGAAGACCTCAATGGTCTTCCCCAGGTTATGTAAAGATTTCAGTGGTCGAAAAAGTCAGCATTGATATGGGGATGAACTCAGATGTCGAGGAACACCTTAGCTGTCGAGGAAGACCTTAGTTGTAGAGGAAGACCGCATAGGTAAAGGAAGTCTGCTTTGATCGAGGATGCGCTCAGATGTCATCGATGACCTCAATGGTTGAGCTTGACGATGAACTCAGTTGTCGAGGAAGATCACGGTGTTCGAGGAAGACCTCGGTGTTCAAGGAAGACCTCAGTGGCCAAGGAAGACCTCTGTTCTCGACTCTAGTTCATGTAAACACCTTAGTGTTCGAGGAAGTCTGCATTGGTCGGGAAAATCTGCATTCGTCGGTGATGAACTCAGTTGACATGGAAGATCTCAATGGTCGGGGAGGTCGAGGATAACCTCAGTGGTCAAGGAATATCTCAGAAGTCAAGGAAGATCTTAGAAGTCGAGGAAGAACTCAGAAGTCGAGGAAGACCTCAATGATCTAGGAAGACCTCAATGGTCGAGTCTGCATTGGACGGGGATGAACTCAGTTGACATTCAAGATCTCAATGGTCGGGAAAGTCTACAGAGGTCGAGGATGAACTCAGTAGTCAAGCAAGACCTCAGAAGTCAAGGAAGATCTCAGAAGTCGAGGAAGTCCTCAATGGTCTAGGAAGACCTCAATGATTTAGGAAGACCTCAATTCTCGACTTTAGTTTATGAAAAGACCTCAGTGGTCGAGAAAGTCAGCATTGGTCGAGAAGGGCCTTAGATGTCATCGAAGACCTCAGAGGTCGAAGAAGTCCTCAGTGGCCGAGAAAAATCTCAGATGTCGAGGAAGACATCTGTGGTCAAGGGAGACCTCAATGGTCGAGAAAGCCAGCATTGATCGGGGATAAACGCCGATGTCATCCACGACGTCAATGGTCAAGGAGGTCGAGGATGACCTCAGAGGTCGAGGAAGACCTCAGAGGTCGAGGAAGACCTCAGTTCTCGACTCTAGTTTATAAGAAGACCTCAGAGGTCGAGGAAGACCTCAGTTCTCGACTCTAGTTTATAAGAAGACCTCAGTGGTCGAGGAAGTCTGCATTGGTCGGGGATGAACTTAGTTGACATGGTAGTTCTTTTAGAGGTCATAGAAGATCTCAGAAAACACGGAAGACCTCAATGGTCGAGGAAGACCTCAATGGTTGAATAAGGCCTCAGTTGTCGATTCTAGTTTATATGAAGACATCATTGGTCATGAAAGATCTGAGTGGTCGAGGATGATAATCTTTTTCCAAAATTCTTATAAGAATTGTAAATAAAACTCATTGTTAATCATTGCGGCTAACCATATAAAAATTCCTCATTTTTCAATTCAAAACCCCATCACGATTAGTTCATGTAAACACCTTAGTGTTCGAGGAAGTCTGCAGTGGTCGGGAAAATCTGCATTCGTCGGTGATGAACTCACTTGACATGGAAGATCTCAATGGTCGGGGAGGTCGAGGATAACCCCAGTGGTCAAGGAATATCTCAGAAGTCAAGGAAGATCTCAGAAGTCGAGGAAGAACTCAGAAGTCGAGGAAGACCTCAATGATCTAGGAAGACCTCAATGGTCGAGTCTGCATTGGACGGGGATGAACTCAGTTGACATTCAAGATCTCAATGGTCGGGAAAGTCTACAGAGGTCGAGGATGAACTCAGTGGTCAAGGAAGACCTCAGAAGTCAAGGAAGATCTCAGAAGTCGAGGAAGTCCTCAATGGTCTAGGAAGACCTCAATGATTCAGAGGTCGAAGAAGTCCTCAGTGGCCGAGAAAAATCTCAGATGTCGAGGAAGACATCTGTGGTCAAAGGAGACCTCAATGGTCGAGAAAGCCAGCATTGATCGGGGATAAACGCCGATGTCATCCACGACGTCAATGGTCAAGGAGGTCGAGGATGACCTCAGAGGTCGAGGAATACCTCAGTTCTCGCCTCTAGTTTATAAGAAGACCTCAGTGGTCGAGGAAGTCTGCATTGGTCGGGGATGAACTTAGTTGACATGGAAGTTCTTTTAGAGGTCATAGAAGATCTCAAAACACGGAAGACCTCAATGGTTGAATAAGGCCTCAGTTGTCGATTCTACTTTATATGAAGACCTCATTGGTCATGAAAGATCTGAGTGGACGAGGATGATAATCTTTTTCCAAAATCCTTATAAGAATTTTAAATAAAACTCATTGTTAATCTTTGCGGCTAACCATATAAAACTTCCTCCTTTTTCAATTCAAAACCCCATCACGATTAGTTCATGTAAACACCTTAGTGTTCGAGGAAGTCTGCATTGGTCGGGAAAGTCTGCAATGGACGGGGAAGAACTCAGTTGACATGGAAGATCTCAGTGGTCGGGGAGGTATACATAGGTGGAGGATGAACTCAGTGGTCAAGGAAGAACTCAGAAGTCGAGGAAGAACTCAGAAGTCGAGGAAGACCTCAATGGTCGAGTCTGCATTGGTCGGGAGAGTCTGCATTGGACGGGGATGAACTCAGTTGTCATGGAAGATCTCAATGGTCGGGGAAGTCTACAGAGGTCGAGGATGAACTCAGTGGTCAAGGAAGACCTCAGAAGTCAAAGAAGATCTCAGAAGTCGAGGAAGTCCTCAATGGTCTAGGAAGGCCTCAATGATTTAGGAAGACCTCAATTCTCGACTCTATAATATGTAAAGACCTCAGTGGTCGACAAAGTCAACATTGGTCGAAAAGGATCGTAGATGTCATCGAAGACCTCAGGGGTGGAAGAAGTTCTCAATAGCCGAGAAAAATCTCAGATGTCGAGGAAGGCCTCAATGGTCGAGAAAGTCAGCATTGATCGGGGATAAACTCCGATGTTTATCAGCGTAAACGGGGTCTCGAGGAAGACCTCAGAGGTCGAGGGAGACCTCTGTTTTCGAGGAAGACATCAGTTCCCGAGGAAGACCTCAGTTCTCTACTCTAGTTTATAAGAAGACCCCAGTAGTCAAGGAAATCTGCATTGGTTGGGTATGAACTCAGTTGACATGGAAGATCTCAATGGTCGGGGAAGTCTAGAGGTCGAGGACGTACCCAGAGGTCAAGGAAGATCTCAGTCAAAGAAGATCTCAGAAGTCGAGGAAGTCCTCAATGGTCTAGGAAGGCCTCAATGCTTTAGGAAGACCTCAATTCTCGACTCTAGATTATGTAAAGACCTCAGTGGTCGACAAAGTCAACATTGGTCGAAAAGGATCGTAGATGTCATCGAAGACCTCAGGGGTGGAAGAAGTTCTCAGTAGCCGAGAAAAATCTCAGATGTCTAGGAAGACCTCAATGGTCGAGAAAGACAGCATTGATCGGGGATAAACTCCGATGTTTATCACCGTAAACGGGGTCTCGAGGAAGACATCAGTGGTCGAGGAAGACCTCTGTTTTCGAGGAAGACATCAGTTCCCGAGGAAGACCTCAGTTCCCTACTCTAGTTTATAAGAAGACCCCAGTAGTCAAGGAAATCTGCATTGGTTGGGTATGAACTCAGTTGACATGGAAGATCTCAATGGTCGGGGAAGTCTAGAGGTCGAGGACGTACCCAGAGGTCAAGGAAGATCTCAGAAGTCTAGGAAGACCTCAATGGTTGAGGAAAACCTTAACGCTCGAGGAAGGCCTCAGTTCTCGATTCTAGTTTAGTTTAGTTTCTAGAAGATATATTCAGTGCTCATAAAAGATCTGATTGGTCGAGGATGAACTCAGAGGTCGAAGATTATGTTAGTGGTTGAAGAAGGCCATCGAGGTTCGCTCTTGCACCGAGGAATATCTCTCTACCATATGTTGTCTTAGTCGCTACATCATCTGCTGAGTAATCTTTTTCCAAAATCCTTATAATAATTGTAAAAAAACTCTTTCTTAATATTTGCGGCTAAGTATAAAAAAATTCCTCCTTTTCCAAACCAAAACCCCATCAAGATTATCACACCACACAAAAAATATACCGCCTTTTGAACCAATTAAAACACAAACCTTCCCCGAGGCATTTAATGAAACCACAAAGGCTCTGCGCATACTCAGAATGACCTTCAATTTGTATGAAATAATTTGATTTCGATTATTCGATATGGGGAAGTTGCTGTTACCAACAATTCGTCAAACTTTGCAAACCTACAAAAGCGCCGCTTTCTGGACGCTAGAGAAGTGTGCGAATAATATATTGAAGCCTTAATTGGTTTTTAACATCACTTGGAAGGTAAGTAATTTTTACAATTGTCGGAATTTGAAATTCAATGCGTACCGCTTACAAATGCTCAATGTTGTTGGAAACATCAGTATTTAATACATATTTTTTTGTTTAGCTCAATTTGAGTAATGACTTTAGGATGATCAAATCAAAAAGTTGTTGCCATTGTGTTGTGGCAAGAAAACAAAATCATAAACAATTTTTTAAATAATTCACATATCATCATATTTGCCCGGTTAACGGAGCTCAGTTTTGAACCATTTGGTAATGACCTTCTATTTCCGCAATGATCTTTTAGATTTACAAAAAAAAACCGGCAAAACATAAATATTTCAAAATCAATTATTTTTAAATTTACTGGTGTGGATATTCGATTTTTTCTGGGTAATATTTTGTTGTTGAATTCATTATGACAAACATTACTGGCATTTGTGGCAATTAGTTTCTTATCTTGTTGAGACAAATCGTCAAGTGTTGAAAAACAAGAAAAATATGTCGACAGTTTTTTTCCGAAATGTTTGTTGCGGTTATTTATTAGCCGTTTTAATTGGTTTTGACATTTGATCAATTTTTAAGTGCAGACAATTTTGAATTCCGGCACACACTTGGTACCCCCCAAAAAAAAAAACAAAAATGCCGGAAAAGGTCATATTCTTTATTTGGAGAAGTCACAAAAAAATGCAAATAACATTTTGAGATTTTTATTATATGTTAATCCTATACAAAAAAATCTACATGATATTGACGATTTATGCTGGTTAATTGACGTAATATTTTTTTTTACTTGATGGATTACTTCATAGAATTTGAGTTAAACAATTATGCATGGTCATAATAACTCATCCATCATCGGGCGCTGATGACGGTTATCCGGTAGGTAGGTTACATCGATTTAGTTATTATCCGGGATTTGCCAAGTTCTTCAATTGTTTGGGTCATGTTTATTTATACGATTATTGCTTAATGTGTTATGATATATTTAATGAAATAAAAAATTAATCCATTAGCTGCTAGTGTTGTAAACTATGAATATATAAAAAATCATTTTAATAGTGTGGAGAACAGCAAATATTTTTTTTTATACAATAAAGTAGCTATTTTTTAAATTCTACAGATGGGAGAAATCAAAATATTACAATTGTTCAATGAAAACATTCATGGAGTCTGGGCTAAGTAAGCAATTAACTACTATTAGAATGATCAGAAAGTCTAATCCATCATAATCATTGATGGTTATCCGGTAATTAAGGTGGTTTTAATTGTTATTCGCATTTTTAAGGTAGCCATCTAAATTTCCAGAATGACTAGGAGCTTAAATAATAAATATCATATTATAGTTAAGATACATGACTAATTTTTGTGGTACACTTTTAGGTTCTATAAAGCACTCCCAAGGTAACACAATGTATATCATTGAAAATGTTTTTTATCCAAGATGTGCCAAATCTATGTGACAATATTGGAATTCTTAAAGGGAAATTTGTGGTGAATTCTGAACTTAGAAAATACCTGCATTCAGTATGAGTAAAAAGTCTCAGCCATCAAAATCGTTAAAAGTTATCAGATAACACTATGCAACAAATGAACACTTTTTGCAAATTACACGGACATGACAGTATAGATTCGATTATACTATCAAAGGGTAGTATAACCCTATACTCGGTTTGGCGAAATTGGTGACCAATTTTTTTTTATGGGCCTCCAAAGTTTCTGAAAATCAGTGGGCCCCACGAAAAAGGTGTCATCAGCTTTTGACCAACAACTAATTCAGACTTGGTGATACCGCTTAACTATATTTGGCAATAATGTAGCTAAGAATATGCTGAACAAAGTTTCTTAACATTTTTTGCGAAAACAATTTTTTTTCCGGTACTTTTTTTTGAAAAAGTATAGGAAAAAAATATTTTTTTTTCACTTTTTTCAGCATAACTTTCAGAGGCTCTTAATTTTTCGCTAACAATGGTTTGCAAAATTTTAGCCAACGTAAATCTGAGCAACTCTTGTGAACATATCAATACAATCTGAACGTGTCTAGGTACCCTTAAAAGCTCAAAAAACCACACTGTACCCCAAAACTGTAAGTATTTCACTGTTATGTAACAAAAATATATTTTTTTGGTATAGGGTATGTTCAGCAACTTTATAGAAAATATTAAGGCCAATATTTTTGTGGAACATAATAACTCTCCATTTTAACAAATCGTAAAAAACACCCCTTAACATGGGGAGGGCGGGGATGAAATGTTCTACAAAAATGTTGGCCACAAAATTTTACTATATATGTCAGAACAAACCAAAGCTCAAAAATTAACACAAACACCAAAAAAAGGTCAAATTACTGTTCGCGCAGCAATGTTAGTAATACGATATATTGGTCGAAGCAATAACCATGCCAGTAAAGGGAGTTTTTGACAGCAATTTGGCCGTTTTTTGGTTTTTGTGTTAAGTTTTGGGCTTTGGTGTGTTCTGACACATATAGTAAAATTTTATGGCCAACATTTTTGTAGAACATTTCATCCCCGCCCTTCCCATTTTAAGGGGTGTTTTTTACGATTTGTTAAAATGGGGCCAAAAATTACAGTTATGTGGGGGAGCTAGAGGGTCAATATGTTCCACAAAAATATTGATCTTAATATTTTCTATAAAGTTGCTAAACATACACTATACCAAAAAAATATATTTTTGTTACGTAACAGTGAAATACTTAAATTTTTGGGGTACAATGTGGTTTTTTGAGCTATTAAGGGTACCTAGACACGTTCAGATTGTATTGATATGTTCACAAGAGTTGCTCAGATTTACGTTGGCTACAATTTTGCAAAACATTGTTAGCGAAAAATTAAGAGCTCCTAAAAGTTATGCTGAAAAAAGCGAAAAAATTATTTTTTCCTATACTTTTTCAAAAAAAAGTAATGGAAAAAATTGTTTTCGCAAAAAAATGTTAAGAAACTTTGTTCAGCATATTCTTAGCTACATTATTGCCAAATATAGTTAAGCGGTATCACAAAGTCTGAATTAGTTGTTGGTCAAAAGCTGATGACACCTTTTTCGGAGGGCCCACTGATTTTCAGAAACTTTGGAGGCCCATAAAAAAAAATTGGTCACCAATTTCGCCAAACCGAGTATAGGGTTATACTACCCTTTGATAGTATAATCGAACCTATACTGTCATGTCCGTGTATTTTTTCACTGTTGCACAGTGTAATTAGGGTATTTAATGACTATTCGGGTTATATGGATGAATACATCCATTTCCAGATGATGAGATTGTAATTGTCAAAGATTACCCAGAATTAGTAAGTTCATAATGCTTTATCTATTTCAATCTTCAACGATTTAAGTGCTAATTGAGTTTTACGGATAAACACTAACAGCAATTTTCTTTTTGGCAACACTGTTTTTGGCAGCTCAGCTGTTTTCGTGTAACATGTTACTGTCAAACATGTTCAGTTTGGTCTATAATTAAACGATGAATCGACTTACAAACTAACAACGTGATTATTGAATTTTTATTTATTTTTATTGAATTTTGAGTTCGGTAAATTTTACTTTTGGAGCCGGTCAATTGGCCGCCCTGATCGTGCGGTTTTACGCCTTTAGATTATTTTTTGGGGGGCTATGTTAAGGCTCATGTCTATAGGGACAAGCCCGCAAAGGTTGACGCTCTGGAAGCCAATATTGAAGAATTTATTCGTAAGATACCGGCGGATATGTTGCAGAGAGCATGTCAAGTTGGACCCAGCATATGAACCATTCGAAGTGCTGCCGCGGTCAACATTTAAAAGAAACATATTTAAACAAATCATAGATCGACTCGAATAAAGATTTCATATATTTCTCTAAATTGTATGTGTGTTTTTTGTTAAATCAAATCCGAAAGCTTTTAAAAAATTACTCATTATAAGTTTCGAGGATGATGATTAATACACATAAATCCAGTGAAGGCAACAAAATGGAAAGATCTTTAACCAAAGATTACAGTTGGGAACTTTAGTTATTTTAAGTGATCGCTTATTTCAGTTCATTTCAATTGAGTGAACTAGTTCGTTCATTTAGTTCATCAGCTCTTTAGTTCACCGCCTATATATTCCACCAGCTCACTTTAGTTCAACAGTTTCTTACTTCACCAGATCTTTAGTTCACCAGCCCACTTTAGTTAAAAAGCTCTTAAGTCCACCATCACCCTTTAGTTCAACAGCTCATTTCGTTCAGTAGATCACCAATTGATATCAGCCGCTATTAAATTAATCTGATAGGAACATGAATGGAAAGAGTTGAATACACAAAAGCGTTTGTTAGGTAGAATCCTAAATTCATTCCTACAAAACAGCTGACAAGAGAGAACGAAATGACAATGTTGAAGAAAAAAGACGTGGTGAACTACTGAGCTGAAATGAACGAGTTGTGTGTACTAGATCAGTAAAATGACCCGTTAAATTGAACTAGTCCATTCACGAACTACACAACACAGGATGTGTCCAATGGGATAACCTAAGCATTTACCTGCAATACGTATGTTAAGACTGCCACATCCGATAGAATCCTATAATAATCTTATTTCCCCAGTTCTTCAGAATATATGAGAGAAATCATAAAATTTTAATTATTCAATGAAAATATATATATGTACTTGTATACGATAGTTGCGCTATACTAATATTTGTGCTACACTTTATGGTTCTATAAAGCTCTCATAATGTATTTCAATGAAAAACTCGTTTCCGCCAGAGATGCAGAATCCATGGGCGAAGTCATAAGGATGCATCTCTTCAATGGAAATGAACATAAATTCTTTCCTAGAAATTACCTTCAATTAGTATGATCAAATAATCTCATCCATCATAAACGTCTATCAGGCAATTAACGCGGTAATTACTGTTCGGGCTTGAAGTTAAACACTAAGGTCAATTATTTCATTAATATAGATTCAAGAATGATTACGAATCTCTGGATTTACAATTTTCAATGAAAAATGTCCATAAGGTCTTATCCAAGCAATTTCCTGCAATTAGTATGATCAGAATGCCTCATCCATCATAATCGTTGACAGTTATACGAAAAGTATTGTGAGTTAGTTGTCATTCTTTGTAAAATATAAACAGCAAGAGAGTAAGTTGTATGACATGCAGACTTCATGGGATGAATCATAATATTGTAATATTGCAATGAAATTGTGATCTTCCTTTATACTAAGCTCGATCACTGTGATCTTCCTTTATACTAAAGTCTCTATGTATACTAGAGTCGATCACTGTGATCTTCCTCTATACTAGAGTCGCTCACTGTGATCTTCCTCTATACTAGAGTCGCTCACTGTGATCTTCCTCTATACTAGAGTCGATCACTGTGATCTTCCTCTATACTAGAGTCGATCAATGTGATCTACCTCCATACTTGAGTCGATCACTGTGATCTTCCTCTATACTAGAGTCGATCACTGTAATCTTCCTCTATACTAGAGTCGACCACTGTAATCTTCCTCTATACTAGAGTCGATCACTGTGATCTTCCCCTATACAAGAGTCGATAACTGAGATCTTCCTTTACACTAAAATCGATTACAGTGATCTTCCCTTACGCTAAATTCGATACAGTAATCTTCCCTTACGCTAAATTCGATAACAGTAATCTTCCTTTATACTATATTCAATAACATTAATCTTCCTTTATACTAAAGTCGATCACAGTGATCTTCCTTTATACTAAAGTCGATCACAGTGATCTTCCTTTATACTAAAGTCGATCACAGTGATCTTCCTTTATACTAAAGACGATCACAGTGATCTTCCTTTATACTAAAGTCGATCACAGTGATCTTCCTTTATACTAAAGTCGATCACAGTGATCTTCCTTTATACTAAAGTCGATCACAGTGATCTTCCTTTATACTAAAGTCGATCACTGTGATCTTCCTTTATACTAAAGTCGATCACTGTGATCTTCCTTTATACTAAAGTCGATCACTGTGATCGTCCTTTATACTAAAGTCGATCACTGTGATCTACCTTTATACTAAAGTCGATCATTGTGATCTTCCTTTATACTAAAGTCAATCACAGTGATCTTCCTTTATACTAAAGTCAATCACAGTGATCTTCCTTTATACTAAAGTCAATCACAGTGGTCTTCCGTTATACTAAAGTCGATCACAGTGATCTTCCTTTATACTAAAGTCGATCAATGTGATCTTCATCTATACTATGTAATAAAATAGTTGGGTTATCCAATCTTTAAAAGGGGACCAGTTGGGTTATCTACTCCCTAGTACATTAGCAGTTGGTTTATCTACATCGGTTGAGTAATATGTACCTTAACAATGGGTCAGTCCGATTATCTATACTTTAGTAAATTAACAGTTCGGCTGATTATTTCATTGTAGGTCGTCAGTTGGGTTATCTACTTCTTATTATTCGACCATTTGGTCTATTCCTTAGTACATGACCAGTTGGGTTATTTACATCTTAGTAGGCGGTCATATGGGTTATCTACCTCTTAGATGACGGCTTATTTGGTTATCGTTCTCTTAGCAGAGGACGAGTTGGGTTATCTACTCCTAAGTAGATAACAAGTTGGATTGTATATTTCTTATTAGATTACCAGTTGGTTTATATACTTCTTAGTAGGCGGTCAGTAAGGTTATCTACTCGCCCGTAGACGACCAGTTGGGTTATCTATTCCTCAGTAGAAGACCAATTTTCGAAGTTCAACCATTAACTAGTAAGCTTTTAATTGGTTTCCAATGTACTTTAAGCTGCTTCTGACATTGAGGATTCAGATATTGTAGGTTTTTTAGACAAGAACTTTGATATGTCACAGGTGGCAATTCACCACCTTCAATGACATGTTTAAGTTACCGTATGTTTTCATATGAAAGGTATAATCTGGGAACTGATCTCCTTTCTCAGTAGACCTATCACTCGTTTGGTTTTGTAGTCCAATTTCCCATAGGGTTCATTTCTGTTTTAAGTTCTATTCCTCCAAAAAACACCATATTTTCATTATTGGAAATTTGTAATACATATAATACATACAGCAAACTCAGACCAGCAGGACCATATGTTTATTCTACAAAAATGATCTACTAAACAAGCCCTTTCTGAATTGTAGGGTCGCTATTCTGTTTCAATCAAAAAGTCTTAATTTGTTTGACAGTGTATTTTTATGTTTTTGATAGGTACGTTATTTCTGGTACACTATAAAGGGAAAGCTCTTTCTCCGGAGATGAGCAGAATCATATTTTTCGGTAACCTGTAACTTTAACTTCAAAATCTTAAACATTGTTTTGAATTTTGTAGATTAAGAATAACATATTTCCGTTTATTATTTTATTTATTATATTAAATTATATTACTATTTGCAATATAAAATATTCCCTCACTGTAACATGAATCATTTGAATATTTTCTCCATCCAAAATTACCCTCCTGCATTTCCTCAATTAATGTCACCGGCAGACATAATGTGAACTGAAAAATAGCAACAATTCAACATTTCATAAAACTTCGAATAAAAGAATGATTTACAAAGCCTTCCCTCTATCCATCCCGGCAAAAGAGTATCGCATAAATATTTCTTAACAACTTTTTGTAACTGCTTTCTTTCAGCAGCTTCTTTTTTTTGCGGGGGCAATTTCTCATAGCAATTTGGAGGTTTTAAAAGAAGCGGAGATTTTTTCAATCTTTGTTTCTTTTTTTTTGGAGTTGGCATTCAAAACGAGCTAAATTTACAATACAATGATCACCGTCCAAGGAGGGGGGCGAAAAAAGAGGAAAACCGGAATACAATGTTAAAGAAAGAAAAAGAGTCCAGCCCGAATGAAAACTGAAATAGTTTTTCTTTTGTAAGCTGGAGGTTATACAAACTCGCCAATTGAAGTGGGAAGTTTTGTATGGACAAAGATGAAGTTCATAAGAAGTGGACATAATGTGGCTTTTCTCCTGCTTAACAGTGGCTTTCAGTCAGTCTGTCTGTCTTTTCATTTCAATCGCTGAAAATACTTTTGTGGGATACTTTATGAAGATTCCATGGAAGGAATCTACTAAGGGACAAGCAACTGCGACAGTATTGCGAGTACATGGAGTACTAGTAACAAACTTAATTTAAACTGTGACAAAAGCTCGGCATACTGTCTTCGCTTGTATTTCTCATTTTAAGTATTGAGGATAAAGGCACAGTGTTGTGCAACAGAGAGAGAGAGAAAGTGAGTGAAATATAAAAAAACTGGCAAAGCAGATCTCAAGCGGCCAGATCTGCTGTGCAGACTTTGCATCAAATAAATGTGAAAACAAGTAAGAAAGTTTCAGTCGGGTAAACCGACTAAGGTATACCCTCACTTTGTGAGTAATGTAATATTGAATATTACTCGAATTATTCTGTCATATCAAATACACCTTTTTTTTGCTGAACATTAGATACTTTAAATTCATTGAACTGTGCCGACTTATAAGCATTTATGTGCACTGGTATAAACGTTATGAGACATTAAATTGTGGTATGATTTGGGCATTTTGTTTGGAAGGACAAAGAGGGGCGTGGCAATAACGCCCATTTTTCACTGGGCTATATACACTATAAAAACATTACACTGTACAAAAAAGTATTTTTATACACTGGTTTTAATGTTATAAGCTGTAAACTTTTGGTGCAAAAAGGTACCTTTGTGTGGGAGGTACCAAAAGGGGCGTGACAACAACACCCATTTTTCCCTGGACTGTAGGCAATATAAAAGCATAATACTGTACAAAATTTCAAGTATTTTTATACACTGTTATTAATGTTATAAGCTGTTAACTTTTGGTGCAAAATGGTGCATTTGTGTGGGAGGTACCAAAAGGGACGTGGCGACTTCGCCCATTTTACTCGAGTTGATAGCGACTAATAAGCTAATACTATGTGTGGAATTTTAAAAGATTCGAATAAGTAGTATAGCAGTTATTAAAGAATCAATATTTCACAACATTTTAACCCTTTGTGGGGGAGGTACTAGAAGGAGTGGACCAATATGGCCCATCTTCGAACTTAGCCGGAGACAGAAAAAAAGATTACCACATACCAAATTTGAGGTCAATCGGTTACTCCTTTCGAGAGTTATCGTGCGCACCAGCCAGCAGACACACAGACAGACAGACAGACAGACAGACAGACGGACGGACATTGCTCATTCGACTTAAAATGACCCAAAACGGATTTCCTCCGAACATACTTGGGGTCTTAGGTCACTCCTTCGACGTGTTACACTTTTTTCTGTAGCAAATGATATATACCCTCGTCACACTAAAGTGAGGGTATAATAAAGGCAGGAAAAAGGTTAGAATTTAATACATATTTTTAAAATATTGTATTTTGTGGTACACTTTTAGAAAATGTAGAGGCTAAAAATGTTATTGGAATATATATCAATAAAATGGGACTGCTCTAAAAAAGTGCAGAATCATAATATCTCGGAAATTTCTGTGTCGTCCACATTTTGTGGTACACTTATAATTAAATAAGTGTCAATAAATGAGAAAAAAAAATGCATAGATAAAAAGTCAATATTGCAAGAATGTGCAGAATCATATTTTCAGTTTTAGCAATTGTCAATAAAATATCTTTCTTTAAAGTTGTAAGATTCTGTATGACATCCCAATTTTTTTTGCCTCTAACGCCCACAAATTGCAATAAAATCAGAAAAAATGGAAGGTTCTTTTCGTAAAGAGGTGTCGAATCATTTATTTAATTTAATAATTACCAAATTTAAATATTTATTTAAGACATAATTATTATTATTTTTTTTTAATGCAGTATTTTAATGGAGAATTTTTTTTTTATTTTTAGTTCAGTTGTTTGCTGTTCCATTTGAAAGTTCTCAAGTCTTTTTACCAAATATTGAAGAGAAATAAAACAAGTATATTAAAAAAATTTATAAGGAATTGAAACCCCTTCGGTCACTTTGGGTCACCCTGTATATATACAGGAAAAAATATTCTCCGTTAATATCCTTTTAAAAAAAAATAATAATTATGTCTTAAATAAAAAGTTATAATTAACTCAACCCCTACTGTCATTTTTGGATTATGTTAAATACAGTTTATGCTAAAGAATACCCCTTCTGCAATAGATGTGCTGCTCGACTTCTGGGGTCTTCCTCTACAATAGAGTCGACTTCGGGGGTCTTCTTCTATACTAGAGATAACCTCAGAGGTCTTCCTCTATTTATTAATGATTTCAAAATTTTTAAAAAAATATTTCTTAATGTGAATTTAATGTTAAATTTTGTGGTAAACTTTTAAGATCTATTACCAATTCAAAATCTGATCTTTATAAACAAAAAAACTCTTTTTCCAAAGATGTGCAGAATTCGATCTCTGACTAAATTTAATATGACTTATATATATTTCTAATAAGACTTTCTAAAACTACGAATCATTTTATTTCACATTTCCTATCTGCAATCAAAACACTGTGCAACATCCTGGTAACCCGGCCATTGTGAAGCATTGAAATGCTTGAATGGCGATGTGCTTGCTGCCTTAAAATTACACAATATTGGAAGTATTACACAGATATTTTATTAAAATGAATAGGACGTGCATAACAACAACAGCAGCAGCAACAGTAGCAACATCAGAAGCACCAGCAACAGAAGCAGCAGCAGCAGCAGCAGCATCTCCAGCAACATTTCAATTTATTAACTTACAACGGATGTTGGAGATCTTTTCATTCGTTTTCTTGAGATGGCTGCTGACTGGCTGTTGTCGGTTGTTGCTGTAGATAGATATTTTGAAGTTATTTTATTACTCCTCTTTTATGTTCTATTAATCATTTTGTTGCAACATCAGAGGAGAGCGAAAAAACAGAAACTTCAAATGTTCACTGATTGTTTTTTTGTGCAAGTCCTGCCTTTTTTGTGCAGTCCGTGGATGATATGTTGAGTTCAAAGATGGTTTTACCAAAAGTAAATGGTAAAATTTGGATACTATTCTTTGCATCAATCTTGGAGCAGGATCTCAGGCACCTTATGCAAAAAATATAAACAAAAGAGGAAATTCTAAAGTAGGGCCGGACTGACTATATAACATCCTACACAATTATCGTGTCATGCCTACTTTTCCTGCGAATGATATTTTCCTAAAGAAGGAATTTTAATATTATATTCGATCGATGTTGATTTTTAAAAAATAAGACATAAAGTAGTTATGTACCTATTAATGTGCGGATATAACGAAACTTCCGACAAACGGATGGAGTTGTATAGAAACTGCACCATTGTATAGAAAACAGAAAGAGTTCATTTGTTTGTAAGACCCAACAAGAGAATATATACCCCACATTTACTATACCGATAGAATAATATTCACAGTCATATTATATTTATATTTATAGATTTATATGAATTACAAAACTAAGTAAATTTATACTCTAATTTTACGGTCCAGGGAATAGCCGGGTTACAAAGACCATGTGGCTAGATTTTTGCAGCGACAGACCTGAGCCTCTGTTAGGAATCGAACCCAAGGCGAGCACGCTACCTACTCACCTACTGGGGCGCTCAGTCATATTATATATGTTGATATCTTGTTATCAAAGTCCAAGAGAGGAATTGGAACCGATTTTTACAAAAAAATGCACAGGGACTCTCCTTGGGACGATGCCTATTAAAATGTGTCATATGTCCCTTTTAAAAACGGGTCATATGTCTCCTTCATTTTGATTTATTTATGTCCAAGTAGCCAAATTTTACTGCCGATCAAGCTCAACCATACCTAGAAAAAACATAGTAAGGAAAGTCAGACGGAACCCACACTCTGATACCCTACATCACCTAGTTAAAGCAGATCAGTCATACATTCCAACAAAATGAAGAGAAACCAAGGTTGTTTGCATCCCAAAAGCGGGAGCTAAGGATTTCCGGCCATTAAGTCTATCGTCATTTCTCCTTAAATCTCTGGAGAGATTAATAGATAGTTACCTTAGGACTAAAATTGATCACAGGCTACTGTCCACTCAACAGCATGCCTACAGCAAGGGCAAATCTACCGAAACCGCCCTGCATGATCTAGTCAGCTTTATTAAAGGATCCCTCTCTGTTAAAGAATATGCTATGGTAGATTTCTAAGATATAGAAGGGAGTTCAATAACATAAATTCAGCCGCTAGATAGATAAATCCAGCCGATAGAAACCCTGGGGTTGACAGCGATATACGTAGGTTTATTCATAACCTTCTTATTAAGAGACGCATTTCAGCTATTTTAGGTTCAACTGACCTCCATAGATTTGTCAGCAGGCGAACGCCCCAAAGGTGGGCTCTGTCTCCTCTGCTATGTAATCTCTACATGAACAATATTTTTCTTTCTCTGGAGATGATGGGTGTTAGAGTTGTTGCCTATGCAGATGAAGTGACAATAGCTGTTAGAGGGAAGTTTCTAGATACTCTAAGAGACATCCTACTGCAGGCCCTTCATACAACCGCAAGATGGGCTTCCGGTAATGGTCTTGATGTTACCCCGACCAAGACTGAAGTAGTAATTCTTACCAGGAGAAATAAGGTGCCACAAGTTACACCTGTCTCCTTGGCGGCGTATTGAAATTCCCTTCTCTGAAACCGCAAAATACTTAGGTATTTTACTAGACAGGAAGTTGCACTTCAAACCCAACATTTTGGAAAGAGCAAATAAGGCTGTGGTAGCGCTACATACCTGAAAGAGGGCAATAGGAAAACACTGGGGTCTGAACTCGCGTATAGTTTATTGGTTGTATACGGCAGTAGTTAGACCGATAATGCTGTACGGCATTGTCGTCTGCTGGACAGCTCTGCAGAAATCCACAGTCTATGCGATACTAAGCAAGGTTCAACGAATGGCTGCTATATGCATCACTTGTGCGCTGAGAACGATACCAACTGCGGCACTCAATGTTATACTACATTTAATGCAACTGTTTACGCAAAATAAATTTCTGTCACTACAAACAAAATTTCAGTTGCTGCAAACGAGAATTGTAGTTGTCTAAAATTTCGTTTCGCAGAAACGTATTTCTTTCATTGCGTGTGCTAGATATTACGAGGTATGTTCAAAAAATATCGCGAATTTTGTATTTTTTCAAAAAGTATTTATTTATTCATGAATATCTATTTTGTCCCCTTCAAAGTAATTCCCCTCGGATATAATACACTTCTGCCAACGTTTTTTTCCAATCCTCGAAGCACTTCAAATAATCATTTTTTGTGATCTTGTTCAGCTCCCCCTTCGATGCCGTCTTTATCTCCTCAATCGTGGCGTAGCGTCATCCTTTCATGTGCCTTTTCAGTTTTGGGAACAAAAAATAGTCACAGGGGGCTAGGTGAGGGGAATACGGTGGCTGCGGCACCATTACTGTGTTGTTTTTGGCCAAATATTCGCGCACAAGCAACGATGTGTGTGCAGGGGCGTTATCATGGTGCAAAAGCCAGTTTTTGTTCTTCCACAAATCCGAGCGTTTTTGGCGGACTGCTTCGCGCAATTTGCGCATTACTTGACCGTATTGACCGGTCCTTTATTGACCGTACTACCCTGTGGAAAAGAACTCATAATGCACCACGCCCCTGCAATCAAAGAAAACTGTGAGCAAACAAAAAAAAAACGGGCGTCCGGCACGCTGTTCGTCCTTCGCATCTTCTCGGCCCTCTAAGAACATTTTGTACCACCGATAAACGTTGCTTTGGTCCAAGGTAGCTTCACCATATGCCACAGTCAACATTCGGAATGCGTCAGCGCACTTTATTTTGTTTTTTCACACAAAATTTGATGCAGAAAAAAATTTGAACCATTTTCTGAAATAGATAAAAATCGAAGAGAAGTTAAAACACATCCAAGCACATCAGCTGTCAAAAATTAACTAAACATTCAAAATGGCCGATCTTGTCAGCATAAGTAAGGCACATGCGTGAGTACCAATATAACGCTACAAAAATATCAAAAATCAAATATACGTTAAAAATTCGCGATATTTTTTGAACATACCTCGTATATCAGCGCAATATGCCGCATGTACTGCGATTAGACTCAGATAACTGTCGCTATGGTCAGGAAATTGCTACGGACAAAGTGTCATTCTAGTCAGAATGCCTGACCTTCCGGGCACTGTTGATTACACTACGATTGAATCACTATTTGACATGAAGTATATCACTCTTATAGCTGATAGATCAGAACGGAATGGTCGTATCCCAGGACAGAGGAGATTCATTAAATTCTATACCGACGGTAGCGTACTCGATAACCAAGTGGGCTTTGGTGTCTTTTCTGAGCAACTTCAGCTATCACTTGAAAAACGACTGCCTGATCACTGTAGTGTTTGTCAGGCAGAAATATTAGCTATTAAAGAGGTAGGTTGGTAATGTGCTGACCAAAGTCAAAGGTATAAATATTCTCTCTTATGTCAGGCTGCTACCAAGTCCCTGGAGACTATATTCCTTAATTTAAAATCTACCCTCGACTGTCGCAGATCTCTTAATGAGATGGCTAAACAGTTCAATATTCACCTGATATGGTTGCCGGGCCACAGGGATATATCAGGGAATTGCAAGGCAGATGAATTTGCAAGACTAGGAACTACCTTACACGCTCCAGGGGATCTGGAACATGTGGACAAGCCTCTAGCAGCCTGAAGCTCCTCTTGATAAATAGTACACCAACGGCAACAAATGACAGATGGTCACTAGTCAGAAACTGCATACATTCCAGGCTGATGTGGCCTGGCCTAGACTCAAAACTCACTAAATTATCGTGTCTGTCATGAGAACGGATATCTCACTGATCGGCCACAGTCTTTTTGGACGGCACGCAGAGAGATTGAAGGTCTAGCATAATGACTTTTGCAGAAGCTGTGTAGACAAAGAGGAGGAGGAATCAATAGAACGCCTTCTGTGTCTGTGCCCTGCTCTCTCTAGCTAACTTGGCTGATGTTGGAATCCGCCAACTATTGAGCCTTTTAAAACAATCAAATTGATTCAAAGGCAGGGGCTAGGCATAACTTATATTTTCCCTTACGTCCCTGTGGAAACACAATGGACTGGATAGTCTAAGTGAGTCTGTTTTACAGGCTGCCACTTTTAACCTAAACTAACCTAGTTACAGCAGAATAAACCATATTAACTGGCTGACAGATTACTGCACAGCGAAAACGGCTGAAGCTAGAATCATGAAATTTTATGGGAGGGTAGTCCTTGGGTCATAGACTTGTAACAAGGCGGTTGTTGTTAAAAAAAGTTGTTGTTAAAAAGTTAAAAACAGTTGTTAAAAAAAGTAAAATGCCTAATCCAAACGGCTAGAGCTAGAATTGCGATATTTTGTGTGAGGGTCGCCTTTAGGGCGTAGACTCGGAAATTCGAAGATTTATGCGTTCAGTGGCACAAAAAGGGAAAAATATAATAGCCAAATCCAAATGGCAAGAGCTAGACTGGTGAAATTTGGTATGAGGGTAGCCATTTGGGATGTTGACTCCAATTTTCGAACTTCTAAGCGCACAGTGGTGAAATAGATATGACAAAAGTTAAAATCATGAAATTTTGGCGAATGATAGCCCCAGGGAGGTAACAAACAATTTTCCCAAATTTTTTGGGGCAGAGGGGTTGAAATGTGGTAACAATGTCAGAGGGTAGTTCCTGGTAACGTAAACTAGAGATAAGAAGCACAGGGGGGGAAAAACGTGGGCGACAAAGGTGTTAAATATGGTACAGGGAAGCAAACTATGGTTCAATACTATACCGTGGTGTAAAAATTGTTAAATGTTGTACAACGGGTCTAAATAGGTGTTTAGTATTACATAGAGGGTCAGAATGGTTTAAATATGGGTAAGTGGAGCAAAAAGGGTTGAATATGATGGCATAAACGGTTAAATATTGTATTTAAATACGGTACAGTAGGGCACAACGAGTTAAATGTGGTCCCAGGACGCGAGAACATATAATTGATTCTTTTAGGGGATCATCGGGAAAAAAACGGTTAAATATTATACAAAAATGCCACAGTGAGGCCGAAAAAGGTTTAAGTATGATGCAGTGGGATAGAAAGGGTTAAGCAAAACCACAATTACCAATCGATTGGGCTGAGAAGTAGAAAATTTGCATTTACTTATAACCAAGAAGTTTTCCTGTTATAATATTGAAAGCGATTCGACACGTCCGAACTTACCGCCGTTTTTACTCGCTTTATTTATAACTGAGCGCCCCAGCAGGCGAGTGGATAGTGTGTACGTCTATGAGTTAGGGGGTCATGGGTTCGATTCCCACCAGAAGCTGTGCTCTTTCACTACAAAAATCTTTGTAACCCGTCCTTTCTCTGGACCGTAAACTTAGAATATATATTAACTTTGTATTTTAATTCATATAAATAAATAAATAAAATTTATAGCTGATCTAAGTTTGCTTAATAACGGTAGGGTTTCTCAAAATTCGACAAAACCTCCACTTACGACTAAACTTGCTGAACTCCCTCCCAGCTTTCTAAAGTATTTGCCAAAGTAGAAATTCATCTTCACAAATAAAAGCGAAAACTATAAATAACATTTTCGCCCCGACTTTTGTTGAATTTTTTCCTTGTTATTATTATTTGCTGGATGATGATGATGACGATGAACACAAAATGCTGTAAATCTAATTTGCATACAAATATCTTTTATAATCAATTTAATAATGTCGTCTCGTCTTGTGTCCTTAACAAAAGAAGCACCATTACAAATGAAAAAAAAACAACAACAAGACAAGGATACCATTTTACGTATGTGAGTGGATGAGTGAGTGTGTGTGTGTGTGTCTGATGTCATGTTTAGTTAAGTTTTACCCTTTTTTCTATTCTATTCACAAAGCAAGATTTCAATTCACAGTCTCCAACTTTTGCAAAGCTCACACGTACAAAATAGAAAGAGAAAAACAGCAGCAACTTAAGGAAGCAAGAAAAATGAAGAAACAAATCTTTTTTATTACTACCAAAGATTATAGAATATATGGCTGCTGGTTGTTGTTATCCTTGTTGTTGTTCCTGGGGAATCCCATCCTAATTCGTCTTCCTCATGCAGCATGTGCCGCCGACGACAGCGTCGTAGTAGTCCTCATCATCTAAGCCATCGCTGTCTTTCCCGAGTGACAGAGAGAGGGACAGAGAGATGAGGAGAGATCTTGGCAATTACGAAAACTGTCTACATTCATATGAAGGATGCATCATTTATCCTTGTTAAATCAAGTAAAGTTAAATTAAAGTTTCAACACTAAAACCTTTTTTTCATTCTTCTCTTGGGCTCTTCTTGTCTTCTTCTTTTTTTCGTTGTTGTTGCTCCTTGGTTTTGTGTTGCTATTCGCATTGTTGTTGCCATTGTCCTTCTCATATAATATACTCAAACTTAACGCCTTTTCATGTTTCCATTTCGCCGAAATGTCCTGGTATGATTTCTTCTTTTTAAGATTTATCGCTTTTTTGAGCGGGGAGAGAAGAGTAGCAGCAGAATAGGATTTTCATCCTAAAAGGATTTCTCGCAGGAGTGATGGATTTATTAGCCTTATTATTAACTACAATAGACCAGGGATTAAATCAGTCAGAGGCAATGCATGCATTTGTACGATAGAGAACGAAAAATATATCGTATCTTATTAAGAGCTCGAGTGATTTGCATGTTCTCTCGGTACATTAAGAATAATTTGTTCATAAGAACAAAAAAAAAATTAGTTAAACCATATATTACATTTCAGCAAAAAATCTTTTCCTTAAAAAAACACAATTTTACTTAAATCTTAGAAGTCAGTTTCTTTAAAACTTATTCAATTCACAGAAATGTTTCCTTATTTTTAAGAAACTCTTTCATTGATTTTCAGAAAACTTTTCTATAAAACAAAAACAAATTTACTTTAATCTTAGAAGCTTTTTTCTTTAGACAACAAATTATTTAACTCAAAGAAATGTTTTCTTAATTTTATGGAAACGCTTTCAAAGATTTCAAAAATTATTTCTTTAAAACAATGACAAATTTACTTAAATTTTGGAAGCAAGTTTCTTTAGAAAAATAAAAAACCTTTTTAATTCAAAGAAATCTTTACTTATTTTTAAGAAACACTTTCATGGATTAAAAAACATTTCTTTACAACAAAGACAAATTTACTTAAATCTTGGAACCAAGTTTCTTTAGAATAAAAAAATAATTCATATAATTCAAAGAAATTTGTTCTTGTTTTTAAGAAAACCTTTCTTGGATTTTCCAAAAAAACTTTTCTATGAAACAAAAACAAATTTACTTAAATATAATAAAACAACTTATTCAATTCACATACAATTTCCTTATTTTTAAGAAACACTTTTTTAGATTTTCAAAAAACTTTTCTATTAAACAAAGACAAATTTACTTTAATATTAGAAGATATTTTCTTTAGAATAATAAAACAACTTATTCAACTCAAAGAATTGTTTCCTTATTTTTTGGAAACATTTTCATAGATTTAAAAAATGGTTTCTTGAAAACAAAGTCAAATTTACTTAAATCTTGGAAGCTTATTTAATTCAAAGAAATTTTACCGTATTTCATGTAATACTTCCTTAGAATTCTTCCTTCGAATCTTTAAAACAAGACAAATTTGCTTAAATCTTAGAAGCTAGTTTCTTTAAAAAGATAAATTAACTTTTTAATTCAGTACAATGTTTTATTACTAAAAAAATTTTCTTTGATTTTCAAAAAAATTCAAAACAAAGACGAATCTACACAAATCTTAGAAGTCAGTTTCTTTAGAGTAAAAAAAAAACTTGTTTAATTATAAGAAATGTTACCATATAAAAATTTACCATAGATAAATTTACTTAAACCTATAAGCTAGTTTCCTTAGATTAATAAAATAACTTCAATAATTCATTAAAATAACTTCATTAATTCCTTATTTTGAAGAACCACTTTCTTAGATTTCACTAAACAATAATAAACTAAAGAATAATAAAACAACCTATTTTAAGGACTGTTTCAATATTTTCAAGACACACTTTCATAGATTTTCGAAAAAAATATTATCTGAGGAAATTTATTTATTTATTAAAAAAATTTCGTTAGCTTTGGTTTTAGCTAACGAAACGGTTCATATTTCAAAAAAAGAAAAATATGATAACTTAAATGATTCACAGAAAAAATTTTATATAAATACAAAGATTGTCTCCTTAATATTTAAGGCAAGTACATTTTGTACTTATAATTATGACAATTCACTTAAAATTTTACATACATTCAAAGATAGTCTTCTTAATGTTTAAGGTAAGTACATTTTGTACTTATAATAATGACAATTCACTTAATATTTCTTTAAAATAAAGTTTTTTCATCTTAGAGCTAGGTTTTTTAGAATAATAAAACAACGTATTTAATTCAAAGGAATGTTTCCTTTTTTAAAGACACACTTTCTTAGATTTAAAAGAAAATCTTAGGAAATTTATATATTTTTTTAAAAATAGTTTTCATTTGCTTTATTCAACGCCACTACAACTGTTCTTATTTTCAATATAAGAAAAAAAGTTAAAAATGATTCACAGAAAAATGCATAAATACAAAGATTAGCCTTTCATTTTTAAAGCAGGTACATTTTGTACTTACAATTATGACAATTCTTCATAGAAAAATGTCATACACATTAAGACTTTAAAATAAGTACATTTTGTACTTAACACTATGACATCTTTACTTAATATTTACAATTATGGCAATTTACTTAATATTTTTGATTTTTTCCAAAGTTTTTTTTTATTATTTTAGCATGAAAAGCTTAATAAAAAAAACTAATAAATATAAAGATTTGCGTCTTTAAGTTTTAAATTAAGAAGATTTTGTATTTACAATTATGACAATTCTTCAAAGAAAAAAATTTCATATACATTAATATTGACGTCATTAATCTTTAAAATCATTAAACTTTAAAGTAAGTAAATTTTGAACTTAACGCTATGACATATTTACTTAATATTTACAATTATGGCAATTTACTTAATATTTCTGATTTTTTCCGAAGTCTTTTTATTATTTTAGCATGAAAGGCTTACTAGAAAAAAATTCATAAATATAAAGATTGGCGTCTTTAAGCTTTAAAGTAAGTATACTTTGTACTTAAAATTATGAAAATTTAATATTAACAATTCACTTAACATTTATGAAATTTTCTACATGTTTAGTATGAAAGGCTACACAGAAAAAGATTGTCATAAATATAAAGTAAGTTAATCGTTAAAGTAAAAATATTTTGTACTTACAATGAGACAATTTCCTAAATATTTTAGAAATTTTCTATATTTTTAGCATGAGATTCTTTGATATTAATTTTACATTAATTCTCTATCACCCCAAAAAATTTCACATTAGAAATTCCAATATTGCTGCAACCGAAAACTTTATTAAATAGGTATGTTATACAAAAAAGTCTCGAACAGGAGTGCAGCAGATACACTTTGAGAGAGGAAATAGAACTGATCACTGAGAGAATTCTAAAAAATAATTCGAATTCAAAAATATCTTTTGAAGTCTAATTATTTCTGGTGTAATTTTAGATATCGAATAACTAAAACCCCCTTAAATATCTCAAAAGCCACGTCTCTGTCACTAGCTTTTTTCTTTGTTGTTTTTCATTTAACATCTATAACAGTAATTTTTCACACTTTCTGTCTTTACCCCTCAGCAAACTATATTCCTCACCCGTTTTTTTTTGCTTCCTCTCTGCCCCTATAAGTTCTTCTCACTTTCTTATTCATGCAGTAGTCCTTTCAACATTTCCTTAAAGAAGCAAATTATTAGCTAACAAAAAAGACAATTTGGGAATTTGTCTACTTTTAACAACTGTCCGCCTACTTGGCCATGTGTTAGTGGCAAACTCGGAAGACACAAAACGGATGTGAGTGAATTCTAAAGGATATACGTTTTGATGGCGGGGTGTGAGCCTGTGTGAGTGTGTAAATGTCAGTGAATAGAGTAGACAGGCCGACACACACGCATACACCACATACAGCTACATATGAAAAATTACTTGAAATGAAAAGAACAATTTATAATAAAATATGGGTTCGTTATTACCACCACCATCAACAGTATGTGAATGAAGTTTGTTACCAAAATCTCGCCTACAACAACAGCTGTAAAGAAGATAGTACAATAACAACAAGAACATATCAACTTGATTAGTTTTAAGGGGGATTTGGTTTTTGGACAGTTGAGTTATTTTAGTCAATAGAACAGAGAGACGACATTGCGTGACAGCTTTAAGAGTTCTTTGTGTGTTAGATTTGAAAACTAGGAAGAATAGGATTTAGTTAACATGAAACCAAAAAAAAAAATAAGTTGTGAACTAATTCAATTGCAGTATATAGCTCTAAGAGTTTTCTTAACGTAAAAACTTAGACATATGCAGTTCAGTTTTACTAGAAATGTTTTAAACTACATTAAAATGTAAATTCTAATATTTCAGCAATATCGGTCAGAAAATTGGTCCCCTAGATTATAACAATTGCAATCGAATAGACATTGAATGATCATTGGTGCATATTTTTTTCTGGAACGTAAAAACTCGGACTGATATATCAATATTTAAAACATATTTATTATCGTATCAATATTTTAAAACAAACTCAAATATAAATTCCAATATTTCAGATATATGAGTAACAATATGTGTACGATTTTGGTAGGATCTGTTTTGAGAGTAAATTCATCTAATAAAGTTTTCCGGGGTCAACCATGCTTACGGGTAGTCTTGAGGAGATAGATTTTCGAAGAAAAATGTTGTGCTTAGTAAGATTTTTTACCGAAAACGTATTCGGAGTCAACATTTTCTTATTTCCTCCTATAAACTTTTTTGGATTCATTTTATCTTATTAAATAGTTTTTCGGAAGGTTACAACATATTTCACATACAATTTAATTTAAGATAGCTTTTCGCAGCAAGGAAACGTAATTCCGAGTTAATATTCCTCACACAAAAGTTATTCGGAGTCAAGTTTTCGCATGGAAAAATTGTTCGGAGTTCCCATTTCCTAAATAAATTATGTTCGGAGTTAAACTTCGGAGTCGACTTATTTATAGAAAAAATATTAGGAGCGATTTTTCGTATAGAAAAGACTTTCGGAGTAAAATTTTCTTATAGAAAGCAGTTCGGCGTTGAATTCTTTTAAAGACGAGCTTTTGGGAGTAGGTTTCCTTAAAGGAAAATAATTCGGAGTCATCTGTTTCTCAAATATATTCGGAGTCAAGTTTTCTTATGGAAAACTTCTTCGGAGTTCCCTTTTCCTAAAGAAATGATGTTCGCTTTTCCTAAAGAAATGATGTTGTTTTCTTATAGAAAGCAGTTCGGCGTTGAATTCTTTTAAAGACGTGCTCTTGGGAGTAGGTTTTCTGAAAGGAAAATAATTCGGAGTCATCTGTTTCTTAAATATGTTGGGAGTTAAGTTTTCTTATGCAAAACTTCTTCGGAGTTCCCTTTTCCTAAAGAAATGATGTTCGGAGTTACACTTCGGAGTCGACATATTTATTAAAAAACCAGTAAGGAAAGGCTAAAGTCGGGCGGTGCCGACTATATAATACCCTACACCACTCTTGTAATATTGAATAACTCTGATATATAAATTTAGTAATTCATGTATAATTTGGGACATTTTATACTTAAATAAAACCCTGTACCACAGAGTGGTGTAGGGTATAAAAACGATTGGATCTAAAGAGCCAAATCGGATGAAACATATATATGGGAGCTATAGCTAAATCTTAACCGATTTTCTTCAAATTCGGTAGTGTTGGTTCATGGATCAAGAAACTCTACCATTCTAAATTTCAACACGATTGGATGTAAAATACAGCTTTTATAGGACTAAAGGGCCAAATCGGACGAAACATATATATGGGAGCTATATCTAAATCTGCACCGAATTTCTTCAAATTCGGCAATGTTGGTTCATGGATCAAGAAACTCTACCATTCTAAATTTCAAAACGATCGGATGTAAAATACAGCTTCTATAGGACTAAAGGGCCAAATCGGACGAAACATATATATGGGAGCTATAGCTAAATCTTAACCGATTTTCTTAAAATTCGACAATGTTGGTTCATGGATCAAGAAACTCTACCATTCTAAATTTCAAAACGATCGGATGTAAAATACAGCTTCTATAGGACTAAAGGACCAAATCGGACGAAAGATATATATGGGAGCTATATCTAAATCTGAACCGATTTTCTTCAAATTCGGCAATGTTGGTTCATGGATCAAGAAACTCTACCATTCTAAATTTCAAAACGATCGGATGTAAAATACAGCTTCTATAGGACTAAAGGGCCAAATCGGACGAAACATATATATGGGAGCTATAGCTAAATCTTAACCGATTTTCTTCAAATTCAGCAATGTTGGTTCATGGATCAAGAAACTCTACCATTCTAAATTTCAAAACGATCGGATGTAAAATACAGCTTCTATAGGACTAAAGAGCCAAATCGGACGAAAGATATATATGGGAGCTATATCTAAATCTGAACCGATTTCAACCAAATACAATAGCGATCTTAACAGCCGCGAAATACTCTAAACTGCAAAATTTCAGAACGATCGGAGTGAAATTGCGACCTGTAGTCGACGAACAACTTTACATGGACGGACGGACGGACGGACATCGTTAAATCGACTCAGCTAGTGATTCTGAGTCGATCGGTATACTTTAAGGTGGGTCTAGCTGTGTTATTTTAAGGTGTTACAAACATCTGCCGTGAAACAAACTTATAATACCCTGTACCACAGTGTGGTGTAGGGTATAAATATTGGGAGCTAATTATACCCTACACCACACTGTGGTACAGGGTATTATAACTTTGTGCATTTGTTTGTAACACCCAAAAGGAGAAGAAATAGACCCATCGTTTATTATACCGATCGACTTAGAATCACTTTCTGAGTCGATTTAGCTATGTCCGTCTGTCCGTCTGTCTGTCTGTCTGTCCGTCTGTCTGTCTGTCTGTCTGTCCGTCTGTGCATGTATTCTTGTAATCAAAGTACAGGTCGCAATTATGGTCCGATCTCGACGAAACTTTACACATATCTTTTTTTTGGCCCAAGGACGATCCCTATTGAATTTGGTTAAAATCGGTTCAGATTTAGATATAGCCGCCATATATATGTTAGCCCCGATTTGACATGTAAGCGCTGTAAAAACTTTATTTTATATCCGATCAGTATGAAATTCGGCAGGAAAAGGTTTCTTATTACATGAATGAACTCGGTTAAATTTGGAAGAAATCGGTTCAGATTTAGATATAGCCCCCCATATATACATTACCCCCGATTTGACATATAGGCGCTGTAAAAATGTTATTTTATATCCGATCAGTGCGAAATTCGGCAAAGAGAGGTTTCTTATTACATGAAGGAATACTGCTAAATTCGGAGAAAATCGATTCAGATATAGCCCCCATATATATGTTACCCCCGATTTGACATGTAAGCGCTGTAAAAACTGTATTTGATATCCGATCAGTATGAAATTCGGCAGAAAGAGGTTTCTTATTATATGAATGAACACTGTTAAATTTGGAAGAAATCGGTTCAGATTTAGATATAGCCCCCATTTATACGTTACCCCCGATTTGACATGTAGGCGCTGTAGAGACTGTATTTTATATGCGATCAGTACGAAATTCGACAGAAGGAGGTCTTTTTACATGAATGAGTATTCAGGGAAGATCGGTTCAGATTTATATTGATTGTTCCTCCTGATTTGGTATCAAACCGCTATAGAAGTTGTATTTTACTTCCGATCATTAAAATTTTCCAGAAAGATGTTTCTCAATTTAGGAACGAATATTGCTTAATTTAGCGATTATCGTTTCAGAATTAGATAATATGTTTCTACCCATTTACCAATTATTCCAAATTATTATGGCAATGACCCTTATCGCATTGTTAGGGAGGTGTAGGGTATTATATAGTCGGCCCCACCCGACTTTCTGCCTTTCCTTACTGGTTTTCATATAGAAAAGACTTTCGGAGTAAAATTTTTTCATACATAGTCGTTCGGGAGTAAGTTTTTCTTAAAGGACAATTATTCGGAGTCATTTGTTTCTTAAATATAGCTTGCAGTCAACGTTTCTTCTAGAAAATTAGTTGGAATTCAACTTATCTTATACAACATTTTCGGGTACAATTTATCTCACAAAAAATGTATTCGGAGTTAGCTATGTAATGCTAACTTATCTTCCAGAAAAGTTATTCGTAGTCAAGATATCCTATGGATACGTTTTTCGGAGTGGATTTTCTTATATAAACTATGATGGAGTTTCCCATTGGCGTCGACTTATTCGGATTCATTTTTATACCCTACACCACACTGTGGTACAGGTTATTATAATTTTGTTTCATGGCAGATGTTTGTAACACCTGAAAATAACACAGCTAGACCCACCTTAAAGTATACCGATCGACTCAGAATCACTAGCTGAGTCGTCCGTCCGTCCGTCTGTCCATGTAAAGTTGTTCGTCGACTAGAGGTCGCAATTTCACTCCGATCGTTCTGAAATTTTGCAGTTTAGAGTATTTCGCGCCTGTTAAGATCGCTATTGAATTTGGTTGAAATCGGTTCAGATTTAGATATAGCTCCCATATATATCTTTCGTCCGATTTGGCCCTTTAGTCCTATAGAAGCTGTATTTTAAAGCGTTTTGAAATTTAGAATGGTAGAGTTTCTTGATCCATGAACCAACATTGATCCATGAACCAACATTGCCGAATTTGAAGAAAATCGGTTAAGATTTAGCTATATCTCCCATATATATGTTTCGTCCGATTTGGGCCTTTAGTCCTATAGAAACTGTATTTTACATCCGATCGTTTTGAAATTTAGAATGGTAGAGTTTCTTGATCCACGAACCAACATTGCCGAATTTGAAGAAAATCGGTTAAGATTTAGCTATAGCTCCCATATATATGTTTCGTCCGATTTTGCTCTTTAGTCCTGTAGAAGCTGTATTTTACATCCAATCAGTTTGAAATTTAGAATGTTAGAGTTTCTTGATACATGAACCAACACTACCAAATTTGAAGAAAATTGGTTAAGATTTAGCTATAGCTCCCATATATATGTTTCGTCCGATTTGGCCATTTAGTCCTATAAAAGCTGTATTTTACATCCAATCGTTTTGAAATTTAGAATGGTAGAGTTTCTTGATCCATGAACCAACATTGCCGAATTTGAAGAAAATCGGTTAAGATTTAGCTATAGCTCCCATATATATGTTTCGTCCGATTTCGCTCTTTAATCCTGAAGAAGCTGTATTTTACATCCACTCATTTTGAAATTTAGAATGGTAGAGTTTCTTGAACCATGAACCAACACTACCGAATTTGAAGAAAATCGGTTAAGATTTAGCTATAGCTCCCATATATATGTTTCGTCCGATTTGGCCCTTTTGTTCTATAGAAGCTGTATTTTACATCCAATCGTTTTGAAATTTAGAATGGTAGAGTTTATTGATCAATGAACCAACACTACCGAATTTGAAGAAAATCGGTTAAGATTTAGCTATAGCTCCCATACACATGTTTCGTCCGATTTGGCCCTTTAGTCCTGTAGAAGCTGTATTTTACATCCAATCACTTTGAAATTTAGAATGGTAGAGTTTCTTGATCCATGAACCAACACTACCGAATTTGAAGAAAATCGGTTAAGATTTAGTTATAGCTCCCATATATATGTTTCGTCCGATTTGGCCCTTTAGTTCTATAGAAGCTATATTTTATAGCTCCCATATATATGTTTCATCCGATTTGGCTCTTTAGATCCAATCGTTTTTATACCCTACACCACACTGTGGTACAGGGTATTATTTAAGTATAAAATGTCCCAAAAGTAAATTTATGTAAACAATTTATACATGAATTACAAAATTTATATATCAGAGTTATTTAATATTACGATAGTGGTGTAGGGTATTATATAGTCGGCACCGCCCGACTTTAGCCTTTCCGTACTGGTTTGTCATAGAAAAGTGTTTTGCAGTCAACCTTCCGTATGCAAGTCGTTCGGAGTCGGATTATCTTATAGAAATTATTATTCCGAATTGGCGTACAGTAAAATTTTCATCAACAATGGAAAATTTGTTATTTTTCCCCAAATTATTTCCCCAAAAAAGGTATTGGGCGCGAAGTTTCATATCAAAAATTGGTTCGGAGTTGCATTTTTTTATACTAATTATATTCAAAGTTGCCATTCGAAGTCGAAATTTAATGTTTCTTATCAAAAATTTGTTCGAAATTGCCTTTTCTTATATATACAAATTATGTTCGGAGTCGATTTCTTTTTTTTTTTTTTTTTAGTTTATTAAATCATTATGTTATTACATCTTATACATTTCAAAGCCTCAGCGCCATATAGGCTTTATAGAGGCAAACTGGCAACAATATACGTACTACTTAATATACATAGTATCAAAAATTATCAATATTATAAAAAAAAATTTGATTAAACAGTTATATTAGAAGTGTTTCAAGGTTCTGCAGTAAGTGATATTTTAATAACTTTTTAAAAGAAGAAATGCAGTTGTATTTTTAATATTAACAGGCAAACTGTTGTAAATACTTGGCCCCGAGTATTTGATGCGTTGTTTGGTAATATCTAAGCGACATCGTGCTGCTGCAATATTTCCACCTTGCCTTATATGTCTTCCCGTTATTGCAATATTACGGGAGAAAATTGTCGATCCAGATCCAATTCCTTGCAACGATTTAAACATATAAATCGAAATTTGTTGTTTATATAAACCATAAATTGGAAGCATGTCTTTAGATATATGTCTATACAAGTTTAAAGAAGGATAACGTGTAGGTAGATTGTGAACTATTTTTAAAGCCTTACTTTGAGCAGCTTGCAAAGATCTTAAGCAACTGTTGGTTCTCCAGGCTTAAATCATAGGATGGTACATCAAGTGCGAATGTATCAGTGTTTTGTATATTAACATTTTTGTGTCGGTTTTTAATTTATTTTTAAACTTGTACAGAATTCCTGCAGCAGACGAAATTTTGGCCTTTACATTCGCAATATGAGAATCCCATAACATGTTTTTATTCATAGTAACGCCAAGGTATTTCACATTATCAGATACATCAATAGAGGTGCCGTCAACGTTAACACTCATCGCAATATCATCTCTGCTTGCATATGGCTTGAATCGTATAAATTTAGTTTAGTTTATTGATAGAAAAACGTATCTCACAGAAAATTTATTCGGAGTAAGTTTATCGCATGCATGTGGTGTTAACTTTTCTCATAGAAAAGTTATTCGTTGTCAAGATTTCCTATGAAAACGAGTTTAGGAGTTGTATTTTTTGATAGAAATTATGTTTGGAGTTTTAATCGAAGTCGAATTATTAATAGACGTTTTTCGGAAAAAAATTTTCTAACAGAAAAGTTTTTCGGAGTCTACATTTCTTAAGCAAAGTTGTTCGGAGTAGGATAATGTCACAAAAAATATTCGGAGTCTGTGAACTATTCTTCTATAAACTTGTTCGGTGTTCACATATCTCCCAGAAAATGTACACGGACTTAGCTTTTCGGAGTAATACCGAGTTAGACTTATCAATAAAAATTTTTGTCCGAAACACGTATCTTGCAGAAGATTTTCTAGTAATGAGCTTTTCTCACACAAAATCTATTCTGAGTTATGTTTTCTTTTGAAAAAATTAAGGAATTTCGGAGTAATGTTTTTCATACAGAAAAGTAAGAAAAGTTTTTCAAAGTCAACAGCTTTAATAGAATAGTTATTCGGAGTAGGAGTATGTCACAAGGAATTTTTCGACATCTGCTTACAGTGAACTATTCTTCTATAAACTTGTTCGGAGTCAACATATCTTTTAAAAAGTTTTTTCGGGTACAACTTATCTCACAGAATATATGCAGGAAATTGCTTTACGGAGTTATCTTTCACAAAATATGTTATTCGGGTTAATGCTTCTTATAAATATTTGTTTCGGAGTTGCCTTTTCTTATAAAAATTATTTTTGGAGTTACCCTTCGGAGTCGACTTATTTAAAAATGGGTCCTCGGAGCCTATTTTCTTACAGAAACGTTTTCGGAAATATTGCATTTCTCATACGTTCTACACTACTTTTCTGAATTTTCTGAAATTTCAAACGCAGTGGTAAGATTTATGAGTGCATTAAATCGAAGGAGTGCCTGGGAAGAAAGGAAAGTAAGGACAAAATTAGTTAAAAGACATTTTAAGTAATTATCTCTGTATATCTGTCCGTCTGTCTGACTTAACATTTTTTAAATAAAATGTTTACCTCAAGCGAAATTCAGTTATATAGTTATATGTGATGGATGATAACAGAAATCAAATATTCTGCGGAAACTAGTTATTGAAAAATACCAATTAATGTTAAAGTATGGGTACATTGTATTCTTGAGATAGTTTTCTCTTAATTGATCTAAATTACATATTACCAACAGCAAATAGGTACTTGAAATAATCCCAAAAAGAAAATATGTCTCTGACATATGTTTGTGCGAAAAGTTTATTCAATCCACTTAATTTTCTCCGTTCAAGTGTTCTTAGAACTTCTAAGTTATATTGAAATCCTTGAACAGATAATGTCCTCCGCCACTTCTCCTTTATCATATGTCAGTTACAAACCGTAATTGACCATTAGACCGTAAACCATCAACTGCTCATAAACTTATTATCCTTTTGGCCTAACAACCGTATAATGCAGCAACCAACCCTTAGAACATACATTGTTATCTCTGTCCCCTCTCTCCTCCCTTTCAGAGAAATTGTCATGACAAAATTAAGATAAATTAATATATCATATGACTATCAGAAACACATATATACGTAAAGCAAATCGGAACAACTTTAAGTACTTAAATAAGTTTGCCCAGCCCTCTTCACTAAGATTTTCTTGGCCAAAAGTTTTCGCTTTTTTGTGTGCTCCTCTGGCCAGCTTTGTATTGGCCATCGGATGAGAAAAACGCCTCCGTGATGAAATATTTCCAACAGACAACTGAAAATAATTTCATAAAAGTTGGAACAGTGCTGAGGCAAAATTGGGCTGGAACATTAGTTGGAAAATTATATTGGCAAACTTTAAATGGGGGTTCGTTGGTTGTTTTTTGTGTGTATTTTTTGCTGTTCTCTACTCATCTTTAAACTTTGCAAAAGCAATAAAATGCCTATGGAATATAAATTAACAAAGCAAAGGACAACGGGCAGTCCTTGGAAAGCATTAATCGAAATAGAATGGCAATGGAGAAACGAGGAAAAATTCAATTTGGTAATAACTTAGAAGGTAATTAAGCAATAGATTGTGCCAAAAAGCTGTATTGAACATTTAAAATTAATATCAATATTTCGGAGAATATTGTATAAATTACATGTTATCCAATTAGAAATAAAACAATATGCTCATGGACCTTAGAGGAGTTAAGTTCATTTCAAAAAAGCTTATATTTGTATACCCTCCACCATAGGATGGGAGGTATATTAATTTTGTCACTCCGTTTGTAACACCACTAAATATTGATCTGAGACCCCATAAAGTATATTAATCGTCGTAAAATTCTAGGACGATTCAGCCATGTCCGTCTGTCCGTCCGTCCATCTATCCGTCTGTTGTAATCAGGCTACATTCTATAATACGTAGTATGTTCAAAAAATTTGCGAATTTTGTATTTTTTCAAAAAGGATTTATTTATATATTTATAATATCTATTTTGTCCCCTTCAAAGTAATTCCCCTCGGATATAATACACTTCTGCCTAAAGTTTTTTCCAATCCTCGAAGCACTTCAAATAATCATTTTTTGTGATCTTGTTTAGCTCCCCCTTCGATTCCGTCTTTATTTCCTCAATCGTGGCGTAGCGTCGTCCTTTCATGCGCCTTTTCGGTTTTGGGAACAAAAAATAGTCACAGGGGGCTAGGTCAGGGGAATACGGTGGCTGCGGCACCATTACTGTGTTGTTGTTGGACAAATATTCGCGCACAAGCAACGATGTGTGTGCAGGGGCGTTATCATGGTGCAAAAGCCAGTTTTTGTTCTTCCACAAATCCGGGCGTTTTTGGCGGATTGCTTCGCGCAATTTGCGCATAACTTGCAGGTAATATTCTTTATTGACTGTACTACCCTGTGGCAAGAACTCATAATTCACCACGCCCCTGCACTCAAAGAAAACTGTGAGCAAAACCTTTACGTTCGACCGAACTCGGGCGTCCGGCATGCTGTTCGTCCTTCGCATCTTCTCGGCCCTCTAATAACATTTTGTACCACCGATAAACGTTGCTTTGGTCCAAGGTAGCTTCACCATATGCCACAGTCAACATTCGGAATGCGTCAGAGCACTTTATTTTGTTTTTCACACAAAATTTGATCCAGATTATTTGATCCATTTTCTGAAATAGATAAAAATCGAAGACAAGTTAAAACACATCCAAGCACAAAGCTGTCAAAAATTAACTAAACATTCAAAATGGTCGAACTTGTCAGCATAAGTAAGGGAAATGAGTACCAACATAACGCGTCAAAAATATCAAAAATCAAATTCACGTAGCCCGCGGAAATTAAAAATTCCCCATATTTTTTGAACATACCTCGTATATACATGAGTTAGGCGGAATTTGGTACATATACATACTTCTTATATCTGCAGGTATGTTGGGATTGAAAATGGGCACCATCGGTCCATTTTTGGATATAGCCCCCATATATAACATCTCCCCGATTTGACTTCTTAACATCATAGAGACCACAAATGTAAACTGATCGGGCTGAAAATTGGTATTTTATACCCGATATCCTTCAAACGAACAATAATAGTCATAGGTCCTTGTTTTGATGTAGCCCCCATACAAAGGTCCCTCTAAGTTTGACTTCGTAGCGCCACAAAAACCTCAAATTTCAACGAATTGAGCTGAAATTTTGTAAAATGAGTTTATTAGTACCCGTAACCACTTACATCCGATCCATGGAGGGTGTAGGGCATATAAGATTCGGTATGGCCGAACTCAATCCGTCATTACCTGTTATCCCCTCACTATAGAGAGGAGGGTATATATCATTTGCTACGAACCAAAAGTGTAACACATTGAAGGAGTGACCTAAGACCCTAAGTATCTTCCGCGGATATCCGTTTTGGGTCATTTTAAGTCGAATGAGCAATGTCCGTCCGTCTGTCTGTCTGTCTACTGGCTGGTGCGCACGATAACTCTCGAAACGAGTAACCGATTAACTTCAAATTTGGTATGTGGTAATATTTTGTTCTATCTCCTGCTAAGTTCGAAGATGGGCCATATTGGTCCCCTCCTTCTAGTACCTCACCCACAAAGGGTTAACATTTAGTGAAATTTTGATTATTTAATAACTTCTATACTACTTATTTGAATCCTCAGAAATTGTACACATAGTATTAGTTTATTAGTCACTATTACCTCGTGAAAAATGGTTGAAGTTGCCACGCCCATTTTGTTACCTCCCACACAAATGGATCATTTTACACCAAAAGTTAACAGCTTATAACTTTAATACCAGCGCATATAAATACTTGCAATTTTGTACAGTGTAGTGCTTTTATAGTACCTAGAGTCCAGAGAAAAGATACCGTTATTGACACGTGCCTTTTGGTATCACCCACACAAATGGACCATTTTGTACCAAATGTAAACAGCTTTTAACTTTAACACCAGTACATACTTTAAAGTTATTAAATGCAATTTAAATTAAAAATAATTTGAATAAAACAAAAAAATAAATAAATTTACTAATATTTGTTTGAGACTCAAGGTGAGGGGATTCATTAGTCGGTTTACCCGACTGAACTTTTTTACTTGTTTTTAAATAATTTGAGTAATCTTTTGCCCTTCAAAGACTTTTTTCGGTTACAGAATTTAATGCAATCCATGGTGGAGGGTACATAAGATTCGGACCTCGTATATAATACAAGTATAGGTATGATTCTTCCAATTTGGCATCAAGAAAATAGAATAGTCGAGTGCTGAAAAATTTACTAAAGTATCAACTTCTCGATATCTGTTCTTTATCGGGGCCGGCCAAACACATACATCTGTATCTATGCTGTATCTAAATAAGAATCAATTTTGACCAAGTTCAATAGGTTTCTTCCATGTGCGAATGGGTTGTTATTGTCAAATCTTAGCAAGATCTGAGTGAAATTTCGACCTGTACTTAACGAACAACTTAAGATGGACAGACGGACGGACAACCAGACATGGTTAAATCGACTCAGCTAGTGATTCTGAGTCGATGGGTATACTTTAGGGTGAGTCTAGCTGCAAAATTTCTAGGTGTTACAAACATCTGCCACAAAACAAACTTATAACACAATGTACCGCAGTGTGCTGTCGGGTATTAATATACTTCTGTTTGTTATGTTTACCAATATAGCTCAGTCTTTAGAGCTATTTTGAGACCACTGGTTGTCTTATATGAGTATATATCAATACCTCCATTCTTAAACATGCTAGGTCGACTTAGCATGTTTTTAGGGAGATTGCAATTTTTAATTTCTAAATATTCCAAATTATATTCGGCAAAATTTGGTACTAATCCGTCAACCAATCAATAGTTATTCACAAAACCGTACAGGTCATTCGATTTGCATTATAAAGGAATTCCACACAAACTTATAAAATTAATCGTACTTTGATCGCCTCTCGTGAAAAAGTACCTTTTTGCACTTAGCATAGTATAGAATGGAGGTATCGATATATTTTTTTGACATTATGAACAATAAAGGTGCTAAAAGTGTACCGCAAAATTTACTCGTATATAGAGATGCAGCAAAATAGAGGTGTTTCTTCATCTTATTTTGTCAATTTTTAAAAATATGTTTTTCCAAAACTAGCTCAAAAATAATATTCTGCACACCTTTCAGACAAGAGCTTGCCATCGACATACAACTTGGTACAATTTTTGGGCATTAAAGGGCCTAAAAGTGTACCACAAAAATTAGCTTAACATAATTATTATGTGCTAAACCACTCTCTTGGATAAACATAGTTCTCGAACACTTATGAACCTGTTGTGGTCATTGCCTTTGCTGTTATTGTTCTCAAGTATATAATTATGACTATTCAAAATAAGTTCTTCATTTTCCCATAAATCAACAGTAAAGTAGTACTAAAAACACACTTTGAAATCACTGAATAAATCTTCATGATGTCTGGGTACTACACCAAAGTAGCTCATTTGACCCCCCCCCGAGGCAGGCGGGAAGTGGGAGGTATTTTAGCGCTAAAACACTACACCACGAGCAGTGGTGTAGTAAATCTTCTCTAGTTCATCTTTTCTTAAAGATTTACGAGTACACCAGCAACAATAGTCATAGCTTATGGGCATTATTTGTGGATATCTAGATGTGGCGGTTAGCAATTCAATGCCAATTTTTAATAAGGTTAAAATAATTTTAACACTTATCTTCTTTGTTTAAGAGTTTTTTTTTGCTGTTCCACTAAATCTAAAGAGATATGGTTTATTGTATAATATCTAACATAGAAAATTAGTTACAGTCTTCAGTTGTTGAATTTATATTTTTCTTCGAATAAAATTAACAATATTATATTTCGGTTTATAAATAAAGCATGAAGTACATGATACAAGGTACGATGAGTACACGTTGTTCATTATGTCTAACATTTGCTTGAAGTGTGAAATTCATTTATTGCAAAAATGGTACATTTTTTCTGTGAACTAGTTAATTTTTTCTTACCTAGAGCTTGTGGTGCATGAACATTTTAATTATTATTTATGAAAAGTTTATAATAAATTCCCATAGAAATATGAATACATTAAACAATAGCATTTGTGGCGAATGAAGACATCTCGAATTTTTATGATTTCTTAAGAAACGTAAATAAATATTGTAAACTAGAGAATGGCTGCAAGTAATTTAATTTCATTGCTAAAAATTATACAAGTAATAAATAATTAAGGCTCGTTAAAATTTTTATGAATTAATGCAACGAAGCAATGAGAGACCAAAAATATGCAAATATTTTTATTTTCTAAACTAAAAAACCCATAATCCGAGTTAAAAAGAGTTACTTTTTTTAAAGCTTATTTGACTTTGATTTTTTCTTTGCATACAATTATTCAATTAATCATTATCGTAACTAAACATATTTAAGGACACACATCTGTATGCCGTCTATAACTAACACATTCCAACAAATCTATAAATAATCCCAGCGCTAATAAGCAATTCTCCGCTAGACCTTAGCGCTACGCTCAGTGCTAATTAACCAAATAATTGTTATCTGCCGTAGCAGACAGACCTTAAACTTCTTTATCGGTAAATTATTTAATGGCTCTAATGACTAATGATTCGTATGACACTCGACTTGTTGCCGATTTGTTTTTTATGGTGTTCACAAATCCGAATCTGAACTCCTTTAATTTGATTTTAAGGTGTGGGTTAAATGCTCGCACACACGAACGAACGAACCCCCCTTTTGAAATTGTTAGTGTTTTTATTTTAGGCGGGGGAAAATTTTAAAATATTTTTAATACGTTTTAATGTTAATAATAATAATAACAATACAGCGGCTACAAAAAAAGACAACAACAAATAACAGCTCATAATAAGCCATGGCAAAACAACATTGAACTTTAAATACTTCACCATTTCATAAGAAATTGGAAACGGCAGGAATTTTTTCAGTTCAATAAATGAGACGCACAATGGAACACTTTTAAAAAAGAAAGAAGAAAAATTTATAATTTGCATAGTAACAAATTTCCGAAGGAAGGCCCACGCATCCGCAAAGAGAAAAAATGCCCAATGACAATTGGCAAAGGGTCAGTGACATTTGAGAAAAAGATAAATGACCTTTGAGACCGAGATCATTGGCGACTAAAATTCAGTGAATGATCGTTGGCAACCATTATATGACCATTAACAAAAGTTCAATGACCACTGCCAAAAGTTCAATGACCATTAACAAAAGTTCAATGACCACTGGCAAAAGTTCAATGACCAGTTCAATGATAATTGACAAAGGTCCACTGACCACCTAACAAGAACAATAGCTACTGCAAATGGTGAACGACAATCGACCTCTGACGATCATTGAGACAATTTAATGAACTCTGACAAAGTGTCAATGGCTATTCAATAAGAGTCTATGGCCACAGACAAAGCCAGGAGCAATGTCCATTGGTAAAGAATGACTGACCACTAACACAGAACCAATGACTCTGATAAAGCCAATGACTACTGATAAAGGGTCAATATCCATTGCGAAAGGGTCAATGGCCAATGACAAAGTGCCAATGAACATTCACAAAAATTAACAAAAGGTCAATGAATATTGACAAAAGGGCAAAGGGTTAATGCCCATTGACAAAGGGTCAATCATCACTAACAAAGGTCGATGACCACTGATAAACGGTTCAATGACCAGTTACTATGGGTCAATTACCATTACCCAAGAGTCAATCAAAATGACTAAGATCAAATGGCCAAGTCCGAATAGTCAGTGGCAGAGAAATCACTGATCTGAATGAACATTGGCAAAAGTGCAGTAAATATGTACAAACGATCAACGACCATTGTGATAAAAAGTCTATGACCATTGACAAAAGGTCAATAAACATTGACAGAAGGTTAACCAAGGATTTGACATTCGAAAGGTTAATGACAGTTGGCAAAGGTCAATAATAATTGAAAAAGGTCAATGAACATTGACAAAATGTCAACGAACATTGACAAAATGAACATTGACAAAATGTCAATGAACATTGACAAAATGTCAATGAACATTGACAAACTGTCAATGAACATTGACAAACTGTCAATGAACATTGACAGAATGTCAATGAACATTGACAATATATCAATGAACATTGACAAAACGTCAATGGACATTGACAAGAGGTAAATGAACATTGACAAAAGTTCAAAGAACATTGACAAAAGGTCATTGACCATTGACAAAAGGTCAATGAACATAGACAAAAGGTCAATGAACATTGACAAAAGGTCAATGAACATTGACAAAAGGTCAATGAACATTGACAAAAGGTCAATGAACATTGACAAAAGGTCAATGAACATTGACAAAAGATCAATGAACATTTAAAAAGGTCAATGAACATTGACAAAGTCAACGAACATCGACCAAAGGTAAATGAACATTGACAAACGGTCAATAAACACTGACAAAAGGTCAATGAACATAGACAAAAGGTCAATGAACATTGACAAAAGGTCAATGAACGTTGACGAAAGGTCAATGAACATTGACAAAAGGTTAATGAACATTGACAAAAGGTCAATGAACATGACAAAGTCAACGAACATCGACCAAAGGTCAATGAACATTGACAAAATGTCAATGAACATTGACAAAATGTCAACGAACATTGACAAAATGTCAATGAACATTGACAAAATGTCAATGAACATTGACAAAATGTCAATGAACATTGACAAAATGTCAATGAACATTGACAAAATGTCAATGAACATTGACAAAATGAACATTGACAAAATGTCAATGAACATTGACAAAATGTCAATGAACATTAACAAAATGTCAATGAACATTGACAAAATGTCAATGAACATTGACAAAATGTCAATGAACATTGACAATATGTCAATGAACATTGACAAAACGTCAATGGACATTGACAAACGGTCAATAAACACTGACAAAAGGTCAATGAACATAGACAAAAGGTCATTGACCATTGACAAAAGGTCAATGAACATAGACAAAAGGTCAATGAACATTGACAAAAGGTCAATGAACATTGACAAAAGGTCAATGAACATTGACAAAAGGTCAATGAACATTGACAAAAGGTCAATGAACATTGACAAAAGGTCAATGAACATTGACAAAAGGTCAATGAACATTGACAAAAGGTCAATGAACATTGACAAAAGGTCAATGAACATTGACAAAAGGTCAATGAACATTGACAAAAGGTCAATGAACATTGACAAAAGGTCAATGAACATTGACAAAGTCAACGAACATCGACCAAAGGTAAATGAACATTGACAAACGGTCAATAAACACTGACAAAAGGTCAATGAACATAGACAAAAGGTCAATGAACATTGACAAAAGGTCAATGAACATTGACAAAAGGTCAATGAACGTTGACGAAAGGTCAATGAACACTGACAAAAGGTTAATGAACATTGACAAAAGGTCAATGAACGCTGACAAAAGGTCAATAAACATTGCAAAAAGGTCAATGAACATTTAAAAAGGTCAATGAACATTGACAAAGTCAACGAACATCGACCAAAGGTCAATGAACATCGACCAAAGTTAATGAACATTAACAAAAGGTCAATGAACATTGACAAAAGGTCAATGAACATTGACAAAAGGTCAATGAACATTGACAAAAGGTCAATGAACATTGACAAAAGGTCAATGAACATTGACAAAAGGTCAATGAACATTGACAAAAGGTCAATGAACATTGACAAAAGGTCAATGAATATTGACAAAAGGTCAATGAACATTGAAAAGGGTCAATAAAAGATCAATGAACATTGACAAAAGTTCAATGAATATTGACAAAAGCTGAAACAAACATTGACGAAAGCTCAACGAACATTGGCAGGAGGCCAACTTACTATTGATAAACGCCCAATGATCATTGAAAAAGGATCTGTGCCCATTGAAAAAGCGTCAAATACTATTAACAAAGGTAATTTAACCTTTAAAAAGGCCAACGACCATTGTCAAAGGCCCAATGACATTAACAAAGGTCAAAGATATTCATTGACAAAAGATCAATGACTCATTAAAAAAGACAATGACCAGTGAAACAAATCAATGATCTCTAAAATGGGTCAATAACTCTGACAAAGAGCCAATGACCACTGAAAAAGAGTAAATCTCCATTGACAAAGGATCAATGAACTTTGACAAAAGATCAATGAGTATTGTAAAAAGTTCAATGAGTATCGACAAAAAGTCAATGACTGATCAAGTCCAAAGGGTCAATGGGCGTGAGGTCACTGAACATTAATAAAAGGTCAATGAACATTAACAAATTATCAATGAACATTTACAAAGAGTCAATCACCATTGAGAAGGGTCAATTAACACTGACAAAGGCCAATGACCATTGACAAAGGGCCAATGACATTTGACAAAGGCCCAATGACCATTGATAAAAGTGAAAGACCATAGACAAAGGATCAATGAGCGTAGACAAAGGGTTCAGTGCCCATCCACAAAGGATCAATGACCACTGACATCAACTCAATAGCCGTTGACGTAGAGTCAATAACCATTGGCAATGGGACAATAACACTTGACAAAGAATCAATGAGATTTAACAAAGGGTAAAGAAATTTTGACAAAAGCTCAATGACCATTGACACAAAGTCAATAACCATTGGTAATGGGACAATAACAGTTGACAAAGAATCAATGAGCTTTGACAAAAGGTAAAGGAATTTTGACAAAAACTCTATGACAATTGACAAAAGCTCAGAAAACATTAAGAAAAGTTCAATGATCTTCGACAAATGATCAACGACTATTGACAAAAGATCAATGAACATTGCCGAAGGGTCAATGAACATTGACAAAGGATCAATGAACATTGCCAAGGGGTCAATGACAATTGCCAAATGGTCAATGACCATTGCCAAATGGTCAATGAACATTGATAATGGGTTAATGAATGTTGACAAAGGGTCAATGAACACTGACAAAGGGTCAATGACCACTGACAAAGTATCAATGGCCATTGACAAAGGGTCAATGAACACGGACTTAAAGTCAATGAACATGGACGAAAGGTCAATGAACATGGACTAAAGGTCAATGAACATTGACAAAGGGTCAATGACCATTTCCAAAGGGTCAATGGCCATTGTCAAAGGGTCTGATCACAATTTTTATAGAAAAATTGATCAACTTTTGTTTTGGTCCCCTTATCTTAAAAAGTACCACTGTGTGCCAAGTGTTGCTCGTGTTCCTCTGCAATACCAGTATCCAACATATACGAATATTTGAATTAAAACCGGAGATTGCAGGTGTATTCTTCATATGATCATTGAGACAGTCAGCCAGACCGCGAAGAAGAAGAAGACGTCTAAGACGCTGATGATGGTGATGAAGATGCTGCTGAATTCCAATAAAACTCAGCACTCTGGTTTAGCAAGTTGTTTCGTGGCGGCAAATGCTTTATTTCTATTTTTCAAACGTTTGACGGTGTTTAGCGTTTTTCGTTTTTTTTTTGGTGAACAAATTATGTTTACTAAATGTTAACATTAGCAGTATTTCAACTGAAGCTTCAGCGTTGCCGATGAAGATGAGCCCCAAAAATGTGTATATATGACTGTGACGTCCCTCCCTCCAAAGGGAGGAGGAACGTGGGTTATGTCTATGATACATACCTCCCCCAGTCATTTCAAGACGCAACATAACACTCCTATGTTAAGCTGCAGCAGCAGCTGCTGCGACCAAGACGGAGACGTTGTTGCTGTCGTGCTGTTGTTTAGATTACTATTGAATTTTGTTGGCCGTCGTTGTTACTTTTGGGGCTTTTGTCTGTCAAGAACGTGATCTTGTTTCGAAGTTAATGAACATCATTAGGTTAATCTCTGGGAAATGAAATATTCATCCAACCAAAGCAGAGTTAGCCACATAAACTATTCGAACTTAAGAAAATTGTTTAATTCACCTTATAATGTGGCTCATATTGAACTTTGTGAATTAATGAGTTTTGTAATTTGCAAGGTTTTTTTTTGGATGGGATAGGTGCTTACAGAAGAACAGGTCCATATATAATACGAAGATTGTTAATTTAGACTTATCCTTTGAAATTGTGGCAATATAAAACATCGATTATTTTTGCATAAAACAATAATATCATACAAAATCAAGCTCATTTTTACAGTAAATCCTTCAAAAGATATTCGAAAAACATTGACACGCAAAAGATCCATTAATCTTTCTTGTCCTCCAGAAAAATAAACTAGACTTTTCTTGTTAACCGACATTTGATTCAATGATATCTTGTGTCCTCCAGAATTTAACTAGACTAGAATAGATCTTTACTCACCGAACCGAGACGTTAAATGTTATCGTTCTTATTTATTTAAGATATCAACCTTAGCTCAACAAACTAACCTCAATTACATGCTCCATATCATCTCTAATCGGTTTAAAATTTTTTCACCACCTATTAAGTGGTGTGAAAATGAACAAAAAAAATTTTTTTCAAATGATTTATTAAAATTTTATTTCATTCAAGCTTAGACATGAGGAGCTGTTAATTCTCAAAAATATTAATAATCAGTTAATATGTGTATAATCGTTCATAAATTCCCATAAAATTCATCGTTGAATTTACAGCACCGGCAGACGGGCTGTAGCTGAAGTTGAGGCAGCGATTGCCGCCGCCACGATAGCTCATAAACTATTTGCATGCAGCGTATTTAGTGGCTTCATAAAAAACGCACATTTAATACGCGGTTAATCACTTTTGCAAAACGGCGGTAAAACAAAAGTGTTGGAGAGTAGAGAGAGAAAAAAATCATTTAGTTTATATATGTATATAAGCAGAATATGGGAAACTCCAGAAAAAATGAAATTTATGGAGAAAAGAAAGTTCCTCAGGATTATATAAGTAGACACATTACCAATCATTCGGCATTGAAAGAGGTTCACTCGACCATTGACATAGGGTCAATGACCATTGACATAGGGTCAATGACCATTGACATAGGGTCAATGACCATTGACATAAGGTCAATGACCATTGACATAGGGTCAATGACCATTGACATAAGGTCAATGACCATTGACATAGGGTCAATGACCATTGACATAGGGCCAATGACCATTGACAAAGTGTCAATGACCATTGAAAAAAGGGTTAATGACCACTGACAAAGGTCAAGGAGCATTGATAAAGATCAATGACCATTGACATAGGGTCAATGACCATTGACATAGGGCCAATGACCATTGACATAGGGTTAATGACCATTGACAATGTGTCAATGACCATTGAAAAAGGGTTAATGACCACTGACAAAGGTCAAGGAGCATTGATAAAGATCAATGACCTTTGACAAAGTGTCAATGACGATTGACATAGTGTCAATGACCACTGACAAAGTGTCAATAACCAATGACAAAGTGTCAATGACGATTGACATAGTGTCAATGACCACTGACAAAGTGTCAATAACCAATGACAAAGTGTCAATGACCATTGACAATGTGTCAATGACCATTGACAAAGTGTCAGTGACCATTGACAAAGTGTCAAAGACCATTGACAAAGTGTCAATGACCATTGACAAAGTGTCAATGACCATTGACAAAGTGTCAATGACCATTGACAAAGTGTCAATGACCATTGACAAAGTGTCAATGACCATTTACATACAAGGGTCAATGAGCATTGATAAAGATCAATGACCATTGACAAAGAGTCAATGCCCATTGACAAAGGGTCAATGACCATTGACAAAGGTTCAATTGTCATTGATCCATTGTTAACGACCATTGACGAAGGGTCAACCACCACTGGCAAAGGGTCAATGACCACTGACAAAGCGTCAATGACCATTGACAATGGATCAAATTACCATGGACAAAGAGTCAAGATCTGTGATGAAGTTAGTTTGGATGTAGCTCACAGAATACCAGATACCTGCAGTGTCTATCAAGCCGAAATAATGGCAATATGGGAAGTCGCGAAGTGGCTGAGTCGCAACATAGTAACCATCACTGGCGTTGTCATTTACTCGGACAGCCAGGCCTGAATCTTCCCATATATACGTAAATTTTTATGTGTGTACGGAAGTGTTTTTGTGTTTGTTTGTATGTCTGTCTGTCTGCCAACCGCTAAACCGAAGTTTATGCATTTTTAAACAATAAAAGCGATTATTAGCATAAAAATGCTAATAAAATCATTCATTATACATACTATATGTTATATACGTACTTACCAACAATTCAAACTCCACCCCGCCCCCTCTGCAGCGACCACATTGTTCCATACACCGAAGGCGGCATGATATGCATGTTTTAACAACCGTCCAACCGACGACGGTCAACAGACCAGCAGGAAAAATAAGGTAATAACAGAATTTGAACCTGAAACACCACGAACCTCCTCCGACAACAGCAACAACCACAATAGAGGCAACCAGCAACAACAGCACAGCGGCGGAGAACAGCACTGCGGCAGCGGCAATATTAACACTGTTGAAAAGTAAACAAAAACAACAACAAATATGAGTACAAGCCGGAGTACGAAAGTATGATAAATTGATACTTATTACTAACTAAGTGCATAATTAAAACAGAAAAAACAGGTGTAAATTCAATATATTAAATACCGGGTTCCCAAGCATATCGATTGAAGAAGAAGAGAACCTAATGATATAAATTGCAGACTTTCATCTTTAAATTTCATGCTAGTAGTCGTACTTTGATCATAGTGTAAAGACAGTTAAATTATGACATAAATACCCAATTTGATTGGAAGTAATTATATACATAATTGATTTACATCATAAAATTTAAGACGAAAGGGAAATAGTGGCGGTTGGAAAATTTTAAGAAAAAAGAAACATTGATCCTCGCAGGCTCAACAATAATTATTTCTTTGTTTGGTGAAAATGTTCATTATTCCAGTTGTTGGGAATAAAGATTAAAGTAGAGTTTATGTTATATTTCTATTTTCTTTATTCTATTTAATAATTTTTAATTTTTAATTTTTTTTAATTTTTAATTTTTAATTTTTAATTTTTAATTTTTAATTTTTAATTTTTAATTTTTAATTTTTAATTTTTAATTTTTAATTTTTAATTTTTAATTTTTAATTTTTAATTTTTAATTTTTAATTTTTAATTTTTAATTTAATTTTTAAATTTTAATTTTTAATTTTTAATTTTTAATTTTTATTTTTTAATTTTTTTTATTATTTTATACACATACGTGTGTGCCTTTTTTATGTTTTCCTTTTTTATATTTCATGTATTTTATTTTATTTTATTTTATTTTATTTTATTTTATTTTATTTTATTTTATTTTATATTATTTTATTTTATTTTATTTTATTTTATTTTATTTTATTTTATTTTATTTTATTTTATTTTATTTTATTTTATTTTATTTTATTTTATTTTATTTTATTTTATTTTATTTTATTTTATTTTATTTTATTTTATATTATTTTATTTTATTTTATTTTATTTCATTTCATTTCATTTCATTTCATTTCATTTCATTTCATTTCATTTTATTTTATTTTATTTTATTTTATTTTATTTTATTTTATTTTATTTTATTTTATTTTATTTTATTTTATTTTATTTTATTTTATTTTATTTTATATTATTTTATTTTATTTTATTTTATTTTATTTTATTTTATTTTATTTTATTTTATTTTATTTTATTTTATTTTATTTTATTTTATTTTATTTTATTTTATTTTATTTTATTTTATTTTATTTTATTTTATTTTATTTTATTTTATTTTATTTTATTTTATTTTATTTTATTTTATTTTATTTTATTTTATTTTATTTTATTTTATTTTATTTTATTTTATTTTATTTTATTTTATTTTATTTTATTTTATTTTATTTTATTTTATTTTATTTTATTTTATTTTATTTTATTTTATTTTATTTTATTTTATTTTATTTTATTTTATTTTATTTTATTTTATTTTATTTTATTTTATTTTATTTTATTTTATTTTATTTTATTTTATTTTATTTTATTTTATTTTATTTTATTTTATTTTATTTTATTTTATTTTATTTTATTTTATTTTATTTTATTTTATTTTATTTTATTTTATTTTATTTTATTTTATTTTATTTTATTTTATTTTATTTTATTTTATTTTATTTTATTTTATTTTATTTTATTTTATTTTATTTTATTTTATTTTATTTTATTTTATTTTATTTTATTTTATTTTATTTTATTTTATTTTATTTTATTTTATTTTATTTTATTTTATTTTATTTTATTTTATTTTATTTTATTTTATTTTATTTTATTTTATTTTATTTTATTTTATTTTATTTTATTTTATTTTATTTTATTTTATTTTATTTTATTTTATTTTATTTTATTTTATTTTATTTTATTTTATTTTATTTTATTTTATTTTATTTTATTTTATTTTATTTTATTTTATTTTATTTTATTTTATTTTATTTTATTTTATTTTATTTTATTTTATTTTATTTTATTTTATTTTATTTTATTTTATTTTATTTTATTTTATTTTATTTTATTTTATTTTATTTTATTTTATTTTATTTTATTTTATTTTATTTTATTTTATTTTATTTTATTTTATTTTATTTTATTTTATTTTATTTTATTTTATTTTATTTTATTTTATTTTATTTTATTTTATTTTATTTTATTTTATTTTATTTTATTTTATTTTATTTTATTTTATTTTATTTTATTTTATTTTATTTTATTTTATTTTATTTTATTTTATTTTATTTTATTTTATTTTATTTTATTTTATTTTATTTTATTTTATTTTATTTTATTTTATTTTATT